>JARFIW010001109.1:852500-1264809 GCA_036346225.1 Platerodrilus igneus | reverse complement strand
TTCTATTTTATTTTTAATGGTTATTTCGTTTTTGAGTGCTTCTTATTCGTTATATTTGTATTCTTTTTCACAACATGGTCAATATTATAGAGGGCTTTATTCTTTGGAGATTATTAGAATTCGCGAATTTATGTTAATGTTTTTACATGCCGTGCCTCTAATTTTTATAGTGTTAGCGTGCGATATGTTTATATATTTAAGTAGTTTAAATAAAATATAGATTTGTGGGATCTATGATATAATTTATCTTAAATAATTTCGATTTGTTTCATTTACGCATTTTTTTACACATTTTTTTTCGATGCAGCGCTACCGGCTGATATACTTGTATATTGTAGGTGTGAGGCTGCCAAGATGTCTACGCAGGGGAAATCCCAAATTACTGACTTTCGGTGACTATAAGGGACGAGTGATATGTCGTCTGGTAGTTTGCTGTCGTAATAGCTTATTCCTGACGGTTCTAGTAATGAAGGTAGTTTTGCAAGGTTTAGCGCTCTTTTTATGTTGTCGTTTACAGCTTGATGGCGTGATGAGCGTCCTGCACTAAATATACAGCTTAGTCCATGTGTTCCTTCTTCTGTAACCATCGAACCGCATTTGCATTTGTGTTCTTTGCAAATTTTGTTTCCGAAGCGTAATCCAATGGCGATACGAAATGAGGTGCCATCTAGTAGTGTTCCTAGGCATGCTGCTGGAAGGGCATTTAACCACGCACCAGATTCCTTGCAGCTGACTGCTTTGAGACGGGCCTTGTCATGTAGTGTGGTAGCATTCTCAAGCAGTTGTTTAGTCGCCAGTTCAATTAATTGTTCATCCCATGCCTTTTGAAAAAATTTTACGTCATCTTTCAAATTATTTTTGGTTATCTTATGCCATAACTCTTCGCCTTCCAATAATGAAGTATTAGAAAGTGATTTTTCGTTCTTTAAGATTGAATCGATCAAATTGGAAACACTGTATATAGAAGATATAAATGAATGTAAAGCAAGAATTGTGGTTTGGCGCATTCCTAAACCTCCTTTGGAGACTGGAAGTGTAGCTTGTACCCACTGGTCATTGTGTATTTTATTGTTAGTGATTTCTTCCAAGGTTTTATGTAGTTTGTTGTCTATTTTTTTAAGATTTGCTTCTGCATGGCATGACGGGCACCTATGAAGTGTATATATATTAACTTTGGTATCGCTAATGAATTTTTCAATAGGTAGAAAGCTACGTGTGCTGGCAGGTTTTTTAAGTTTGAACACATGTTGGTTAAGCATATTAATTTATCTTCTAGACACATCGATATTGCGCTATCTGTAAGGGGAGCACCTAAAAGACACAATTTGGGTTATTTGTAAATTTTAAATTGGGAACTATTGATAATATTTTTTTTTATACATATGTTGTCTACGTGAGTTAAGGTTTGTGGCTTCGAGCGGTCTTTTTTAAAAAGACTTCTTTGAACTTTAACACATTTATTTAAGTTTTTATACAGAAGTTAAATATTGAATTTAGGCAATCTTGAATTATTACTCTAAGTCCAAAATTATTACTTAATTGTACAAGTGAGCTATCTACGAACTGCAATGCAAAAGCTGAACGTTTGATGAACTGACCGCGAGTGGAGCTCCCGGTCCTTTTATAATCTCCCTACCCCTTACAATTCTGTGGGAACTTGCAGACCTAATGTCTGCTTACACTTGATTCTATTCATAATACATAGTTGCTATCTTAAAAGCTATTCATAATTACAATGATGCAGGCTTATTCTGCGTAATCTCGGTACGTGACTTTCTACGACCGTCTGTGACCTGACATCTGCAGTGTCACTTATCCTTGTGCTACTTTGTAGCGCTTCCGTTCACATGAACGTTTATAAACTGAATATAAATTGTAATAAATTGTCTTTTAATTACATTGTTGCATTTTCCTAATATTTCCTAATATTTCCTAATAACTTTATTAGTTGCATAGGTATAACAATTGGGGGATCACATAACTCGTGTTCCATGAAAATTTCACATTTGCTAAAATTTAGTTCTAATCCTACTTTTTTTTATTCAATAATAACGTTTATTATGTCTTGTAGGACTGAATCACTATTACCTCCAATTGAACCGTCGTCGAGATACCAGCCGTTGTATTCAGTGCTAATTTTATTTATCATATCTTGAATTGCTAGACCGAATAGAGCTGGCCCGTGAGGGGTCCCTTGTTGTACACCTCTTTGTGATAGAATCGTTTCTTTTCCAAACATTAAAAATGTAGGATATTGGTAACGTTCTTTAACAAAAGGATATAATTGTGTGATTGTTTTTAAAACATTGATTAATATTTCCTTTCTGTAAACCATGTTGAAGGCGTTTTTAAAGTCAATTTTTAGAAATACCTGTTGTTTTGATTTTAACTTTTCGTTAAAAAGTCTTGGTTAATGTGCAATTGCTTCATTTCCTTTGCGAGTTGCAAATCCGAATTGTTTGGGTCGAAAGAAGGAACTAAGAATCTCTTATTTTAAAACATGCTATTTTTGCTTTTCTTTAACAAATATTCATCAACAAAACGGATGCGTAATTTTTAAAACGCCCATTTACGTGCCGACGATAATGAAAATCCCTTTATTTAGGGGTGTTGTTTGAAATTTATAACATAAACATTTTATGTACAGGTAATTAGAGTATTAAAAACCTTTGTTCGTGCCGTATTCAATTGTTTTATTTAGGACTACAGAAAGGGGTAGACGAACAATAACCACCTATTATGACAGAGCACAGCGTAACAAACAGCTCAAAACAATTACAAAGCCGGAAGTATTGTGCGCGTAAAAGGTAATACAGCACTAGGGGTTCAAGGAGTTGCGCAATTCCGCGTTTCTAAGCTCATAAAATCCACTGTTCAGAACATCAGAGTCGAAAATTCTCCCTCTACCACTCTGCGCCTGTAAAGTTATGTCGCCTAAATACATTATATTGCATCAAAAGGGCGCTACAGACTCATGTAGTAGTTAGGCTCAGTTACCGTCGCCGTGTTGTGGTTACGGATACTAAACAGTTAGAGAGCAGTGAACATCGAATAAAGCAGGAAAGCAAACTGGGTATTTTAATAATGCCTTACTTTGCTTACAAGATCAGTGTGGCTAAACTTAGGTGACTTCCGGCTCGCGTATCGTGTTTCTCTTTACGTGCTCACGACAGCAGCTTAGAAATGTATAGAATTTTCATCCATAAAATACTAAATCAATACCACATTAAGCAACCTTAACCTTCGTATATTACACTTTTGCTCAAAAAATAATCGATAATTACTATAATCTTAATACTATGAATTTTTAAATACGTAAATAAATTTTATGATGGAAGACAGTTCGCCAGATTTGAGCTTGAAGCTTCGCAGAGGATCCAGCGATTCTAGGGATTCCTTTTATATGGATTTTGATAAAGGCATCGACTCCGATATTGAGGAAATTGCAACAACTTCCGCTGCAGATTTAGGGGATACGACGGCCGATACAACTGCCACTCCAACTGCGCCTGTACCTCCTCCAAAATTCGAAGGAACTAGGTAAGTTTATTTATACATTAACTACTACAAAGACAAAGAGAACAAATTGTAATGTGTGGCGTGTTTACAAGGGTATTTATTCATGTTTCAATTTCCCTAAAAATTCAATTTTGTGGAAGGGGCGTATTTTAGAGAAAGGGTTTTAAATTAAAATAAATATTCTGAAAAGTTTCGTGGTTAAATTACACCACTGTAAGGTTGCAAATCGTGTATTAAAACCACGTTCCTCCACTGCACCCCCATTCCCAATTGATAATATTTTATATTTACAAATTTTTTATACTTGGCCACTGCGAAACTTGATCCACCACTAAACGACGATAAATCATTCTATGGTCGTGTTAGGTTTGAAAGCTTTATATAAAGTGTGACCGAAAAGCTTAAAAACTGTGTTATGCGTTAGAATTTCTTGAAGCAAAATCTTTCTGTGTATGTATTTCTGTATTTCGATATATATAGTCATCGGTCTCGGTGGCGTAATTGGTAAACGCATAGTCCCGGAAAGATTAAGATACAGTTCAAATCCTGTCCAAGACTTTATATTTTCCTTCTTTCAATTACTAGCTCGATTTGAAATGATCATTTGGGCTTTGCATAAAAGTCTAAGTTATTATTTCATCTTATTAATTGTAATACGTTGTGAAATGTCCCTCGTTGGTATTATATAAATTGCTGTGAATCGTCCCACGTTGGTATGTCATATAAATTGCTGTGAAATAGCCCCTACGTTGGGTGTCCTAAAAATTGCTGTGAAATAGTCCCACGATTGGGCGTTATATAAATTGGTGTGAATAGCCCCTAGTTGGTCGTTATATTTATTTGTTGTGAATAGCGCCTATGTTAGGTGTCCTATATTAATTGGGCGGTTTCGTGGTGTAGTGGTATGTGTGTGACTACTACGCCCAAGGTCCCGGGTTCGAATCCCGACACGGTCCACTTGAAAAATGTTAGGCGAGCATTTTTCACAAAAACACGCCGTCGGTCGGATGAGAGCTAAAATGGAGGTTCCGTGTGTGAGTGTTGTCACGCACGTTTAATATCCCTACATTGCTTGGAACAGCAAGGGTTCGGCAAAATTCCAAATTTTCTAGGTAAAAAAAAACTCGCTTTCTGACCAATGTAGTACCTTCGGGTGGAGCATTGGAAAAAAATCACATGTTCTATATTAATTGTTGTAATATCTAGCTCCACGACTGTGCGTCAAATAAATTTTGCTGTAGTCTCTGCCCGCGATTATTTCGTTATACAACCTTGCTATGTCACAGCCCCTAACGTTGCCGTCGCCTTTTAAAACTTTACTGTTACGTTCGTACTTGACCTCTTTTCTCTGCATCTCTAAATCCTATTATTCCTTGAATTTGTATACCTCGGCTAGCTCAATCTATTAAACACAGAGTGCCCTACGTCATGACAATAAAAATTGTTTAACCCCTTTTCTTTCTATTACCTATCTGTTAAAATAAATGAAAATGAAACAATCCAAAAATATACAATATAATAATCGATAATATGTACACTTTTATGTCAATAACTTATTCATTTGTTTAATATTCAAAAATTAGCCCCGGAATAAAATATTGATATTTATCTGATTCCACCAAAATTTATGTTCCCTGAAAGTCAGCAAAAATACCACAGTAATTACTTTTAAGTACCTTTTGAACGTTCAAAACGATCATCACCCTATTTTTCAAATTCTCAAATGATTTTTGACGACCCTTACAAATATTTGATATAGCAAATGTTAAATGTTAAAAATTGAAAAACAGTCTTATACTAATAATGAATAAAATCTCTGACCTGTGTTTTCTCTGCGTGTTTCTAGGAACTGTCTCTGAATATCGATGGTCAGCACCCCTGGATTGTTATAGCTTAACTTGTTAGCGTAGTTTCTTTACTTGTCGACCAGAATGACTTATGACTAATTAGTTGTTGCTCGAATTCTTCCTTCGTATTTTGAAATGACTTGGAGTTTACTTGTAGTTTAATTTGACTATCTTGACGTTTATTTAATGTTTCCTTGTACGTTTATTTAGAATTTCCTTAAAGTTTGTTCGTAGCTTAATTTGGAGCTTTATTTAGAAGTATGTTTGGAGGTACATTCAGAACCCTAAATTCTTAGGTATTAGAATAAAATTCAATTAATAGTTTACCTTACGTTTTAAGATCAAAACGGCTACTTCTCGTTGTATAGATTGGCACTTTTAATTTTCACTATTTAAATAAATTATTAATTTTCACTAAGTACACTTTTACGTAATATTTTACTTTAATTGACGTGGTGAGTGCCTTGGTCGAAAAGATACTGATTGTTTATGAGGTCCCCGTAGTATTTATAGAATCCTCCTATCTATTTTTCCTATTGGTGTTCATCGTGTGCTTGTTGATGAAGGCGTCGTACCTTGCGCTTATCTCTGCAAAACTCGGTATTTCTAGAAATTTCCTATTTCGTTACTTGGTCAGGCGCTTCATTTTACACGTAGACGTTCAATTTTGTGTGGCATATTTCATAGAAAGCCCAAATTTTTACTGCATTTTGTCACGTCTTCATGTGTGTAGTCGACTATAGTCCAAATTTTATCATATCACGGACCGCCTGTTATTTATTCTTTGTTACTTCAAATATGTTGGATTTGATCGAAATACAATGTCTTTGGTCACGTATTCATATTTTATAATGACGTATTTGATCGCGTTTACATATTTAATGATATTATTAAATAGCTAGTATGCCAGGTTGTTTATCTTTACCGATTACGTGTTTGTTTTGATGAAACCTGATACGTTTGAAACCTTATTTTTGCTCGTTTCTTTCCAGTTCTGAACTTGTATATTTAACCTAGAACGTATTATGCGACGTACACACTATTATTTTTGCTAAATGGTACCTGATTATTGAATAATGAGCTTCTTTCTTATGAATTAAGTTGTTTATGATTTATATACAGTGTGCTCGCTATTGACTTTATGTAAAATAGTCAATTTACTTCTATTTAATGGTGGAATTGTTTGGTGTTCTTAACGTTAATAATATTTTTATTTATCTTACGACCCCTATGACTTAATATACCCTTAAACTACCTTCTTATCATAGCATTATATATATATATATATATATATATATATTGCTATGATAACGCCACACACCGATGTAATTAACGTTCAGTTTGCTGCTGTCCGCCACCGCTGTGTCTCTAAATAACCCAAAATTTAAATATACTACGACTAGCTCAGTCTAATCCGCACAGAGTGTACGACGTTATGATAACAAAGAATTTACCCCCTTTTTTTGTCTAACACTTTCCTACTTGAATGAGACAAACGAATTTGACCAAAATTTGTATAATGACAAAAATTATATACACTTTCCAGCTTGATAATATGATTCACTATTCGACAAAATAAAACCCTGAATGATAATATTGATATCAATTTGTTTATCTCCAAAATTATAGCTCCCTTTATCAGTTTAAATCCAGCAAAAATGACACTGTATACTGTTGGAAATACCCTTGCACGTTCAATGACTTTTCCCTTTTACGTAAATTTTCACGTATTAAAAGATTTTTGATGACCCTTTACATAAATATTCTGGTTTAATAAAAAAATACATGTTCAATAAAAAAGAAAATAATGGCTTATGCTATTAGATAATGTTTTGTTCTGTAGTTTTTCTTGCGTGTCTTTTTGTTCTCCTTATTCTTGAATCTGCTGCTGCGTGCTGTTGACCAGTACCCCTAGATTGTTTTGTTCTGTTGTAGAAAATTTTAATTCGACCTCTCACGTAGACAAACTTATAGCTTTTATTTTTGTCAAGATAGTCTTTTGGGTTTTGAATTTACTCTATGTTAAAAATCACGTATGCAGAATTTCTATAATGACGTAAATTGAAATGCGTTTATTTACATCCTGCGTTTCTAAAACGTGTTTGTTTTGAAAGGTGTTTTTAGTGTAAGGATGCTTTATTATTTCCTTGCACTATTGCGTGTTTATTTTAACAGAATTCGTATCGTGATTTTCTAGCTTTAGATGCTCTTAATGCGTATTTATTTAGAATGTATGAATGCTTTGCTGGTTTAAAATGAATTTGATTGCGTACAGAGTTATTTATCTTACTGAATGTTGGTTGTATTATTGAAGGATGAGCTTCCCTGCATTAGTTAAAGTTAACTGTGATCCTTATACAGTGTGTTAGATGTTTGCTTTTTGCATAATTTTCATGACTTTTCATGATAAAATTGTTTAGTTTTCTAGCTTTTAGTATCATTTATATGTAGTGTGCGACCCTTCTGACTCTATATACCCCTAAATAATCCTATTATCATAGCAATATATATAAATATATATATTTATATATATATATATATATATATACATACAGGGTGGGTGTTAGTTGTGGACAGAGCGATAAATGATATAAGGTTTTATAGGCATAAAACGAACTGTTCTTGAAATATTGATATTCTTATTTAATATATTGAACTGAAATGTTTTTAATAGAAACAAATAGCAAAATGAGCTTGAAAAACAAACAAAATCTATAAAATTTATTAGGTAAGTGATGTAAAAGGAACCCAGTGAAGAACTCTTGCAAAAAACAAAACAATAAATAAATTTAAAATAAATGTTCATAATTTTGCCCATGTCCAATCAAACACTTTTGAATCATCATTATCGAGTCTTCAGTCTTAGAACTGGTTAGACGCGTACCTTCATTGTTTTCTAGTCTGAACTAACCTATACATTTTCCTGAAATTTGCACAATCTTCATCTATAACTATCTACGTGCGTCTGATCTCGGTCTACCTCTACCTCTCTTTTTCTATTTCTTCTTGTAATATATCCCGTACTATTCCCCAAAAATGCCTTAGAACGTATCTTGCTCTTCTGTTTCTTCTATATTTTCTTGTTTTCCACAGATATCGTTATTCCTCTACTATTTCTATAACCTATTTGTTATTAACTTTGTCTGTTCATGCTATCATCCTCATACATCTGAAGCACATCACTCCAGAAGGCTTCTATCTCTTTCTGACTATTTGTCCTACTGCCCCTATTCTACAGGCGTACTTGCTGTGCTCCACACATACACTATCAACAATTTTCTTCTATGTTTGTTGTCTTTTAACATAGCCTCTGTACTTTCTTGTTAAGATGTAGGTCGGTCCCCTTCTATTGTTTTACAATTATATACCCTATTTCCTGGATATTCAGTGGTATGTGAATTGGGGTAAGCGGGCTACGGCCCAAGTTCCCCCAACACTTGAGCATTTGGCGAATTAATAGTTTTTCCAATATATCCTTTCGCACACTCAACATTAGTTGAAAATATTTCACAACCAACACCTGTAGTTGTTTATAATAATCATCATATTTAGGTGCACTTATTTGTTCGTCATTGGGTTTTCCGTCTTGAAACCGATTGCACGCGTACCTCTACTTATTTCTGTTCTGAGCTAGTCTACACAGTTCCCTAAAATTCCTATAGCAGCCTATATATAGCTCGGTTCCCCTTCTATTATTTTCTAATTATATGCTCTATTTCATCGAGATTCAGTGGTATGTGAAACGGGGGGGGGCGTCGCCGTGGATCAATGTAGTAAGCGTAATACTACGGATCCCAAGGTCCCGGGTTCAAATCCCGATACGGCCGACTGCTTGAAGAATGGCAGGTGAGCATTTTTCACAAAAATTACGCCCTCGTTCGGATGAAAGGTTAAATGGAGGTCCCGTGTGTGAGTGTTGTCATGCACGTTAAAGATCCCTACCTTGCCTGGAACGGCAAGGGTTCGGCAAAATTCTAAATTTCCAGGCAACAAAAAACTCGCCTCCTTGCCAATGTAGTACCAACGGGTGGAGCATTGAAAATGTAAATAAACGGTACGTGAAAGGGAGGCGGCTACGTGGTGTAGTTGGTATGCGTGTGACTACTATACCCAAGGTCCTGAGTTCAAATCCCGTCACGCACGTTAAAGATCCCTACATTGCTTACAACAGCAAGGGTTCGGCAAAATTCTAAATTTCCAGGTAAAAAAAAATTCGCTTCTTGGTCACTGTAGTACCTTCAGTTGGAGCATTGTAAAATCAAAGGTATGTGAAGGGGGATAAGCACAATTAACATTAGTTGGAATATTGCAAGACCAATACCTGTAGTAGTTTTCCATTAAATCCTTTCGCACAATTAACATTATGCTTATAATAATCATCATGTTTAAGTACAGTTATTATTTTCGTCATTAGTTTTTCCTTTTTGTGACTTTTTAGATGTGTATCTCCATTGATTTCTTTTCTGGGTTAATCTGAATATTTCCCTGAAATTCCAATATCCTACATCTTTCACTATCCGTGTACAATAGTCTAACATAGGTCCACCCTTACCTTCTTTTTTCCTATCTCTGTTTCTAATATATTCCGCACTATTTTCTCATGTCTTAGTATGTGGTCTATCACCCTATCGCTCCTATTTTTTACTGTTTTCCACATATTTCTTTCTGCCCCTGGCATTTCTAGTACCTCTTTGTTCTTAACTTTGTCTGTCCATGATATCTTCATCAAACGTAGCACCACATTTCAAAGGCTTCTACTTTTTTCTTGTCCACTTTTCCTACTGTTCAGGTTTCACAGCCGTACACATATGTTTTAAGCAATCTTTTCCTTGTTTCTATGTTTGTTGTCTTTGAACATAGTAGTTGCTTTTTTTTGTTTAATGTAGCACACCCTTGTGCTTATCTTTGTTTTATATCGTTTGCGCTTTTCCCATCTTGCGTTATTTGACGATAGTGAAGCTAGCGGCCACTATCTACCGGCCGCTAAATATGGATACGCCTACCAATCTACAACACAACAAAACCACGCCTACTGAACTGAACAAGCATTTCTATTGTTCAATTACGTTTCGTATATTGATTAAATTATCTTTACGCATTTTAAATCTAAGGGCGATTGAAAATAAATAACTTTGAGATTCCTATATTATTCTTAGGTGTATATTTTAAGCGGTTGCTCTTTTAAATTGAAATACATGTCATTTTCTTAACTTGTGTAAAACCTGAGCTCTTAAAACTAGTTAGACTGCTACTGTAGGTATACTAAAACAACCTATATCTTTTACAGTAACGTGTTCGCCCCGGTTCACTAACTTTTTGGAATTTTCGTAATGACACCATAAGAAAATTAAAAATTTTTTTTCTTAACTTTTGTAATACCTGCGCCCTTGAAACTTGGTAGACAGTTACTGTAGGTGTACTAAAACAACCCATATCTTTTACAGAAACGTGTTCGCCCCGGTTCACTAACTTTTTGGAATTTTCGTAATGACACCATAAGAAAATTAAAAAATTTTTTTCTTAACTTTTGTAATACCTGCGCCCTTGAAACTTGGTAGACAGTTAGTGTAGGTGTACTAAAACAACCCGTATCTTTTACAGAAACGTGTTCGCTCCGGTTGACTAACTTTTTGGAATATTCGTAATGACACTATAAAAAAATTAAAAAAATTTTGTCTTGGCTTTTGTAATACCTGCGTCCTTGAAACTTGGGAGGCAGTTAGGGTAGGTGTACCAAAACAACCCATATCTTTTACAGAAACGTGTTCGCCCCGGTTCACTAACTTTTTGGAATTTTCGTAATGACACCATAAGAAAATTAAAAAAAATTTTTCTTAACTTTTGTAATACCTGCGCCCTTGAAACTTGGTAGGCAGTTAGTGTAGGTGTACCAAAACAACCCATATCTTTTACAGAAACGTGTTCGCCCCGGTTGACTAACTTTTTGGAATATTCGTAATGACACTATAAAAAAATTAAAAAAATTTTGTCTTGGCTTTTGTAATACCTGCGCCCTTGAAACTTGGGAGGCAGTTAGTGTAGGTGTACTAAAACAACCCGTATCTTTTACAGAAACGTGTTCGCCCCGGTTCACTAACTTTTTGGAATATTCGTAATGACACTATAAAAAAATTAAAAAAATTCTTGTCTTGGCTTTTGTAATACCTGCGCCCTTGAAACTTGGTAGGCAGTTAGTGTAGGTGTACCAAAACAACCCATATCTTTTACAGAAACGTGTTCGCCCCGGTTCACTAACTTTTTGGAATTTTCGTAATGACACCATAAGAAAATTAAAAAAATTTTTTCTTAACTTTTGTAATACCTGCGCCCTTGAAACTTGGTAGGCAGTTAGGTTAAAACAACCCATATCTTTTACAGAAACGTGTTCGCCCCGGTTCACTAACTTTTGGAATTTTCGTAATGACACCATAAGAAAATTAAAAATTTTTCTTAACTTTTGTAATACCTGCGCCCTTGAAACTTGGTAGGCAGTTAGTGGTGTACAAAACAACCCATATCTTTTACAGAAACGTGTTCGCCCCGGTTCACTAACTTTTTGGAATTTTCGTAATGACACTATAAAAAAATTAAAAAAATTTTGTCTTGGCTTTTGTAATACCTGCGTCCTTGAAACTTGGGAGGCAGTTAGTGGTGTACCAAAACAACCCTATCTTTACAGAAACGTGTTCGCCCCGGTTCACTAACTTTTGGAATTTTCGTAATGACACCATAAGAAAATTAAAAATTTTTTCTTAACTTTTGTAATACCTGCGCCCTTGAAACTTGGTAGGCAGTTATGTGGTGTACAAAACAACCCATATTTTTACAGAAACGTCCCGTATTTGATTTACAAAAATAAAATTTTTTTTACCTAATGGTGGAAAACCTTAAATCGTATTGATTACAAAAAATAAAATTTTTTTTACCTAATGGGGGCAAAACCTTTTAATCCCGTATTTGATTTACAAAATAAAATTTTATTTACCCTAATGTGAAAACCTTTAATCCGTATTTGATAAAAATAAAAATTTGTTTACCTAATGGGTGGCAAAACCTTTAATCCCGTATTTGATTTACAAAATAAAAATTTTTATTTACCCTAATGGTGAAAACCTTTAATCCGTATTTGATTTACAAAATAAAAAATTTTATTTACCCTAATGGTGCAAAACCTTTAATCCCGTATTTGATTTACAAAATAAAATTTTTATTTACCCTAATGGTGGGCAAAACCTTTAATCCCGTATTTGATTTACAAAATAATTTTTATTTACCCTAATGGTGCAAAACCTTTAATCCCGTATTTGATTTACAAAAATAAAATTTTTGTTTACCTAATGGGTGGGCAAAACCTTTAATCCCGTATTTGATTTACAAAATAAAATTTTTATTACCCTAATGGTGGCAAAACCTTTAATCCCGTACTACTTTTGAATTTTCGTAATGACACATAAAAATAAAAATTTTCTATTTTGTAATACCTGCGCCTGAATTGGGTAGGTGTCAAAACAACCCATATCTTTACAGAAACGTGTTCCCGGTTACTTTGGATTTCGAAAACTAAAAAATAAAAATTTTTATTTACCCTAATGGTGGAAAACCTTTAATCCGTATTTTGATTTAACACCATAAAAATAAAATTTTCTATTTACCCTTAAACTTGGAGCAGTTGGTGTCAAAACAACCCTTTAAAACTGTGCCCGTTCACTAACTTTGGAATTTCGAACACATAAAAATTAAAAAATTTCTTGCTTTAATCTGCCTTAAACTTGGGAGGCAGTGGGCAACAACCCATATTTACAGAAACGTGTTCCCGTTCACATTTTGAATTTTATGACACCAAAAAATTAAAATTTTCTTATTGTAACCTGCCCTTAAATGGTAGTAGTGGTCAAAACAACCCTATTAGAAACGTCCCGGTTCACATTGATTTAAGACACAAAAAAATAAAAATTTCTACTTTGTAATCCTGCTTAAACTTGAGCGTGGGTACAACACCACTTTACAGAAGTCCCGTTCTATTTGATTTGAATGACACCATAAGAAATAAAATTTTCTTAACTTTGTAATACGCCCTGAATGAGCAGTGGTGTCAAACACCATACTTTACAGAAACGTGTCGCCCGGTTCACTAACTTTGAATTTTCATGACACCAAAAATAATTTTCTTAACTTTGTAATACTCCCTTGAAACTTGGAGTAGTGAAAACAACCATATCTTTGAAACGGTTCCCCGGTTCACTATTTGGAATTTCGAATGACACATAAAAAATTAAAAATTTCTTGCTTTATCTGCTTGAAACTTGGAGGCAGTTAGGTGACAAACAACCCTTAGAATGTCCCCGTTCAATTTGATTTAATGACACCATAGAAATAAATTTTTTAATACCTGCCTAACTGTGAGTGGTCAAACAACCCATATTTACAGAAACGTTCGTTCAATTTGAATTTTAATGACACTAAAAAAAAAATTTTTTACTTTTATCGGCTGAAACTTGAGCGTGTGGAAAACACCATCTTTCAGTGTCACTTTGATTCTAATGCACTAAAAATAAAATTTCTGCTTACCGCTGAATGGGGGTGTGACACCTATTCAATTTCCGTCCATTTTTAACACAAAAATAAAAAATTTTTTAATTTTAATCCTGAACTTGTAGAAGTTAGTGGTACTAAAAACCTATTTTCAGAACTACGTTACAACTTTTGAATATTCGTAATGACACTAAAAATTAAAAAATTTGTCTTGTTTTGTAAACCTGGTCCTTGAAACTTGGGAGGCATTATAACAACCCATATCTTTACAGAAACTTTCCCGTCATTTGAATTTGAGACACAAGAAATTAAAATTTTTCTTAACTTTTGAACCTGCGCCCTTGAAACTGGCAGTTAGTGAGTAAAACAACCCAATTTACAGAACTGTTCGGTTCACTACTTGGAATTTCGTAATGCACCATAAAAAATTAAAAATTTTTCTTAACTTTGTAATACCTGCGCCTTGAAACTTGGAAGCTTAGGTTGTACAAACAACCCTGTATCTTTACAGAAACGTGTTCACGTTCATAACTTTGAATTTTCGTAATGACACCATAAGAAAATTAAAAATTTTTCTTAACTTGTAATACCTGCGCCCTTGAAACTTGGTAGGCAGTTAGGTGGTGTACCAAAACAACCCATATCTTTTACAGAAACGTGTTCGCCCCGGTTCACTAACTTTTGGAATTTTCGTAATGACACCATAAGAAAATTAAAATTTTTCTTAACTTTTGTAATACCTGCGCCCTTGAAACTTGGTAGCAGTTAGTGGTGTACAAAACAACCCATATCTTTTACAGAAACGTGTTCCGGTTCACTAACTTTTGGAATTTTCGTAATGACACCTAAAAAATTAAAAAATTTTGTCTTGGCTTTTGTAATACCTGCGCCTTGAAACTTGGGAGGCAGTTAGTATAAAACAACCCATATCTTTTACAGAAACGTGTTCCGGTTCACTAACTTTTGGAATTTTCGTAATGACACCATAAGAAAATTAAAAATTTTTCTTAACTTTGTAATCCTGCGCCTTGAAACTTGGAGGCAGTTAGTGTGCCAAAACAACCCATATTTTACAGAAACGTGTTCGCCCCGGTTCACTAACTTTTGGAATTTTCGTAATGACACCATAAGAAAATAAAAATTTTCTTAACTTTTGTAATACCTGCGCCTTGAAACTTGGTAGATTGTGGTGTTAAAACAACCCATATCTTTTACAGAAACGTGTTCGCCACGGTTTTCTTATAGTGTCATTACGAAAATTCTAAAAAATTAGTGAACCGGGGCGAACACGTTTCTGTAAAAGAAATGGGTTGTTTTAGTACACCTACCCTAACTGCCTCCCAAGTTTCAAGAGCGCAGGTATTACAAAAGCTAAGAAAAATTTTTAAGTTTTTATAGTGTCATTACGAAAATTCCAAAAGTTAGTGAACCGGGGCGAACACGTTTCTGTAAAAGATACGGGTTGTTTTAGTACACCTACACTAACTGTCCTACCAAGTTTCAAGGGCGCAGGTATTACAAAAGTTAAGAAAATTTTTTTAATTTTCTTATGGTGTCATTACGAAAATTCCAAAAGTTAGTGAACCGGGGCGAACACGTTTCTGTAAAAGATATGGTGTTTGACACCAACTGCACCAAGTTTCAAGGCGCAGTATTACAAAGTTAAGAAATTTTAATTTTCTTATGGTGTCATTACGAAAATTCCAAAGTTAGTGAACCGGGAACACGTTTCTGTAAAAGATAGGGTTGTTTTGACACACACTAACTGCTACAAGTTTCAAGGCGCAGGTATTACAAAAGTTAAGAAATTTTATTTTCTATGGTGTCATTACGAAAATTCCAAAGTTAGTGAACCGGGGCGAACACGTTTCGTAAAAGATAGGGTTGTTTTGTACACCACACAACTGCTACCAAGTTTCAAGGGCGCAGGTATTACAAAAGTTAAGAAAATTTTATTTTTCTTATGGTGTCATTACGAAAATTCCAAAGTTAGTGAACCGGGGTGAACACGTTTCTGTAAGAATGGGTTTTTGGCACACCCTAACTGCCTCCCACGTTTCAAGAGCGCAGGTATTACAAAGTAAGAAAAAATTTTAAGTTTTTATAGTCATTACGAAAATTCCAAAAGTTAGTGAACCGGGAACACGTTTCTGTAAAAGATACGGGTTGTTTTAGTACCACACAACTGTCTACCAAGTTTCAAGGGCAGGTATTACAAAAGTTAAGAAAATTTTTAATTTTCTATGGTGTCATGAAAATTCCAAAGTTAGTGAACGGGGAACACGTTTCTGTAAAAGATATGGGTTGTTTTGACTAACTCTACATTTCAAGGCCAGGATTAAAGTTAAAAAATTTTTATTTTCTATGGTGCTTACAAAATTCAAATTGTAACTGAACACTTGTAAAAATATGGTTTTTTGTAACACCTAACTGCTCAGTTTGGGAGTATACAAAAAAAATTTTTAAGTTTGTTTAGTGTCATTACGAAAATTCAAAATTAGTGAACCGGGGCGAACACGTTTCTGTAAAAAGATAGGGTTGTTTTAGTACACTCTACTAACTGTCCCAAGTTTCAAGAGCGCAGGTATTACAACGGGAAATTTCTTAAAAGTATGGGTTGTTTGAAATTCCACAAATCTAAAGTTCAAGGCAGGTTTAAAAAGTTAGAAAATTTTTAACTCTTAGTGTCTTACCAAATTTCCAAAGTAGTAACCAGGGGTGAAAATTTTTAAATTATGGGTTGTTTACAAAATTCCAAATGTACCAGTTCAAGGTCGGTATAAAAGTTAAGGAATTTTTTGTTCTCTAATGGTCTTACAAAATTTCAAAAGTTATAACGTGAGAAATTTTTAATTTTATGGGTTGTTTGAAATTCCAAATTATGCCCCGTTCAAAGTCGGTATAAAAGATAGGTGATTTTTAAGTTTTTATATGTCATTACGTTAAGGCCAAAAGTTAGAACGTGGAAATTTTTAATTTATGGTGTCATTACGAAAATTCCAAAAGTTGTGAACCGGGGCGAACACGTTTCTGTAAAAGATAGGTTGAATTTTTAATACCTAACTGTCTACCAAGTTTCAAGGAGGTATTAAAAAGTTAAGAAAAATTTTTTTTTTCTTATGGTGTCATTACGAAAATTCCACAAAGTTAGTGAACCGGGGTGAACACGTTTCTGTAAAGAATGGGTTGTTTTGTACACCACACTAACTGTCTACCAAGTTTCAAGGGCGCAGGTATTACAAAAGTTAAGAAAAATTTTTTAATTTTCTTATGGTGTCATTACGAAAATTCCAAAAGTTAGTGAACCGGGGGAACACGTTTCTGTAAAAGATATGGGTTGTTTTGGTACACCTACCCTAACTGCCTACCAAGTTTCAAGGCGCAGGTATTACAAAAGTTAAGAAAAATTTTTAAGTTTTTATGGTGTCATTACGAAAATTCCAAAAGTTAGTGAACCGGGGCGAACACGTTTCTGTAAAAGATAGGGTTGTTTTAGACACCACACTAACTGCTACCAAGTTTCAAGGGCGCAGGTATTACAAAAGTTAAGAAAATTTTTAATTTTCTTATGGTGTCATTACGAAAATTCCAAAAGTTAGTGAACCGGGGCGAACACGTTTCTGTAAAAGATATGGGTTGTTTTGGTACACCACACTAACTGCCTACCAAGTTTCAAGGGCGCAGGTATTACAAAAGTTAAGAAAATTTTTTAATTTTTCTTATGGTGTCATTACGAAAATTCCAAAAGTTAGTGAACCGGGGTGAACACGTTTCTGTAAAAGATATGGGTTGTTTTGGACACCACCCTAACTGCCTCCCACGTTTCAAGAGCGCAGGTATTCAAAAGCTAAGAAAAAATTTTTTAAGTTTTTATAGTGTATTACGAAAATTCCAAAAGTTAGTGAACCGGGGCGAACCGTTTCTGTAAAAGATAGGGTTGTTTTAGTACACCCACACTAACTGTCTACCAAGTTTCAAGGGCGCAGGTATTACAAAAGTTAAGAAAAATTTTTAATTTTCTTATGGTGTCATTACGAAAATTCCAAAAGTTAGTGAACCGGGGCGAACACGTTTCTGTAAAAGATATGGGTTGTTTTGCACACCCACACTAACTGCCTACCAAGTTTCAAGGGCGCAGGTATTACAAAAGTTAAGAAAAATTTTTTTTAATTTTCTTATGGTGTCATTACGAAAATTCCAAAAAGTTAGTGAACCGGGGCGAACACGTTTCTGTAAAAGATATGGGTTGTTTTGGTACACCTACACTAACTGCCTACCAAGTTTCAAGGGCGCAGGTATTACAAAAGTTAAGAAAAAATTTTTTTAATTTTCTTATGGTGTCATTACGAAAATTCCAAAAAGTTAGTGAACCGGGGCGAACACGTTTCTGTAAAAGATACGGGTTGTTTTAGTACACCTACACTAACTGTCTACCAAGTTTCAAGGGCGCAGG
The DNA here is from genome assembly GCA_036346225.1 of Platerodrilus igneus. NCBI lineage: Eukaryota > Metazoa > Arthropoda > Insecta > Coleoptera > Lycidae > Platerodrilus > Platerodrilus igneus. The sequence continues at coordinate 1,246,458 of JARFIW010001109.1, read as the reverse complement.
TATTACAAAAGTTAAGAAAAAATTTTTTTATTTTTCTTATGGTGTCATTACGAAAATTCCAAAAAGTTAGTGAACCGGGGTGAACACGTTTCTGTAAAAGATATGGGTTGTTTTGGTACACCTACCCTAACTGCCTCCCACGTTTCAAGAGCGCAGGTATTACAAAAGCTAAGAAAAAAATTTTTTAAGTTTTTTATAGTGTCATTACGAAAATTCCAAAAAGTTAGTGAACCGGGGCGAACACGTTTCTGTAAAAGATACGGGTTGTTTTAGTACACCTACACTAACTGTCTACCAAGTTTCAAGGGCGCAGGTATTACAAAAGTTAAGAAAAAAATTTTTTAATTTTCTTATGGTGTCATTACGAAAATTCCAAAAAGTTAGTGAACCGGGGCGAACACGTTTCTGTAAAAGATATGGGTTGTTTTGGTACACCTACACTAACTGCCTACCAAGTTTCAAGGGCGCAGGTATTACAAAAGTTAAGAAAAATTTTTTTTAATTTTCTTATGGTGTCATTACGAAAATTCCAAAAAGTTAGTGAACCGGGGCGAACACGTTTCTGTAAAAGATATGGGTTGTTTTGGTACACCTACCCTAACTGCCTCCCACGTTTCAAGAGCGCAGGTATTTCAAAAGCTAAGAAAAAATTTTTTTAAGTTTTTTATAGTGTAATTACAAAAATTCCAAAAAGTTAGTGAACCGGGGCGAACGCGTTTCTGTAAAAGATATGGGTTGTTTTAGTACACCTACACTAACTGTCTACCAAGTTTCAAGGGCGCAGGTATTACAAAAGTTAAGAAAAAAATTTTTTAATTTTCTTATGGTGTCATTACGAAAATTCCAAAAAGTTAGTGAACCGGGGCGAACACGTTTCTGTAAAAGATACGGGTTGTTTTGGTACACCTACACTAACTGCCGACCAAGTTTCAAGGGCGCAGGTATTACAAAAGTTAAGAAAAATTTTTTTAATTTTCTTATGGTGTCATTACGAAAATTCCAAAAAGTTAGTGAACCGGGGCGAACATGTTTCTGTAAAAGATATGGGTTGTTTTGGTACACCTACCCTAACTGCCTCCCACGTTTCAAGAGCGCAGGTATTTCAAAAGCTAAGAAAAATTTTTTTTAAGTTTTTTATAGTGTCATTACGAAAATTCCAAAAAGTTAGTGAACCGGGGCGAACGCGTTTCTGTAAAAGATATGGGTTGTTTTAGTACACCTACACTAACTGTCTACCAAGTTTCAAGGGCGCAGGTATTACAAAAGTTAAGAAAAATTTTTTTTAATTTTCTTATGGTGTCATTACGAAAATTCCAAAAAGTTAGTGAACCGGGGCGAACACGTTTCTGTAAAAGATACGGGTTGTTTTGGTACACCTACACTAACTGCCGACCAAGTTTCAAGGGCGCAGGTATTACAAAAGTTAAGAAAAATTTTTTTTAATTTTCTTATGGTGTCATTACGAAAATTCCAAAAAGTTAGTGAACCGGGGCGAACACGTTTCTGTAAAAGATATGGGTTGTTTTGGTACACCTACCCTAACTGCCTCCCACGTTTCAAGAGCGCAGGTATTACAAAAGCTAAGAAAAAAATTTTTTAAGTTTTTTATAGTGTCATTATGAAAATTCCAAAAAGTTAGTGAACCGGGGCGAACGCGTTTCTGTAAAAGATATGGGTTGTTTTAGTACACCTACACTAACTGTCTACCAAGTTTCAAGGGCGCAGGTATTACAAAAGTTAAGAAAAAAATTTTTTAATTTTCTTATGGTTTCATTACGAAAATTCCAAAAAGTTAGTGAACCGGGGCGAACTCGTTTCTGTAAAAGATATAGGTTGTTTTGGTACACCTACACTAACTGCCTACCAAGTTTCAAGAGCGCAGGTATTACAAAAGCTAAGAAATTTTTTTTTTAATTTTCTTATAGTGTCATTACGAAAATTCTAAAAATTTAGTGAACCGGGGCGAACACGTTTCTGTAAAAGAAATGGGTTGTTTTAGTACACCTACCTTAACTGCTTCCCAAGTTTCAAGAGCGCAGGTATTACAAAAGCTAAGAAAAAATTTTTTTAGGTTTTTTATACTGTCATTACGAAAATTCCAAAAAGTTAGTGAACCGGGGCGAACACGTTACTGTAAAAGATATAGGTTGTTTTAGTATACCTACAGTAGCAGTCTAACAAGTTTTAAGAGCTCAGGTTTTACACAAGTTAAGAAAATGACATGTATTTCAATTTAAAAGAGCAACCGCTTAAAATATACACCTAAGAATAATATAGGAATCTCAAAGTTATTTATTTTCAATCGCCCTTAGATTTAAAATGCGTAAAGGTAATTGAATCAATATACGAACCGTAATTGAACAATAGAAATGCTTGTTTAGTTCAGTAGACGTGGTTTTGTTGTGTTGTAGATTGGTAGGCGTATCCATATTTAGCGGCCGGTAGATAGTGGCCGCTAGCTTCACTAACGTGTTATTTGACTTCCTGCGTAGCAGAAATCCTTAACCTCTTGTAAGTTCTCGTTACCTATTTGTATTCTTGTTTTTGATTTATTTTCCCCACCTTTGCATACTATTGCTTTAGTTTTATTTTTGTTCATTTTCATACCGTATCTCTCTATTAGAACAGTTTCCATTTCATTAAGAGCAGCTTCTAACTCTTTTTTGCTAGATGCTAATACCGCTATATCATCTGCAAATCTAAGCATATCAATCTTTTATTCCTGCTTAGTAATTCCAAATGTTTTCCTGCATTTGACTTCTTCAATGTACAAGTTAAAAATTAATGGGGATAGAGTACATCCCTGTCTCATCTCTGTCCTGATATTTACTTCTCCACATTCCTGCTCTAATTTTATTACCGCTGTTTGCTCTTTGTATAAGCTATGTATTATCCGTCCCTTAAACTTATTCCAATCTTTTTGAGTATTTTGAACATTTCACGCTCACCCCTTCTTCTATTGTTTTCTCTATTATCACCCTCAAAGCTAAAATAACCTCCCGTGTTCCCCTGTTTCGACTGAACCCAAATTGATTATCTCTTAGTATTTCATCAGCTTGTTTTTCCATTCGTCTTTGTACCATTCTAGTTAATGTTTTTGACACGTGTGCTGTCAAACTTATTGTTCGAAAATTTTCACATCTATCACAGCCTCTCTTTTTTTGTATAGTTAGTATGATGTTACGTTTGAAGTCTTTGGGTATCTCACCTGTCTCATATAGCTTACAAGTTGGAAGAAATGTTCTGTTGCTGCTTGCCCGCCGACTTTTAAAGTTCCTGCTTGCTCCTTATTTATTCCCGGGTCTTACCATTTTTCAGACCCTTTAATGCTAATTCAAACTCATCTCTAAATATAGGAAATCCCAAGTCATCATTTTCAATGTCCGATTCCTGTTCTAATGCTATTAGTTTCTCTCCTGCACATAAATTCCCCATAGATTCTTGCAATCTAACCCACTTTCTCTATATTTTCCTATAATGACGTTTCCTCCGCGTCCCTTATATTTTTGCTATATCCCTAAAAGCCATTTTAATTAGTTTGTATGCTTCGTCTGTCTTTTCTATTTCCATTTTAGTTTGTACCTCTTTGCACTTTTTATCAATCCATTGTTCTTTAGCTTTCCAGCACTTGCGATTAATTTCCCATTTTATGGCTTTGTATCTCTGTGTTCCTGTTTTGTCTGAACTAATTTTATATTTTCGTCTTTCTTCTATTAAATTTAGGATATCCGTTGTTATCCATGATTTATTATTATTTTTTTGTGTATATTCCAGAATACCCCTGGCTGCCATGTCTAAGCTGGATTTAATGTTATTCCATTCTGTTTCTACTTCCTTAGTATCCGAGATTTTCCCGATATCTTTCAGCAATTCATTTGACTTTTTTTCAAATCTTTCGTAGATATCTTTATCGTTTAGTTTCACAAAATCAAAGTGCCTTCTCTGTTTCCTTTTTCAAATTTTTAAATTTAAAAGCGGTCTTCATAATTACGATGTTGTGGTCACTGTCCATATCTGCTTCTGAGTAGCTTCTATAGTCTTTGATTTGATTCCTATACCGTTGTCTAACAAGAATGTAATCTATTTGATATCTTTTTATATCTCCTGGCATCTTCCACGTATATCGTCTTCTAGCATGATGTTGAAATAATGTGTTTGTGATGATTAAATGGTTCTTGTCGCAAAATTCTACCAGCCTATTTCCTCTGTCATTTCTCGTGCCTAAATCAAATAAACCCACTACTGCTCCTTCCCTAACCTCACCTACCACCGCATTAAACTCTCCTGTAATTATTAAATTTTCATATCCTTTTTACGTATCTTAATATGTCTTGGATATATTTGTAGATCGCCTCTACTTCTTCCTCCCTGTAGCTAGAGGTGTTCATGTATACTTGTATTATTACTGTATTTGCCGGTTTAGATTCAAATCTATCCATGAGTTCTCTATCGTTCTTTTCTAAGTAGTTTTCTACACAGTGCCCTATCTTTTTTGCATAACCTTTCCCACTCCCGAATTTCCTTCCTCTGTTCCTGTATGAATTATCCTAAAGTCTCTACTCCAAAAATTCTCCGCCTCTGGCCATCGAACTCCGCTGATCCCTGCTGTTTCTTATGCTAACCTATACATTTCAATTTTCAAGTTCTCTAGTTTCATACTTCTGACATTCCACGCTCCGACTCGCACAATATTTAGGACTCTTTTTTATACTTTCCGATCCCATCCCTCGAAGTAGTCCCCTACTGGAGATCCGACTGGGAGACTATTCTAACTCCGGAATTTTTTACACCAAAGGATGCCAACGTCTTTAATAACAATTTAAGTACACTGTGTACTTTTGAATATGGTCAAAAAAAGAATGTCTAACTTGTACCAACATTTCTGGTGTAACCGATTCAAAAGCAGCGCGTATTCTATTTTTATCTCCTCGTAGGAGGATCTTTATAAACAACTTCGTTAACGTAACGCCACAGAAAAAAATCGAAAGGTCTGGAGATCGAACTGTACACCATCCCAACCCATCCACTTTTTTTTCTTAATCTTCTTTGGGGATTAAACCACTCATAGTTTTTAAAATTATCTTTATTAACGTTTCGATCCATGACCTAGGATTGTTTTCAAAATAATAAAAACTTCAAGTTTGACATTTATGACATAAATTGAAGGTGACTTTGATTTATTGATGTTCGAAATATTTGGTTTGAGTACACTAAGTAAAAATTTTTTTAAAGTTTAAATGCATGATTGCCTTCAATTTGTGTTACGGCCTGGGACCGACTTTTTTTAGGTAGCCAATACGCTTAACGTGAAATCAGCTGATTAATTTTTATTGGTGAATTTTATATAAATTCAATAACTTGGGAATTGGACAACATTTTTTAACATGTTTCTATTTATACAATTGAGAGGATGGTTATTAAAGAAGTGTGCGATTGCATTATTAAAAGGTTTAAGTAGTCGTTTTTTTATACTTATTTTGAAGGGGAAAATCATTATGATTTAGGCTACCTCTTTGGTAGATTTTAACATGGTTCTGAGGCGACCTTATTGCGGGTTTACACTTGTCAGATACCAATGTTGTTCTATGAAGGTTGTATATGGATCTGAGGCGACCCTATGGCGGGTTTACACTTGTCAGATACCAATACTGTTTAACGGAGATTGTATATGGTTGTGAGGTAACCCTATTGCGGGTTTACACTTGTCAGATACCAATGCTGTTTTACAGGGGTTGCTAATATGCTTCATCATCATCATCCACTTTATTTGAAAAGTTTCATCGAAATATCGCCTAACGTTGATCGATATAATGTGGAGGGGTACCACCCTGCTGGAACCACATCGTACGAGTTCTATCTGGATCGATATCTTCCAAAAGATCAAATAATTGGTTTCCAAAAATCGTAAATATTTCTCACCCGTGAGGCTTTCATCAAAGAAGAAACGACCGATCACATTACGATCAAATATGCCACCCCCATACTTGAACTAACCATCGATGCTGGTGGTCGGCAACTCTTAAGATGTGAGGATTACTTTCCGAATAGTAATAATAGTTATGTTTATTAAAATTTGCATTATTACGAAAAATTGCTTCATCCGTTAGCAACAAAATTGGGTTCACCATTAATTTTGCTAATTATCCACTGGCAAAAGTTTCATAATTTTGAAAATCTATTTTGGTTAAGTTTGATGTTGTTGAATATGATATGGATGAAACCTATTTCTTTAAATAAACTTTCGAATAATGTTTCTATTTATATCTAGATTTTTGTTGGTGTTGACTTAAGGATTTCAACCATAGATGTTACTTTGTTCGTGCAAGCATATCTCAACCTAGCTGTTAAACATAGTATAATTTGCCCATCGTATGCGGCAGTTAAAAGTTCTAAATTTATAATTACGTGTAATTTCTGGTGAATTAGAGTATATTCTATACTATATCGGATAATTATAGAACATGTCAATGGCCCCAATTTGTAGTTTTATATTTAGCAGCAAATAAATAATCTTAGGTATTATAAAATTATAGTCAGGAATAATAACTTATTAAATGGTTATTTATTATACAAGGGAAAAAGTACTAGATTTTAGCTCGAGCCTGATAGCTTTCGGTAGCAAAAGAAATCCTTCAGACGGTTTTGTAATCGATCACCATCTCCCTACACTAAAGATTTATGATCTCCTAAAATCTTTCGGCAGGAAAGGAAATCCTTTATGGCTTTGCAGTCAATGACCAGCACTTTACAAGAAAGAAAACTAGCATCTCTTATAAGTTCCCAATATCCTTCAGTGGGAAAAGAAATCCTTTGGATGGCTTTGCAATCGATCATCATAGCTCTACAAGAAAGAGGAATAATATTTTTTTTAGGCTCCTGATACCATTCGGCAATCGATCGCCATCGCTCTACAAGAAAGTAAAATAATATTTTTAAAGGCATCTGATATCTTCTGGCAGAAAGAGAAATAATTCATATAGTGTTGCAATAGACTACCATCGGCATCTTTGTTATAGTATTATTTGTCGGTGGCGGTCAATTTTGTGATAGGCATAGCTATTTTTTCTCAGACGCAATTGTGTGTTCTTAAATGTTTCCTACAAACGTAATTAAATGAAATGGTTTAAAAATAGTGGATGTGAGAATGGATGTTTCCACAACATTTGGTATATAGTAAAATAGATAATTATATATAATAAAAACTCCTTAACTGCAACTTACTATAAACTAAACACTTAGTAGTCATTATCAATAGCAAAAGATTAAAGAATGAAGAAACCTCTCAGAGAAAATGCTCCGTAATATATAGGCTAAAGTGAACTTTTCAGACAATTAACTATTGTTTTTAACAGCTGAAGATATTTTATTTAGGTAGAAAATTGATGCTAGTTACTTGAATTAAATTTTCCAAGCAAACATAACAGTAAATAGTGCACTAGCTAGCTATAAGTAGTGAGGGGTGTGTTTTATAAAAGCCAAAGTAAATTTTTTAGGGATATACAAATTTCAACGCTTTCACTTATATCTACCTGGAAAGCTTTTTGAATTTTCTGTCTAATAAAAAGCCGTTGAGCGACAACCCTCCTGGAAAATACTGAATAAGTGCCTGCTTGAAAGATACGTGATTAGAGAGACGATTTACTGGTTTTTGCTGTAAATTGGAGGTTGATAGAGCTATGCGTACACCATTATTAATTATTTTCCATAGTCTACACAAATAATAAAACACAACTCCATATCTGATACACCTGACCTATATTAGCAAACATAATTATCATAGTAAATAATCAACAGAAAACAAAATAAATACTAAAATCTAGCCTTATTTTGGCAAAATATGCTTAAATGTATCAATGAAAGACAGTCAACCAATTAAATTTCAAAATACTATTTTGCTCTGCAGCATTGAGCTTTATGTATGAAAAATTAGGTTTCTACTATCCGCTTTAAATAATTGTGCATCAACGTAATCGTTTTTTTAAAAATAATAAGAGGTTTCAGTACCATCATTCACAATTATCAAATATTACCAAGAAATGCTTATAAAATGGAAAACAAATTTATTAACTTACAGCTATATTAGTTATCCTCTGTAAATGCTATCGACTTCCAGTGCAAGAAATTGTTGCGGTGAATTAAAATCTCCCACGTGATGTGAAATGCAAGCTCTTACAGGTACTTTCACGTTATTAACCCCGATATTATTTTTTCCGTGCTATAATTGGCGTTTGGACACCTCTTCACAACCAGTTCTAATTTTTAATACCAGTAATCATTTACTCACATAGTAGTCTCACTCTGCACGGGGACGATTGCGTGTTGTTTGACTCTGCTGAAGATGTTTCTACGCGTTGTGATGTGATTTGATCCCTCTTACTATTATCTGGGGGCTTTATAAGTCAAAACGTTTCTTATGCAACCCCCACTTTCTTTATTTTAAGGGTATGTACGAATTATACTATTTTAAGGTCGAGATCAAGGGCATTTTGATGCGTGAGAACGGTTATGATGTTCTCACACTTTCCATTTAATACCGAAAGTTGCGTCATTTGTTGCCCACTATGCGTTAAATTTTATGCTGTTTTATGAGTTTCTGTCCATTGAAGTTGTTTACAACGATTTCAGATTTTTAACTCATGTGACTGTTTATGAATACACTTTCTTAGGCTGGTTATTTGCCGGAAATTGTGTGTATTTTAATTTAACACGCAGAAAGTGAAGTCTCGGTCTTTATTACTGATTGTGGGTGCTTTACTATTTATTTCTGTATCCTATTTTAATAATATAATAAAATTGTCATGTTATTAAATGGATACCACCCAAATCTCTGTTTGTAGCGTATTTTCGCGATAAAGTTCGTTTAACTAACTTGAATTAATAATTTTTTCTTCATGTAAGCGTTATTTCACGCAGTCTAGTCACCTCATAATATCAAGTGAATCGTAGCCTTACTAGAGACTACCTAATTTACACTGTTTTTGGAACTACTTAAGTGGAAAAGGTACAAGTCGTATAATATTTATATTTAGTTACTTAAATTTAATGGTTTTATCCTTGACCAAGATTCGGCTATTGTAATTAATGAGACGTTTTCGGCGACGTCTTTTCCGGACTTCATAATCACCAAGTCGCACAAACGATCCTTTATATTTTAGTTTACTAAATTTGTAGTGGTGTAGCTAGCAGTGATTGCCAACTTGAAAAAGTTTGTGTCTCTACATTATTCGATAACTGTTGGTTTATCATTACATTTGTGAAATATTTCCAATATTTCTCTTAGATTTTCTAAACAACAATTATCCTTTTTAAGGATAATTTGAACACTTTAAGTTTAGAGAGAGTTGACATTATCTGATAAAATATTGGTTAAATTGTCCAAAACTTTAACGAAATCCAAGGGATGGGATTCTTTTAAATTCAATTTAATATGACTGTTTGAGTTTTTGTCAATTCCTCGCTTGTGATGTTTATTGAAATAATCTTCAAGGTATACACCAATTTTTAAAGAAAATGCTTACTCCTTTGAAGTGATTATTTATTTCTGAATCGGTATTTTTACAATGCAACGAATTTATAGTTGATCATGTAACAACTACTACATCAGTGACATTAATTTCTATGTTCTCTAACATTTTAGTGATAATTTTTGTTTTAAACAATTGTTTTCACGAACATGGTAAGATAATAAAATTGAAGTTTAATATTTTCCGACAAGGTCCTAAAGCCCTTTTTTTAAATCAACATTTATTGATGTTGATATTTCCTTTAACCATTCTCCGATAACTTCAAATGAATTATTGACCGGTTCAGTTGTTTCTGGCCTGTCTGTCCATCATGTCTTATAATCTACTGTGACCTGCACCTGCAGTATCATGTTACATCTGGAAAACAAAGTAAATGTTTCCGTTCTCATGTCTGGTTTATGAACTTCCATTAACCTTTTATTATATATCCTTCAATTATACAATGTACCAATCTATTTCTTAAGACTTAATAGTTTCATTTGAATAAACTGCTGTGTTAATAGGGTCATTTAGGGGTAGTTAGGACCAAGAGTAGCGCACTCCACATAAAATACATAAGGGCTCAGAAAACCACACAGTTTTCTGAAGAAAACAAGAAATACGATGATTAGACTGGAAAGTAAATGACGATGCCCTGTATATAAATAATAATCATAATTAATTCAGGTAATGAAAAACATTTTGAAGATTGATTTGAATAATGCAAATCCGCAAGTCGTTAAATAACATAAATGCAAGCTGAAACGCGACACGCGTGGATAACGCAACATTATTACATCAAGAATCCTAATTAATACAAGCAGGTTTAATAATGCGTAGGATAGAAAACGCAGATAATTTAATGCATACATTGTATTCGTCTACGTGACTAGAGAATTAAAATCGACACCTGATTTATTGGAAACAAACAAAGCATGGCAATTAAAATCAAAGTTCACCAAATTTATTTGAACAAACTACGGTTTACTTATCTAGGAGTATGAAAATCCAAGCGGATCAATGCTATTAACTTGAAATCGTACGTGACAAGAGGAACGCGTTGATGTTAGTATATTACAAAATACCATAGAATGTCCGAAAACCTAGTATGAAAGTTTATACAAACGAACTTTGCGCTTGTCAATAGATAGACGGTGCATTTAAATATGACCAGATTTGTAAACAAATCAGTTCATCATGAAGTAAAGTGTAGTTCACGTCTCTGAAAACCAAAATATACACGTTAAGTGAGTATTGGTGAAGTGTGAAATAATTCCGCTGAATATGGAAAATTGATGGTTTGTCGTTTTATCCTCAATAGAAAAAACGTAAGTAACTAAAAGTTGTTTAATATAAATTCTAATTTTAACCTTATTAAAAAGAACTCTAATGAATCTCCAAAGAATCACCGGAGACAAGTTTAAAGAATTGCCGGAGAAAGCTTCAAACAATTGCGGGAGACGGCTTTAAATAATTACTGGAGTCCAGTCTATATAAATAAGGGAACAAGTTTGAGTAAATGCTGAAGCAATTATTACTGGAACAAAAGAGTTGATTTATGGTGAAAGAGTTTAATGGAGTACGCTAGTGTATTTAAGGCGATGCTATGAGGGATACACACAACGGTTCGACCAGAGACTGATTTAAGCTGAAAAACAACAGGTTAGCCAATCTGAATGTTTATTATTTGATTATTTTATTTGTGGATATTTCATTGCACTTTGCTAAACTGGAAAACTTAAGATTTAACATTTAATTAAATATAACATATTTAAATACTTTAAAAATTGCTCTCATGACAATTTATGTAAGGGGTCGGCGAGATTTAATTTGGGCATGCGTTGTAAATTACGTAAATAAATGAGGTTAAATAAACGTTCATCAGGCTTCAATTAATAATTAATAATACTAGTGATTTTGCTGACTTTTTGACCATCTTTGGTTATAATAATTATTAAATTTACTGATTCAGTTATTAGGAGAAAATTCTAGTTAAAGAATTTTAACCTTCTTATACGTTGTAAATATTTTTGAGAACATTATAACATTATAATAATTTAAAGATTAAAACAGGAAGGAGAGGTAGATGGTAGGTTTAAAGTCTTTGTTTGTCGTATTGTCGCAAGCTCCGTGAGTAATTCAAAAACTGAGCTAGCCGACGCGATTAAAATTATATATTAGAAATCAAAAATTGAAAGATTAAAAATTTTTACCTTTTAATTCATAAAAAGGGCGCATAGGGGTATTGCTACAGTATCACAACAATACATATATATTACTTTGGGAATTTGTTCGTGTTTCGTTTTTTAATAATCGGTTCTTTATATCGATATTTGTTCCTAATTTTCTTAGATGAACCATGCCTATTAATCTGTCGTATATATCGTTAAATTCAAAGATGCAAAATTTGTGTTTCATTTTTACGTTGAAAGTTTTGGGTAAGGGTATGTTTACTATAAATTGGTGTAATGTCGTTTTGTGTGCTGTTTTGATTTCAAAGGTTCTCTTTCTATAAAATCTAAATAATGTTTCTGTAGTGTTTTGGGGCTAATTAAAGTTTTTGAAGATCCTATATCGATTAGTAATTTGAGTTCCGCATGGGGTATTTCTATATAAAATGAAATTTGTTGATTAATGTTATTTAAATTTATTATGTTTGGTCGTATTTGAATCTGTCCAACCGAAAACTTGAGTATGCATTTTCTTCGTCGTCCTCTTCGTAGTTTTCACAAGGGTTGTTACGTTCATAGTTTTCTGAATGATTTGTTTCATCGTCTCTACTTGGATTCGCATAATTATTCGTGTCTGGATTATTAAAATCTTCCACTTCTTGGTGGAATAGTTCCTCGGAAGTGAACTTTCGTTTTTGGATGTAATCGGGTTTAATTTGAGATATTTTAGTAATCTGTCTGATGTTACCAGATGAAGTGTCCATAGGAGTTTGTTTGTGATAATTATTAAAGTTGTTGTTATTCGTCATCGGTATGTTTCTGTTGGGGTTTGCACCAAATGTTTGCCCTGGTTGATTTAAGTTTTGATTAAACCTTGGTGTAAATGGGGGTTTTGTAATGTTTGAATTAAATGTTAGTTTGGGAAATTGTCGAAATTGGTTGTTGAAATTTGTGTTATTAAAGTTTGGATTTTTAATTCGAGATTGATTCATTGGTGCGTTAAATGGTGTAAATTTCGATTGTGTTGGCATTTGTCTCGCGGCTTGTATTATTTTCATCGGTGAGTAATGTTTATTTGCGTTGCGATTATATAGTCTATTTCTGTAATACATAACGTTTACTTCCTCTACAATCATGTTCATAGTTTCTTCTAGATTTTGGGATTTTGAAATCTTATTTTGTCCGATAGTCATTCGGGTAATGCGTTGATATATGTGTCCAAAGCCATTTCGTCCTACATCTTCGTCTTTATTAAACGTATGTTTTGGTCGGGTTGTTCAATGTTTAGTTTGGTCAAAATCCTTAAATTTATTACATCTCTGACAAGATATTTGATATTACGTTGGTCTCCGAAATATGCTATTAATATCCGTTTATAATCGTCCCATTCCGTAAGATCATCGCTAGTTGCAATCAATGTTTATAAAAAGATTTTAAAAATGTTTCGCAAGCAGTGATGAAAATACCAAATAGTGCTGGGTTTCCGTCGTATAAGGAAATTGGGTCTAGATACAATTTTATGTTTTCAGAGTTCATTTCTATAATTATTTTTCAGTCGAGTTTGTATTATAGTTATTTAAAAAATCACTTATCTTTACGTATATTGTGTATAATTATAATAACCTTAGTTATAATTACATCAGTTTCAGAATTCTGCTGAATAATTATTTCATTAAATTGTTGCAAATAATACAGTACATAAAATGTTTGTAATTATATACCTTCGTTAATTTGTTGCAATGAAAGTGTTTAATTATAACCCTTGTAAGTGATTTTAAAGTTGATGAGAATCAAGTTTTTCAGATTTCTCTGAATAATAATTGCTGTAAGAATGGTGCAAAGAATTGTTTTATAAGTTTCAGACTTTGCTGAGTAAATTATTTCAGAAATAATAGTAATAAATTGCGATAATAAAATTGTACATATAAATGCGTATATAAAAATTCTTTTGTTTCTTACTAGCTAATATCAATATGCAATTGACAATGGTTAGGAAAATGAACTTATGGTACTTACAAGAATTTGTTTACTAGTTCCATTAGAGTCTTTCCTCTTTTATTAGACTTGGTCGATTTTTGTACTTCGTCCAATTGGTTCGTTTTTGTTTCAAATAAAGAATTAAAATTCAAGACCACCAGTTCCTCGATTTTTGATTTGCCAGTGCCCTTCTGGAATCCTACAATCGACTGGGTCAAATAAGTTTTAGGCCGCTGGGAGCTTCTTTTTAAAAAAGACTTTATTTCTAAAACATTCCTATAAGTGTATTTTAACAGTAATTACAATGGTTTTAATAACAGGTACGTCATATTCATTAACGTATTGAAATCAAAAATAATTAAAGTTAATATTTACTAATTAATAATTAAAATCAATAACTAATATTTACAAATGAGTAGCTTTGAACCACTAACAATGCTAAAGTTATAAAGTTCTCAGACTGACTGGCCATCTTGGGCTCTTGAGGGTATTTATGCTATCCCTGCTCTTACATCTCTTGTGGGAAATGCAGATCTCATGTCTGCTTTTTCTTGATACAATACAAAGTATTACATTTTAATTATCTTAATTCTAATAATTGCCTGTCTTATAACCTACTGTGACCAGCACCTGCAGTATCATGTTACGTCTGGAGAACAATACCTGTTTCCGTTCTCATGTCTGGTTTATTCCATTAACCTTTTATTATATGTTCTTCAATTATACAATGGAACAATCTATTTCTTAAGACTTAATAGTTTCATTTGGATATACATATATATTAATTTGGGGGATATGTAACTAGCGTAATAACATTGCACAAATTTTATATACGAATTATTCAATTTGCTTTACAACATGACATGCAAATTAATTAAAAGTTTTCTTATCTTTGACCGTCTAAATGTTTATTCCAAGGTAAAACCCGTTAATAAATTATTTGAATTACTGCCTTTTGGCAAGGTGCGAGTTTTCAATCCCTTTCTATACTAGATTCTTGTAGTGAAGTTTGTTGGTATTTCCTACGATATAAAGGAACAAGGTACGATAACGGGAAGGTAATGATTAACAGAAAACCTTCAATACATTATTTTATAAAGCACTCACACTTCTTCAAGATACGGTAATCAGGTTCAGAATGCCTGATCACCGCTCGTTGTATAAAACTGTTACTAGTAAAGTAATAAATCTATTTTACGACTTGCTTAATCAAGACATATGGTAAGGACGATCATTTTTATTACTGATCCAATTTGTTTAAAATACTAGATTTCATTATCCACGGACCCTCTAAGGGCTACACGTTGTTTCGCCAAAATACATGAGTTCGCAAAACTATTGCAAACATACTTCAGGTAAATTTACTGTTCCTATTACAATTAAGATTCAGGTTAAAAATCATATATTTCACAAGAAGGAAATTTAATGTGTTACAGAAAATATGAAATAAACTTATTCCTTATTATTGGTAGTATGCATATTTTGTAATTAATGAATGCAAGCAAGGTAATGTAGTAACCCAGATAGTATTATGTTCAGTGGGTCAAATATTCAGGAACTTGACCTAATGCAATTGAAATACTGATGAGATGCGAAACATGAAGTAACTAGGCTATTGTTGTAATAAGGAACTTATGAGTAATGCAGAACCCTAGTTGTGTGGATAACTTTCTCTAGTTTTTGGGTATAAAAAGTAACGATTAGAAATAGAAAGTCAATACTTATTTGAAGCTGTTCTACCATCCACAGCAAGAACTGTGAACAGAACTTACAGATGTGTAATTATAATAATTTATAATAAATAAACTATTCTAGACATTATTAGTTATTTTAATTAATAACGAGGTTAACATCAGCAATCAGCATCTGGACTTAGCATCAAAACTACAGCATCGACGACCAGTTCTTCATGTCGATTGTCGACAAAATGAGATATATAGAAGAATTTTGATTATTTCTTTATTAAATGAAAAAATTCTTACCTTTCTTATAATGACCTTTATTTTTCTTTTTTTCATAAAAATATCAAACAGCTAATTCATTTTTATGCGCTTTCGACGAGAAATGGCCATCTGGTTTTCCTTCAACATTCTTTCATTGACTCATCATTTTGTTCCATCACGTATCCAGGCTGCTTTGGCTTTCTGTTTTCCAGGTCCAGAACGAAAACAACAGATGAAACAAAAAGCGGCATGTTTTGTTACGCTGTATTCCAAAAATTTGTATTCTTTAAACCAACTTGGATTAATTTCCTTTTTGCGGTCCCTGGATGGATATTTTGACTTGATTAGGTTCAAGTTAAATTAAATTATGATTTATATTGTCATTAGTAAACGGCTAATAAACGTCAGGGTCATATTCATCTTCTTGAATTTAAAGCAGTCGATGTGTGTCAGTGCACGTTATGTACCTCCTACTGGTCGTAGCGCGGGCAACTTTCTGCTGACTTACCAGATAACTCCTTGAAATAGGAAGTATTAGCTTGCATTGAAAAACGTAGGCACGCCTAGAGGACTGGGAATCGTGGCGACATCTGTGGCAGAGAGGCTAAACATGCCAACACTGAAAGGGAAGATGTCGTTACTGTTAGGAGGGAAAGTTATAACAGCACGGTTGCGATCTAGGCTGGTAACCTGGTCCAACCTAATTAAGATCTACTAACAAAACCTATGCGAAAACCTCGGGCCGTTAAAGTCATGGTGGGTAACTGAGACGGAAAATATCTAGCCTATCAGATAACGACCGCAAGAATCAGAAATGGAGATTTGGTACTTGGAATGTCAGAGGAGTGTACAGTAAAGAGTATGAAGTCATAAATAAAATGAAGGAAAAGCATATGGACGTGAAACTAAGCGGAAGGGGAAAGATTGCTGAATTAGATGACGGTATGTAGGGTTTGTGATCTGGAGTAAAGAGCAATGAATTCGAGGCGAAAGGTGTTGGATTAATTTCAAATGATCAAGTAAATGCGTGCATTAAACCATATGAATTGGTGTTTCCCTGCATCTTGTGGGTTCGAATGAAAATGTAACATGTTATGCTCCGGTGAATGACGATACGTAGTGTGAGCAGTTTTGGCAGGAGTTTGAAGATATATTAGACAAACGCGAAGGAAATGACCGTGTGGTTCTATTAGGCAATATGAATAGCTGGGTGGGAGTACACAGAGAAAAAGCTGAACATGTGGTAGGTCCATTTGGTGATCCAAGAACGAACGAAAATGAAGATAAGTTAGTGAATATGTGTATGGAAAGAGAACAGTTTGTATCCAATACATGTTAAAAAAGGATGGTCGGGGAAAAGAAAGTGGCGCATAAAAGAATGATTGCAGAAAAAGATTTTGAGTTAAGTGAGCAACTTCAAGAAGTATATAAGGAAAAAAGGCGATATGTGAAAGTAGTAGAGAAAGTAAAGAAAGAGCAACTGAGGGAAAGGGAGGGTCAAGAAATGCAAAACGATTTTGAAGGGAATAAAAACTTGTTTTCGAAATGGGCAAGGACGACAAGAAAGGGTGGAAATAAGTGTGATTCGTGTTGTTAACAATAGAAATGAAATTGTTTGGGACGAGTGTGAGAAACTGTTGGAAAAGTATTTTAAGATGCTGTATGGTGGTGGCAAGAGGGATACAGATGACTGGGTGGATGATGAAGATAGCAGTAATATACTAGACGAAAACGTAGATAGTAGTATAAAGTTCGAATGCAGTGTAGATGAGGTATGGAATGCGCTGAGAATTTTAAGAATGATAAAGCGGCGGGTGTAGATGAAATAACAAGTATTGATCCGGGGTGTTGATTGAATGTTTGTGCAAACTGAAAGAGATGTGTATAGAAGCAGCAAATGTGTCTGAAAATTGGAAGAATGTGCGATCATTATCCATTTTGCACAAAGATAAGGGCAGCAAATATGAGTGCAAAAATTATCGTGGGATATGTCTGTTGTGTGTACCCTATAAAGTGTATGTAAATATTGTGATCGAGAGAGTTTGCAAGAGAATGCAGAGCAAGATATGGGACACTCAATGTGGTTTTCTGTCTGGAAGTATATGTATGGATCAGATGTTTGCAATGCAACAAATTGTCGAAAAGTGTATGCATGCCAGAAAGAAAATGTATGCAGCATGTGTAGATCTGGGAAAGGTGTATTACTCTGTAAACAAAAGTGAATTATAGAAGGTGTAAGCAAGCACTTGATATAATCTATCAGAGCTATGTACGTAGGCAGTGAAGCATGTGTACGTGTGAATGGTAACATGGGTCAATACTTTGATATTATAGAAGACGTAAGGCGGTAGTGTGTGATGTCTCCATGGCTGTTCAATGTATTTATGGATAAACGTATGAGGCAGGCTTGCGAAAGAATGGGAGTGAAAATTGGTGAAACAAATGTAAGTGTGCTGTTGTATGCGGATGATGCAATATTGTTGACTGAATCGTCACAAGATTTGCAACGAATGGTTGACAGGCTGTTGGAAACGTGTGAAAATATGCAATTGAAAGTGAATCTAAATAAGACGAAAGTAATGATTTTTGACAGAGATGCGAAATTGATGACTTTGTATTTAGAATGGACAATGAGAAAGTGAATGACTTTGTGTGTCTTTGTAGAAAGGTTTTGAGTAATGGAAAGCTGGATGGTGAAACAGAAAGAAGAGCAAATTCTGGAATAAAAGTGTCTGGAAGTATGTGGGCAGTGAATGATTAAGTATAAATGTAAAACTAACTTTTTACAGCAGAGTGTTTATGCCAACTGTTCTGTATGGCAACAAAACTTTGGTATGGCAGAAGAAGCATCTTAGTTATATAAATGCTGCAGGAATGAGGTTCATATGAAGTGTGCCCAAAAAAATATTGAGAGACAAAATGCCAAACAAATTGGTCAGAGCAGAGTGTGTGGTTCAAGTGACCCTTAAGGAGTTGAACGAGCGAAGCACGCTTGGATGGTTTGGATAAGTGGAAAGAATATATGAGGATATATTTACCAAGCGTATATATGCAAGTAAGATGACTGGTAAAGCTGCAAATTGCAGACCGCATAAAAGATGGTTAGATGTAGTAGAGGTTCATAAGAAGTGTGTGCGGAAAAACATTAAGAGAAAAAGTGTCAAACGAATGTGTCAAAGCAAAGTGTGGGTCCAAGTGACCCTTAAGAAGTTGAGCGAGCGAGGCACGCTTAGTTGGTCTGAACAAGTGGAAAGAATATATGAGGATAGACTTACCATATATGCAAGTAAGATGACTGATAAAGCTGCAAAAGGCAAACTGCGTAAAAGATGGTTGGATGTAGTAGAAGAGGTTCTGAAAGAACGACAAGCGTGAAGTCTGAGGAATAAAAGAGCATGCCAAGTGCAATGTATGAATGTTGTAGAGACAAGGGAAGTGTGAAGGAACTGAGAGATGTGGAGAAAGATTGCAAATGATGTTGGGAGTAAAAGTAGTGTAGTAGTCTAGGCTTAATCCTGCATACCTCCCCCCACCCGCCCCGCCCCAAAAGAGGTGGAAGGCTTGGGTACCCCGAATTGAAAATACCGTAATTGGTGGTGATGAATTTTAAAACATAGTAGTCGATCTTATTGTCCCTTGCATTAGCATATTTTAAACCATTTTCTATATAGTCCTTACAAGTGTTCTTGATATTTTCTAAGGCATGCATTATTTCTGAAACAAACATATACTGATCCATAAAATTGTTTGTTCAATTTCTCTTAGAACATCTTTGCAAACTATCAATTTCTTCACAATATTATAAAATTTTTCTAAGCAAGTAGTTAAAAGCCTGGGATCTGTATCCTGCAATGAAAAGGGCAAATTATCTGTTCTAATAATCGAATAATAAAATAATCTCATGCAAAAATCACAGGAGATTTTTCTGCAGTCATTTTATGTATTGCTCGCTTTTTTTGTTTCTGTTCTTGGGATATTTTTATTTCATTATCGGGTTTTTTGAAACTCAAATGGTTGGTTTTTTCCAGCCTGGTATACGTTAATTGCTCCATAATTTATTTGTATGGTTATTAATTTAGGTTAATACGCATATTGTGTAACAAATATTTAAAAAACTACGGTCTTGTGAAATATTCTTGAGTATTTCTTGCCAATACTGTTTTCATTCGCGTGTGAATAACATTTTAAACATTTCCATCGGTTTGTAATAGACACATGACGCTTTCGGACCAATCACAACGCGTAAATACAAGCGGTTATCATTGGGAAGTGGCCCCAATACTCATTCTTGACGTAACATCCTTCTCTTTAACTACTGGCGCAGAAGTGCATTACAGACATGTGATGAAGTGTACCTGTCAATTCCGTACCTAATTCCTGATGCATTGATTACTTTTCTTTCTTGTTTACATTTTAGTAAAAAGATTACGCAACTTTCTCACAGAATATGACATAAAGTGGTCATCTGTACACATGAGAGTTTATCTGACCTGACATACCAATAATTACTTTTTACACTGCTCGCAATTATGAATTAAATTAAATAGGGTAAGCAAATTTTTGATACTTTGATAATTCCGTGTACGTCTTGCGCCCTCTGCTAGGCAAAGTTAGTTACATCCAACTAGTATAAGAATAAAAAGCTTAAAAAGTCAACCATGTGTTACAAAATTAAAATGTTTGACTAAAAACTTTCATGCTGTAGTAGCAGCAGCGTGGCCTTTGCATGTAATTTCTTGCTTTTCTAATTCTTGTGGCTTTTGAGATGCATCACTTTAAGGAGGAGCACCGATTCAATCGCCTATATTAATCTCAATTATTTCTGTTTCCCACTAAAACGTAATATAATTGCAGTATAATATCTGGTAACCAAAAAAGTTTATGCAGTTTTAGATTGAAAAATATAAAAAATTTTTACAAACCCGTAATACACTCTTATTCAGCAAAAAATCATTATTGCATTCAATGACCGTCTGCCAATGTGACACCAATCTTTGTATGCCGGTATTGTAGAAATCTACGGATTTGGAATAAAAAAATTTGCAGAATGCATCTATATCATTAACTCGAATTTTCAACAGCCTATGCCTCATTCAATTGCTAAGAGATAGAAACAGGTGGTAATCACTTTGCGAAATGTCAGGAGAATAAGGTGGATGAGGTAAGGTTTCGCAGTCAAGCTCAGAAATTTTTCTTGGGTCACTATTGCGCTATGAGGTTTAGAGTTGTCCTATAAGAACCGCACATTCTTTCGATTGATCACAGTAGGCTATTTCTGGATGAGAGCTGTTTGTACTTTCTGACGCTAATTACAATAGACCAGAGAAGTTTCCAAGAATTCATAATGGACAATTCTGACCGCTGGTCACCAAACACACAATAAAATCTTTTTTGGGTGTAAGGAAGTTTTTGGAGTATGTGATATTGGATCAGTTGGTGACAACCAACGATAAGATCGCTTAGAATTGGAGTATAGTGTCTACTTTTTACCGCAAGTTAACAACCGATCAAGAAAAGTTCATTTTAATAGCGTGGGAAGTTTGCCGAATAATTGGTAATGCGGTTTAATTTGTTATCATCTGGCAATTCATGTGGAACTTATTTGCGTAACTTCCACGTCTTCCCTAGTCTATGAAGGTACAACCAAATGGTTTTATCACTGACACTGATCCTTTCTGCAAGCTCTAAGCACGTTGTACTGGAATTTGCTTTCACAACTTCTTTCAGATTTTCGCTGTCTATGACTCCGGTTTTTCAGAGCGTGCTTCATCGATCAAACTGAAATCTCCAGAGGAAAATTTATTAAACCACTTCTGGCAGGGCGCCGTCATGCATAGACCACGTAGTTTTGCGTAGCTCCAAAGGCAGATCATCCAATTCCTGGTCAAGTACGGCGCGTAAGAAATTTAAGTACACTTCACCTGTAAGACGTTGAGGCAAAATAAATAGTCCAATAAGTGTGTTCCCCAGAATTTCGGCCCACACATTTACGGAAAGGTGATATTGAAACCGGTCTTTTTGTATCACATGGGGATTTTCATAACTCCATAGATGCGTGTTATGATAATTCAGTACTCCATTCCGAGTAATACAACATTCGTCGGTAAATAATACTCTAGCACCAAAACCGAAATGAGCAATTTTCTTCTGCCCGAACCATTCACAAAATTTAAGCCTTGTCCCAAAATCGTTGCTAGTGAGACACTGCTCTCTTTTCACCTGATACGGGTACAAAAGGTTATCGCATAGAATCCTGTCCACTGAGCAATGAGAAATATTGATAACTCGGCTTAGCTCTACAAGTTGCAAAATTTGATCTTCTGCTTCTTGAACATGATGCGGTCGTTCTTTTTCTCAACTTTCATACGAGGGCCTCACAGTTCACGTATTCCGAAGTCTGTACATTCTGTAAAATAGAATTTCGACCATAACCTCCAAGTAGCATCCACATTGTACCTACATTCCCAGTACATCAATACGTTATTACAGTATTCTGCACTGCTATACATTTTTAACGACTAACTGCAGCAGATTAAAATCAAAGACCAAATAACAGTGAGAAATAATACGTATCAACTAATGCAGTTAGCCTCACTGAAATACACGTAATGTAAATCACTTATGATTATAGGAGTTGTTAATCAGAAAATGCTGATGAAAGCGAAGTAGCTTTTTTAATATAACGCCAGAACCAGACCCTAAACTTTAATAGCGAATAACTTGCAAACGGGATGCAAACGGAAAAACTTCTAAAAACAAAAGTTATTTAATTTAACGCGAGGAATCGCTTGTTAAGAGCTCAGTCCTTATTATAGATACACCTGTATAAATTATTCACCAATGTGTGCGAAGCGAAAAATATTAGTGTGTTTTAATAAGGCATTGCAAATTGTACATTCAGCTGCTATCGTGCCTTTTTGAAGTCTTGTATATTAATATACAACAGCTGTTCATAAAAGTTGTGAGACTCTTTGCCCTCGGCTGGAATGGATACTAATATCTTTACATGTTTATTCCCGTCATATATAAAGAATAAGCAAACAACGATCGATGTTCATATTAGGAAATCTACCACAAGCTCAAAAAAGTATGTTTCTTAACTGCTTTTTTCAAATCTAAAGGAGGAAATCGATAGAACGTATTTCATTTCCCTACCTCATGTGCAGTGTCAAAAGGTAAAACACTAAACTTGATAGTATTCATTGTTTTAAACTAATAAGGCAAATTAGCTACATTTACTACACTATTTTACGACATATTAAACTTTACTGCGCTATAAATGTCGCGATTGTAGCAGATGTAGTAAAATCGATTTTTACGACTTTTGCCAATCATTTTAATAGGAAATTTATTTTCACTGTGCAATGTTAGTTCATGGTGTTACGTTCCACTTCATAGTTTGAATGTTTTCTGCATTTTACACTTTATAAGCCTGTTTTAATAAATGCCGATTTTCACGTTTGTAAAATTGTATGGGCAGAAGGCAGAAGGGCAGAATACGTTCTAAGGCATTTTTGGGGAATAGTATGGGATATATGACAAGCAGAAATAGGAAAATAAGAGGTTGGTGCAGACCTAGATCAGATAGTGATAGATGCAGATTGTGCAAATTTCGGGGAAATCTGTAGGTTAGTTCAAAATAGGAAACAATGATGGTACGCGTCTAACCAGTTTCAGGACTGAAGACCCAACGATGATGATGAAAATTGTATGCTATGATACCCTAGTATTCAATATTTATGGTAGTTAAATGACCTAGTTTAATTGTAATTAGATAAAGTCGCTGTGTTATCTTTGAATGCTAGAAATATGCTCAAAGAATTTTATATAAATGATCATAGTCATTAGTGTTTTGTATTTAAATTAATTGTAGTGCTTCGAGATTAAGTTAGTTAGAAGATTGAACCGTAGTGTTAGGAAGATTATACTTGTACAGTTTGAGGTAAACCTCTGAAAATAAATCGTTGTGAGCTTTAAAATTTTTATAGTACTACGAGTTGGAAAGACTTGTAAGCAGTTTGAAACTAAAGAACTGCTGTTATTGCAAATAGACGTTTTTGTTACAATATATAAACTTTACCTAAGGAAATACTGTTATAGACAAGTACAGAATTATTATTAGCACAATAGAAGATACAGGCACTCAGGAAGTGACTGTCCGCGATTGTGACAGAGCTGGCGCTTCAATGGTTCATCGTAGTATGACGTGGATCCGCTGGCAAGACCTAGTTGGCTGACGACGTCGGTGAGATGTTGCCATGCGTGTAAGCGAGTGTGGTGGAATCAAAATGTAATTACCGACCTCGTAATAGAATGATTTTGTGCTGCCAGGGTACAAATCACTGGCTGTGTAATGATGGAGTAATGGAGTCTGTCGTGATAAATATCACCGACTATGTAGTGTTCAAACTGGGTAAAAATTATCAGCAATGCAATGAGAAAATAATGTGTATTAAAAAAGTTAAAAATCATTGGCTGTGTGTAGTATGATTTAATTAAGGTAAGCTTGTACGTTGCGTAATACTAGATTCCTTGAGTACCAATCACAGGCGTACTAGTAGGTACTGTTCCTTGGGTAAAAACCGACAAAAACTGAATTTCTGGTTGATTCGGCGCTGTTTATATATTTTTCCTCCCTTTTGATTGCAGGCGTAGTTATCGTGATCAAGACAAAATGAATTACGTTAGTTTGAGTTTTATGTCTAGTAATAAAATCTTTATATCTGGTAACAATTTGCCCCCAAAAAAGGCAGCAGCTCTTTCGGTACTTAGAGTGACAGACTCCTTGGGGGACACACTACTGCGATGTGGAAGGCAGCCGGAAACCACCACATTACCTCCGAAATACACACAGTACTGAAAATGTTTTAAAATTATGATAGCCTCTGGGGTAAAAGATTTCGGAGTTAAAAGAGTCCCCCAACCGGGCGGGAACTACTTCGGAAAATGTGATCGACAAATTTAAAGGAAGAGCTGGGAAAATTTTGCGAGTCGGAGCGTAGAATGTCAGAAGCATAAAGCAAGTAGGTAAGCTAGAAAATCTAAAAATTGAAATTAGCATGTTAGCGTTAGACCTAGTTAGGATTAGCAAGGTTGGGTGGCCAGAGGCGGGAGATTTTTGGAGCGGAGACTTTAGGGAAACTCATACAGGATGAGAGGAAGGAAATTCAGGTGTGGGGATACTTATGCGGAAAAAGATAGGACACCGTGTAGAAAACTACTTACAACAGAACGAAAGAGTGCTCATGGTTTGATTAAAATCTAAACCAGTAAATACAGTAATAATACAAGTATACATGCCCACCTCTAGCTACAGTGACGAGAAAGTAGAAGCGATCTACAAAGATATCGAAGACATACTAAGATTTGTAAAAGGACATGCAATTTTGATAATTACGGGAGATTTTAATGCAGTGGTAGGCGAGGGTTGAAAAGGAGCAGAGGTTTATTTGGTTTAGGCACGAGAATTGACAAGGGAAATAAGATGGTAGAATTTTGCGACAAAACAATTTAACCATCACAAACACATTATTTCAACATCGTGCTAATGATGATACACATGGAAGATGCTAGGGGACATAGGGAGATATCAAATAGGATACATTCTTGTTCGACAACCGTTTAAAAATCAAGTAACAGACTGTAGAAGCTACCCAGAAGGAGATATTGGCACTGACCATAACGTAGTAATTATGAAAGTCGTGCTTAAATTTAACAATTTGAAAAAACGGAACGGAGAAAGGCACTTTAACTTTGGGAATTTGAGAAAAAGTCAAACGAATTACTAAAAGACATCGGCAAGATTTGTGATACCAAGGAAATAGAAACAAAATGGAATAACATTAAATCCAGCTTAAATATGGCGGCCAGAAATATTCTGGGGTATAAACAAAAGAAAAGGAGCCATGGGCAACAAAGGATTATTATAAATTCTAAAGAAAGGCGAAAATACAAAAACAGACTAGACGAAACAGGAAAACAGAGATACAAAACCATAAAATGGGAAATTATTCGCAAATGCAAGCAAGCTAAAGAGCAATGGATTGATGAAAAGTGTAAAGCGGTACAAACTAAGACGGAAATGGGAAAGACAGTCGAAGCATACCAACTAATTAGAATTAATTTTAACGATAGAAAAATGTGTAGCAAAAATATAAGGGACGCGGGAGGAAATGTTATTATAAAAAATGTAGAGAAAGTGATTAGATGGCAAAAATATATAATGAATTTATATGCAGGACAGGTACTACAGGCACTAAAACAGGAGTCTGACATTGAAAAGGACGACTTGGGATATCCTATACTTAGAGATGAATTTGAATTAGCATTAAAGTGTCTGAAAAATAATAAAGCTCCGGGTATAGATGAGGTGCAAACAGAAACTCTAAAAACCGCTGAACAAGCAGTAACAGAACGTCTCTACCAACTTGTAAATTATAAGTATGAGACAGATATAATCAAAGATTTGAAACGTAACACCATACTCACTATACCAAAAAAGAAAGGTACGGATAGATGTGAAAACTTTCGAACAATAAGTTTGACAGCACAGGTGTCAAAAATATTAAGTAGAATTGTACAAAGACGGAAGGAAAAACGGGTTGAAGAAATTACTAGGAGAAGATCAATTTAGGTTTAGGCAAAACAGGGGAACATGGGAGGTCATTTTAGCGTTAAGGTTGTTAATGGGGAAAACAATAGAAAAAGGGGAAAGCGTGTATATAGGGTTCGTAGATATGGAAAAAGCATTCAATAATGTAAAATGGGAGATAATGTTCGAAATATTCAAAAATAGTGGAATGAGTTATAGGGATAAAAGAATAGTACATAGCTAATATAATAGAGTAAACAGTGGTAATAGAATTAGAGCAACAACGTAGACAAGTAAATATTAGGAAAGGGGTAAGGCAGGGATGTGCCCTATCCCCATTAATTTTTAACTTATATATCGAAGAGGCAATCAATACTGTCAAATGCAGAAAGTCATTTGGAATTATTATGCAGGGACAAAAGATTAAAATGCTTAGATTTGCAGATGATATAGCGATATTAGCATCTATCAAGGAAGAGTTAAAAGCTGCTCTTAATGAAATATAAACAGTTCTCACAGAGAGATACGGTATGAAAATTAAGAAAAATAAAACTAAAGTAATAGTATGTAAAGAAGGGGTAAATGAGTCAAAAACCAGAATACAAATAGGAAACGAGAACTTACAAGAGGTTGAAGATTTCTATTCCCTAGGAAATACCAAGTACTATACTCAAAGACAATTAACAGAAACAAGGAAAAGATTGCTGTAAATATATGTGCGGAGACAGCACTGTGCGGCTGTGAAACGTGGACAGTGGGAGAAGCGGACACGACAAAAGGTAGACGTCCTCGTAATGTTGTGCTACGGACGTATGATGAAGATATCATGGACAACAAGGTTACGAACAAAGAGGTTTTCGAAATGATAGGGGAAGAAAGAAATATGTGAAGAACAGTAAGAAATAGGAGAGGTAGAATGATAGGCATGAAGGAGCAGAGATAGGAAAAAAGAGAGGTAGAGGTAGACCTAAATTAGACTATTGTACACCGATAGTAAGAGATGTAGACTGTGGAAATTTTGGGGAAATGTGTACGTTAGCTCAGAATATAAAACTTTGGAGGTACGCGTCCAACCAGTTCTAGGACTGAAGACCTATTGATGTTGCACAAATTGCAGTGCGCCGCAAAAATGATTTTTCCAATTGGATTGTCTATATCTCTAACACCTCCAGATATCACCTCCACCGGTGCACGTACATACATTTCGGAAGCTAATTTGTCATCTTCCAACAAATTAATAGTGGTTTAATTCATTATACCCATTATTCGCCACATAACAATTTCTAACAATGTCGATATATATTAATACCTCGGGTTTTGTAGTACCATACCCTTTGATAGAATTAGATCTAAAAACCTTACCTAATCGAGAATCCACACCACTGGTTAAATCCGCTTTATTATTCGTTATCTGTTTTATATTTATACGTCGAGCATTATGTCAAATGACCTAGTTAAATATTCTGATTAAAATTCAAAACCTTTGGTTCCGTAATTAAATCGTCGTGTATTTGAGTTATACATTTTTATTTATTGCATTAAACGAATTTTCTTCAATAGTAAACTTATGTGTTCTGTTTCTACTACCACCGAATATTAACTTACATAGAAAAGATGTTATCTATACTCTATAGTTCAAGAACCGAAGGATGTCGTAGGCATACGAACATAGTCGAAGATTACGTTGGGAACGAAAGTGTGGAGTAAATGCACCAGAGCGCAAACAGCAATATAACGTCTTATACATTTTAGAAGAAACTGTAGGACGTGTAATACATCCAAACACAGTCAGTGATTGGATGGAGAAAAACGATGAGAGTTATTAGACGACGAATTCTGCGAGTAAACACATGGTGTTGCAAAAATATTGTCTTGTACAGATTACAATCGAGCGACAGCTATCGAAAGACACTCCAATCGCAGCCAACTTACCCTATATTTTTTAACAATCCATACGTAATGGCATTTATCTCGGTTCCCGGAAATTAAACGAAATCTCTCTAAGTCATGTCAGATGACTTCTCTCCTCATCTCGCATAAATGGGTTTATTGTGAATCTACCTTCCATCTCCCACCTTCCACAATGGTGGAGGTGGCGTCAGAGGTTGGACGACATCTCTCTAACTTAGGTTAGGTTAGATATCTCTCTAAGTTTGGTTTGGTTAGACGACTCCTCTTCCGGCTAGGTTAGGATAGCTTCGATATTGTTCGAAGTAAAATTTTTAGGTTAAGTCAGCGTCGTAGGTATGTGAAGGTGAAGGCGGAGGTTGTGTGTGGAGAATGTGTGTGGAGGTTGTGTATGAATGTTGTGTGGTGGTGGTGGTCGGAGGTTGTGTATGGAGGTTGTGTGTGGAGGTGGTGTGTGGAGGTGGAGGCGCAGTGTAGAGGTTGAGTGTTAAGCTGGAGGTAGAAGTGGAGGCAGAGGTGCAGGTGTAGGTGGAAGTTGATATGTAGGTCGTGGTGGCGTGTGATGCCTCTGTCCGTTAATGCCTGCTTTTCCTTTACTGACGATTCAGAAATTTGTTAAACACGCAGTGAACCTTCTTCTACAAGAACCGCATAAAATGATAACTTTGGTTAGTATTTTGCAATGGAATTAGAAGTTTTGCGATTGAGGCTTCAATAAAAGAAAATGAAAAACTGAAATTAGGAAAGCTATCAATCGCATTGTGGACGAAGACGACAATACTGATTTCTCAACTCCAACTGTATATGTGGCAACACCTGCCTCGTCTGCATCCAACTTGTCAGATGCTCTTTTACCAGTGCCATCTCCTGAACAACAATTGCAGTCACTACCAGATGAAGCCAATTGAGTATGTGCAAACTTCCTCACATTATTCAATTACACTGAGCGCTAACCTGCTTTTCTTGATGTATAGAGTATTAATATTATTTTATTTTATTTGTCTAAAAATTATTTTTAAAAGAATGTTTTGATCTTTATATATTTGCCCTGTCGAGCGTTATAAATAACAGGGCAAACCTCTTTTACTATCCTGCCAATGGTGCACACAGGTATGCAAAATGAGTACCGTAGACTACTATGTGAATCACCTGTAAATAAAGGATGTAAAATAATAAAAACTTAAAAGTAATATTGTATAATTACCTGTTACCAAAAATCGTACCGTGACCATAACACGTTCGTAGACTGAAATAGCCTTTCGCATTTGTGTATCACACTTAAGTGGACCCACCAATTTAACTATTTATTGAACCTGTACTGCATTTATACGGACAAAGTTCTGAAAATGCTGAACATTTTCAAAATGAAGTTCTTTAGTTAGCGTAAAACCTGCACATACTTTCGATTTACGTTGAATCCACGGTTTAATCCAGAAGCTTTTTTTCATTTTTCGTTTGTTTTTATTTTTTAAAATTTTATAAGCAATGATTGCGGCAGCAATTTTCTTAACATCCACGTTTCTGAAGGGTTTTAAACTCATTCTCAGTTATTGGACATTTAAACAATGAACGATCTGATACGTGAGCTGTTCCATATATATGTATATCGGAAACTGACAACACCAGTGTTGCTAGGTGCGATCTGACGTTCCTAACCTAAAGTTTGACATTTTTGACAGTATACTTACTTATAACATTTTGCCATATGAACACTATTTGTTTTGTTTTGATTGAGTTCAAAATTTCGTCTCGGATTAACTTGTGAACATTTTCGTGCGATGATTTTTACGATTTCCGACATGGATTATCTCCACAACAGTACCTGAATCAATTTATTTTGACCTTTGAGGAAGAAGCTTCAACTAAATCCACTGCATATCGTTGGTATAGTGAATTCAATCGTGACCGTAGTTCGCTAGGGGGCGAATTTAAAGAAGATCGTCCAAAATTGGCTGTTGTGCCAGAATACATCGATGCTGAGCACGAATTGATCATGCAAGATCGTCATGTGACTTATCGTGAGATTCAGGCATCCCTAGGCATTAGTATGACAAGTATACATTCTATATTATATGTACATTTAGCTGTGAAAAAGCTATGTGCGCGTTGGATCCCACGTAATTTGACAACGCTCAAAAAAAGACCAGTATCGATTGGTGCAAAAAAATGCTCAAAAAATACGATTGCGGTGCATCAAACGCAGCGTATTACATCTACACAAGTGACGAATCTTAGATTTATTCGTATGAACCCGAAAGTAAGTCGACTGTATGGGTCTTCCAAGGTGAGCGAAATCCAACAAAAGTGGTCCGCACTCGAAGCACTTCGAAGAAAATGGTTGCCTGTTTTTTCGGAATAAATGGACATGTCACGATCGTTGCTTTAGAGGATCGTAGTACAGTTAATTCTGCTTGATATACAACCATTTGTTTGCCACAAGTTTTCGGAGAAATAAGAAAAATAAACCGACGACGCCGAATCATTCTCCATCATAATGCGAGCTCTCGCATATCGGCTCAAACAAGTGACTATTTGAGCACTCAAAACATCGAATTGATGGTTCATCCGCCGTATAGTTCTGATCTGACACATAATAATTTCTTTTTGTTCCAACATGTGAAGAATAAACTGCGTGGACAACGATTTCCAACACCAGAAGAGGCAGTTGATGCGTTTAAAACCCATGTTTACAGATATCTCAATCGGAATGGAAAAATGCTATGAAAATTGGTTCCAACGTATGCAAAAGTGTATCAATCATCGTGGAGAAAATTTTGAAAGACAGTAAAGAAGTTTTCACACCCTAAGTTTTGTTTTTGTTACTTATTCCCCGATACGTATCGAGCACCCTTCGTAGTAAGTGTACTGGAACTTGCCCTGCTGCATACCCTTTTGAATATAATTAAATGTTGACATGTTGTTTATTATGGCATGATACATTGGCTTGATGACCTCTAACAGTGGTTATAATCAAACTGAAGACTGATGGTAAGAACAATTTATTTTTATAATACTGACTTGAAAAAGGTGAAAAAGGTTTGTATTGACAATATATGCATAAAAAACCAAAACTTTATTTATTTTTATTCCCCAGGTAACGGTTGCCCATAGCCACCCTTTATATAACACAACTTGATTGTAATGTAATTTATAAAATGAACAAAAATAGCTGGAAATATGCGTTCCTTTCCTGAACATAAAGCTCTCCGATAGTGTGATGGTAGTTCTCTGATAGTCAAAATTTTTAAAAATACTTTCAAATAGATAAGCAACTGGGAGTAACTCTCGAGACTAATTCTCACGAATTCCAATCAAATGGACACGTACCTTAAATAAACCCCTGACATCGACTTGACCATTTTAAGCGTCCAAGGAATACTAAATTAATTCTGATTTCCTTTCTCAAGTAATTCATTTTTAGGTTTTATACAAACTAAGCTAATTCAGGTATTTCCATACTATTTCACTATGTCTTTGTGTCAAAATTATTAAGCTGTTGCAGAGCAAACTACAACAAAGTACCTATCGAGGTATTCTAAGAATTGTTTATCAGTTTCCTCAGTTTCAGTATTGGTTTTCTGCCTGTACCGTTCTTGTATTGTTTACTCTTTTCCTTTAACAACTATGTTGGTTTATTGTAATTACAACCCTATCAAAAACAGCCACCACCCGTCACTACCTCTCTGGAAACATAACTTTAGTGCGTAACTGAGAATAGTAACTTATTGTTACGGGTGAATGAAGCGTTGGTTAAATTTTGAGTTCCACAGAAGGGGCGATAATCCCGTAATAAATTGAAGGTGTAGGGGCTAACTACAATGGCGCTGGAGTGAGTCCTTATAGAAACAAATAAAGAAATGGAAAAAAATTGGTAATTGTAAAAATAAATAGGTATAACTACAAGCTACGTTATGAATAATACTAATCTTGATAGACTTTTTATGTACTAAATTAATGGGTATCAACGCATCTGAACTAGAAATAATCCTCCAAAGACGAGTATTTCAGCTGGATCATGCTTATTTCGGCCTCCTGGTGGAACGGAGTTTTTTCTACAAGATGCTAAACTATATTTTTAAACAAAAGAAAACAACTACTTTCAGCTTACTGCGTCATCTAAATATATTTGAATACAAGCATCTTAACATTATTACTGTAAACAGGTACACACACAATATAGTGAAATTATATAAATCAATTCCATTTCAATTGGTCATAACCTTAATGATCCAATTATAATAATTTAAAGCACGTCTTCAACTTTTCAAAAAAATTTTAATGCAAAATCACTATTAGAATTTACTCCGTGTTATTGAATTTTATTATTCATTGTATAAATTAAATTCTTAATAATAAATGTTTTTAATAATTTTCTGTTTTATTTTATTTAAGAAACTATAATTATTTTTATCGTAAAAAAACATTTTGCCACTAAAATTCTTATTGAAACGACTGCATAGCATTTGTTCGAGTGATTTCTTTAATAACTATGGGAAGGAGGAAATAAAAGAAAATTCAACCATAAAATGAACCGGCAACATCCACAATATATTCGACTTATGAGATAATATCAGTTGAAAAAATACGGTTCTCAAATTTCGCACACTTATTTCCTTCCAGCTCCCAGTCTAAATACTAACTGCATATAAATATGTAGTTTGCAGAGTGCTTGCATGATCTGCAAACCATTGATGTATAATAATTACAAACTGAAATACTTTACGAACTAGTAGTATCGAGTTTCTTAGCGATAGAATTATGCAATGTTATATTAAGTATGTGGGGTCGACGTACGGTTCATCGAAATCCACTCCAATCTATATAAGTGGTTGAATAGGATACCTAGGAATTAACGTTTCTTAAGTGTAGTTTTCATCGTCAACGCTTTTCGTAAGTGCATGTTTATGTACGCTATAAATAAGTATAACTTTACCAACTTGTTCGAATCGAGGTATACGACCGTTTGTAAATCTGGATATTATCTACTTTAATAATAAATAAGAACTATGTTGTACGATTCAAATTAAATATAGTAAAAACACCTTAATCGCAATTATTTTAAATTAGATCGTATTTCGACACATCATCAGTAGCAACACTTTAAAAAAATAAGAGTTTTGCAAAGACCTTCTGAGGATATTGTACTCACCACGTAGGCTACTTGACCAGAACCAATACAAACTGTGCAATCTTATTGGTATTAAATCAATATAGAAAATAAACAAGATAATACTATGGGCAGTATTTGAAAGAAATTCTTTGTGTTTACTAATTTCAATTGATTTATAATGATTTAAGGAAGAATATGTTGGCACTTCCTTTAACAGTTTGACATTTTCCAGTTTAGCTGTGGCTGGTTTCAAAAATACAATCATTCGGTCAGGCTAAGAGAGAGAACAATTAGATATAAGAAGACGAGTTGCTCAATTCAAAAACTTATGAACATGAGACATATAAATAACCAATCATACTCTGACAAACTTGTTTTTAATGGTCTTTATTTGTCGACTACAAGCCTGTGTACTTATAACCGTTGAGCAACCTCAACGTACTTATGATAATTATTACAATGTTTACTAATACTAAATTCTTTTTAATACGACAATTTACTACTTAATCACTAAGTTAGCTTATTTAATTTATCTAGACGAGCATTTATTTTTACATTACCGATTCATTCCATCATTTATATTGTTACGAGCTACTACTAGGCAACCCGTCAAACACACAAGCGGCGTAAGCAATGTATACTCTCCAGGAAATGAGAATGTTCGAGCACATACCAGAGAATGAATCATCTATTTAATTCAGTGTATAAATAAGACTGATGCTGAAGTACAGAGATAGTCTATATCAGAATGTCGAATATGAATTATATCGTGTAAAGTTAAATAGTTAAACTTTTGGAAGTCCAAGAGTAAACATAAATTTATATTATGTGAACGTGTCTATTGTACAGACAGCTTGTAGAATACATAAATAGACAAGAGTGTAATGAATAGATAGTAGTGTTAGTGTTGTTAATAGACCTATGGTTAAGAATTTAGTTTAAGAAGATATTAGTGCTTGTAAATAGCAATAGTGTGATAGTGCTTCATTGTAATTGGACAGAAAACATCTATAAATAAGGCATATACTGTTAATTAAACTTGTGAATAGTGAGTATTAAAAACTTTTGTTATTACTTGTTTTAAATTGGTGAAACGCGGTAGTAGTAACCCGCTACAATATCATAATCGCGACTTCACACTTCAATTGAAACTGATTTCTCTGCCATATCCTACACTTTTATTTAGGGTGAATTATAAAAGACGTCACCAGCAATACCTACGTTATTTTTAAAGATGTGGCTATACCTCTTGGAACAAAGTCGCGCAGTTTATTGCTTCTATTTTTTGAAATAAATGCTCTATCAATGCTACTTCCTCTTTCACCGGAAATGACATCATTTTCAGTTTTCTAAATGGCAACCCTGTATATTTTATTATTTTAGATTCTTCGTTAAATTTACTATCAAAAAGTTCCACAATATCATATACCTAAAGAACAATTAGTGATAAATTAAATCAAGTAGGTTTTATTACAGATCTTATTCAAACAATTCACAATCGTTGTTTCAAAATTTTCTTGTTTTCAAGATGTGTAAAATAAACAAGAACTTGTAGGTACCACCATTGTCAAAAAACTAGAGGTGCTAGGTAGGGCAATCGTCTATTTGTTCCGATTCACTTAACAACAAATTAGGCGCTTAACAATTCAACATTTCTAGCCTTATGAGGCATAGCTCCATATTGCTGAAAATACACTACAATTCGTCAATAAGAGGCAAGTTGTCAACAAAATTTCCAATAGTTGAATATATCTTTCTTACTTTAGCGACCTGGCTATGAAAAATAGGACCCAATCTGTTGATTACCTAAAATTCCACACTACACATTCACACTAGACCTCCACTAAAGATTTCTTTCAACAACAATTCTGGGAT
Source organism: Platerodrilus igneus (assembly GCA_036346225.1). NCBI lineage: Eukaryota > Metazoa > Arthropoda > Insecta > Coleoptera > Lycidae > Platerodrilus > Platerodrilus igneus. Next base: position 1,211,380 of record JARFIW010001109.1, on the reverse strand, counting down.
TTTCCTAGCTTCAACAGCGGTGAATTTTTCTATCGTAAATGCCATTATTATTGAAAGTGCACTCATTCGACCAAATAATTGTTGTATAAACAAGTGGATCTTGTGCCACCATATCTAAATAGAAATTACAAAATTGCAGAATTTGGCCTATGTCATTTTCTTCTATAGCTTGCACTTTTGTGGCACATATGGTTTGTTTTTCTGCACAGTTGCGTGTGACGAACCGACATTACCTGCACTTTCTCGAGTTGATGTTTTTGGAATTTCTTCAACACTCTGAAGAACATCTAATTCTGTATCGTTTCGAAATTAGCGTTGTTCTACTGTAAGTTTCTAAAAGCCCTAAACTTGCTCAAATTTCCTTCTAGTTGGCGATTTGAAACTGCTCTTACCGGAAATCGCTCAGTGTAAAAGCGTAGTGCTCTCCGACTATTTCACTATTGCATTTAAAATATACTTGAACCATGTCTGTTAACACTAAAAAATGTGCGCACTAATAACATTTTTCAACAATACTTGATATTATTGTTTACCACTGCCTACTTTTATAAATACACTAACTGACAAACATCTCACTAACTATTGCTTTTATACATATAATACTAATTAAGTATTTTGGGAGACAATTTAACTAGGAATCCAAAAATATAAAACATCTAGGGTGTTCTGTTCAAAAAACTGAAGTTAATGTCAGTTCCTCTGAAACAGAAAGCAGCATTGACTGAGCATCTATTCCAAAAATAGCAGACAATAAACTTTGTAACTTTATTTCAAAAATGTATTGTTATATCTTCAAAAATTATGAACTGGGGGCGTTTTTTATAATCATCCAGTATAAACCACTAAATGCAAACTAGAAAATACCAGAAGTTTTTCATATTTTTCTAGATTCTTTGTGTTTGAACGCTTTATTATTAGTGCCTTAAGTGCGCCCTTGTAACTGTCAATCAATTTATTGTTTACTTAATGGTTTTGTCCCTTTCTATTTTAGCCACGTCGGTGCTTTAGTTACAATTTTGTTATAACAACCACCCTATTAAACTGAAAAATATTAACAATTAAAAGTGATGTTGATAATCCTCCCTGAAAGTTTATGAATCAATTGAAATGGTTTAAACACAAGGAACCTTTTTTAAAAAACTATTTAGGGATTTGTGACTTCCAAGGATAAAACTATTGAGGGTTAGGGGAGTACAGTTCGAAGCTCCCCTATCAAAACTGGTCAGTTGGAAAATTTACGTTTAGTTGGAAAATCTAAAAATCAAAGTTTTGAAACGGCAAACAAGAGAATTATAATATTATTCGATTCAACGGTTTTTAAGTTTTATTTGTATTCTTTCTTACGACAAAGTAGTAAATAAGTTACAATAAATGCAACCAACCTAAAAGTTTAAAAGTTGATTACTCGTTCACACGATGGTCATAACAAAACATGCATAAGACCATACCCAGAATATCTAAAATAAAATATGAAGTTAATGTAAGCTTTCTCCTAACTATTGATTTCCAAATAAAAACAATTTTTGAGCAAGGATACTATGCTAAAAAATATGTGTGTCCATAATTGAATATTTTGGTCATTGAGCATGCCATTTTAATAATTTTTCAGTTCTATAAAAGGAATTTTTCTATGTGGTTTCGTAAAACAGTATACTATTTAGAAAGTAATAAACAAAATCATAAAAATTTCTTGTTTAACACTATAAAGTGGTTTTTTTCATTCTCACCTCTATATGCAATCCTATGTTTTGCAATAAATAATATCAAATCAATTATTCTTTTAATAATCAACCTATTATTGTCAAATTTTAAATCAATATGACATTCTATATTTAAGCTATTCTGTTAATAGAAGTAAGCGTTAGCAGCATTTGTATGTGACATTAAGGATTGCTGCTCCGAAACCTTTTGAAAAATATGTCGGAAGTCATTAACACCTAATGTATTAAAATTAGTTTTAATTTTGTTGAAGACCATACATACAGGACAGAACAGCTTTTTTAATTCCGAAGAGTAAGACAACCAACTTCTTTGAATACACTCACCATTAACTAATTTTCTCATGTTGGACTATGTGTTAAGAGGAAGTTGACTACCTTGAACAAAGCTAGGTTGTACAGGGTGCTCCTTTAGAAATGCTAATTCTTCGGCTATTAATGAATGTATTGCCGGAGGATTAAAGATATTTAATTTCTTACACGAATTACGTTTCGGGCCTTGGGAGCGGTCTTTTTAAAAACCTCTTCCAAAAATTTCGTAACAAATTTTATTATTGAAACAGATATTAATGTGAAATTTTGACAAACTTGTATAAATTAAACTAAGTCGAAAAATAATTAATAATTGAATTAATATTAGGGCGAGTAGCCTAAGCAAACGGCAATGTTAAAGCTGAAATACTCAAGACTGACTGACGGTCTTAGGGCTCCCGGGGTATTTTTGTTGTCCCTGCTCCTCACATGTCTGTGGGAACTTGCAGAACTCGTAATTTGCTTTAGGGTTTCATTAATTTCACTATGGTTGGTTTTTCCTTTGTGTTGGTTTCTGATTACATCACTTATTTCGTCAGGGTCGCCTAAGGTTATTAATTTTCTTGTGCATTTTATAAGTTTAGGGTCAGAGTTATTATTAAATAATTTAACATATAATTCTGGAAATCGTTTATACAAGTTTTCGGTGTTAAAGTAAAAGTAAAATTGTTTTTTCTCGGGGGTGTATTTTTTTAGAATTTTAATTATTTGTTCTTCATTGTCGTCTTTGGTTATCTGAATTTGGTATATCTTTTGTTATCCACTTTTATGTATTTTACAGGGTTGATGTTGGTTAAAACTTGGGTGATTATAAACTGATTGGGTTTCACATCGATGGCTTCATTTAAAATTTTTATCGCGGTTTTTGGCTCTTCATTTTGTGTTGAATGTATGGTGTCCATTTCGTCTGGATCTTCTCTGATTTCCGTTTCGTCTACGTTTCTTATAATTGATTCCGTTTCCAGTGCGTTGAGCTGTATTCTACTTAAAGCGTCTGCGTTATTATTATAAATTCCTTTCTTGTATATTATCTCACAGTCATATTCTTCTAATCGGATTCTCCATCGTTGTAATTTTGAATTAGGTTCTTTAAGTTTGCATAGCCACACTAATGGTCTATGATCAGTGGATATATAAAATTTTCGTCCGTATAGGTATGGTCTAAAATACTTTGTTGCCCAAATCATGGCTAACAATTCTTTCTCTATCGTGCTATATTTCTGTTCGGTTTCGTTTAGGGTTTTGGATGCGTAGCTGATGGGTTTATCGTTACCTACTGTTCCTTGGCTCAATACTGCGCCTAATGCTACATTTGATGCGTCTGTCGTTAATATGAATGGTTTCGAAAAATCGGGGTATTCTAATACGGGGTGATTTGTTAATATACTTTTAATTTTATCTACGGCTTTAATAAATTCTGGGGTATGTTCAATTTTATTTCCTTTCTTTAAACAATTTGTAAGGGGCTTGGTTATTTGAGCATAACCTTTAATAAATTTGCGGTAGTAACCACTAAGTCCTAAAAATCCTTTGTTCGTTTTTGGTATGGGGTAATTTAGTACTGCATTTGTTTTGTGGGGGTTCGACATAACTCCTTGGGATGTTATTATATGTTCTAAATACTACTTCTTTCTGTAAAAATTCGCTCTTATCTAATTGTACTTTAAATTGTGCCTTTCTTAATCTTTCGAATACTTCTCTTAATCTTTCTATATGTTCCACTAATGATGTTGAATAAACTATAATATCATCTAGGTATACAAGACATTTTTCGTTGTGTATTCCACGTAGTATATTGTCCATAACTCGTTGAAATGTTGCGGGTGCGTTCTTTAATCCAAATGGCATCCTTTTATACTCGTAATGTCCTCTAGGTGTGCTAAAGGATGTTTTAGGTGTATCCTTTTCATCCATTTCTACTTGATGGTATCCTGAGGCTAGATCTAATGTCGAACAATATTGGCACTTGCCTAATTTATCTAAAATTTCGGTTATATTTGGTAGTGGGTATTTATCGTCTACCGTTTTTTCATTTAGTTTTCTATAATCTATTACCATTCTATATTTTCTCTTTCCTGATGCGTCCAATATCTTGGGTACTATTAATACGGGGCTGCTCCATGGGGAGTTGGAGTGTTGTATGATATCTTGGTCTAATAAGTCTGCTACTTGTCTGTCAGCTTCTTTCTGACTTGCCTGAGGTAGTCGGTATGCTTTCGTAAATATGGGTTTGTTATCTGTTAGTTCGATATTATGTTTGACCGTATTTGTAAATGTTAAGGGTATTCCTTCGCAATGGAATATGTCGCGGTATTTAAAACATAAATTTTTGATTGCTCTTTGTTCTTCTTGATTGATGTCTGTATTAAAGCGGATGTTACTTAAATTTTCTCTTAACATTTCGTCGTTTTCTGCGGGGTTGCAATTGTCGCTTAAATTTTTGCCTATTTCCATCTCAATAAAATTTAATTCTTACACGTTAATTGGGTTGGTTAATGATAGTTCTACGGGGTAGTCATTTGAGTTTAAAATCGTTGTTGTGGCATAACTATCTTTTATTTGTACTAATGCGGTTGGGGTCTCTACTCCTTGTTGAAATGTTATATGATTTATTATTCCTAACTTGTTATTTGAATTTACTGGGATTTTTATCTTTTTCTTTGTTGGGGGTTCTATTGTGTATTTTTGTTCAACTTGGGTATTTTGAAATTGAATGGGGATTCGTCCAAACTTCGTTCTTAATAAACGGTTATTTATGTCAATGTTGGCTCCTAATTTTCTTAGAAGGTCCGTTCCTAATAGTCCGTCATATTTGTCATTGAATTCAAAGATGCAAAATTTATGCTTCATTTTTACGTTAAATTTTTTGGGTAAGGGTATGTTAACTACGAATTGGTGTAGGGTTGCTTGATGGGCTGTTTTGATTTTAAACGGTTTTCTTTCTACATAATCTAAATAGTGTTTCTTTACGGTTCGGGGGCTAATTAATGTTTTCGAGGATCCGGTATCGATTAATAGTTTGAATTCGGCATGGGGTATTTCTCTATAGGGTAGTACTAGGTGATTTATATTATTTAAGTTTATTAAGTTTGGTCGTTTATAAATCGGTCTATCTCAAAATTTGAGCACGCGTTTTCTTCGTCGTCCTCGTCTTAAGTTTCGTATGATTCGTCGCGTTCATAAGTTTCTACATGGTTTGATTGATTGTTTGTACTGGGCTGAATGTAATTATTCTGGTCATTATTAAATTCTTCTACTTCTTGATGAAATAGTTCTTACGATGTAAAAGTGCGTTTTTGGTTAGGGTTTGGTCGAATGTGTGTTATTTTTGTATTTGGTCTGGTGTTACCAGATGAGGTATCAATTGGTGTGGGTTTATAATAGTTATTAGGATTGTTATTATTATTTGTCATTAATGAATTTCTAATAGGGTTCGCGTTGAATGCCGGTCTTTGTTGATTTACGTTTTGGTTGAATCTTGGTTGAAATGCGGGATTCGTAAAATTTGGGCTAAACTTTGGTTTTAGAAATTGTTTATAATGATTATTAAAGATTGCGTTATTAAAATGTGGATTATTGGTTCGCGGTTGGTTTGTTTGTGTATAGAATGGGGTGAATTTTTGTAGGGGAATTGTTTGTCTCGCGGCTTGTATAGTTTTTATTGGTGAGTAACTTTTATTCGCGTTGGGGTTGTATATTTTGTTTCTGTAATACATTCCGTTTTCTTCTTCGATTATTATGTTCATGGCTTTTTCTAAGTTTTGTGGGCGGTGGATCCTAATTTTGTCTGATAGTCGTTCTGGTAGTGCGTTTAGATATGTGTCTAATGCCATTTCGTCATACATTTTTGTTTTTAAAAGTTTGATATTTTGATCGGGTTCTTCAATATTTAGTTTCGTCAAGATTAAATTTTTTACATCTTGGCATTTCATTCCAAATTGGTACGGAAATTGGTTATTTTCCATTTTCCATTCTAAAGTCGAGTACTATGCATTTTAGGTTACGTTGATCGCCAAAATATGCAATCAATCTTTTTTTTTGAAATCTTCCCATTGTTCTAAGTCATCTCGGCTGTCAATTAATGCTAGTGCCTTTCCGGTTAGTTTGCTGATAATAAGGCGTATGAGTAATACGTTTCATTCGTTGTCACCGGGTTTATAGAATGTTTTCAAAAATAGTTCACACGCGGTAATGTAATTTGCTAACAAAGTTTGATCGCCATTATACATTGAAATGGTTTCCAAATAAATCTTCATATCTCCACTCATTATGGCTTGGGAGGTTGTTCTAATAATTAATATTTAGTTTTGACTTTGATTATTTTCAAATTTTGTAAAAATTGGGATTTATTTCGCGGTTTGTATTGTTATTCCTTGCTTGGGTTTATTAATTTTCCGTTTAGATTACGTCGGATTACTTGCTATCTTTAGCTTGGGTTGTTTTAGATTATTCAAAGAATTGAGTTGCTTGTATTGTATTTAATTGTACGGTGCTGTAATTAATTTATGAAGTTTACGCTTGATACTGTCTTGGTTACGTTTATTTTTAATTTACTGATGTTAATTTTATTGTGGGTTTGGTTTCTGAAGTTTCGATGTGACTTGCTTTTCGTCAGTTAAAACTTTTCTATTTTAATTCTGCCGACTTTATTCTGTCTGTTGTAATTATCTCTTCTCGTGGGTGTGTGTAAGTTATAAGTGTGTCTACGATGCTTCTCGTCTCGTAAACTTAAGTGTTAATTATAAAGTTTGTAAGGTTTCGTCTTCTGCGTTATTCAAAGTTGCATACAAAGTTTTAAACTACTGCAGGTGTTATTCAGTCTCTGTGAATGCTGTGGTATAATTAAATATGCAATTATACTTTATTTGATCTTTCTGAAACTTTTATTTAAATAGATTGCGTCTTTTCTATAATTAATTATAATGTCACGTCCAGTGATGTTTATACTTTGTTAATTGCTGCAGTATTTTGATTATAATTGTCACGTTTGGGAATGAATGTAATTTTATAGTTTTTATACTGTTGCTATGCGCATTTTCCAATAGCATGAATATTTATAGGTTTCTTAAGTTGATTTTATAATTAGACGTATTTTTCGTATTTAAGATGATGTTTTATTTCCTGATAAGAATTTCCGGTCGTAATTCATGATACTTTGTTTTAATTCAAGATGCTTTAATTTTATTCTGGTAAATTGAAAAGTTTTCCAATGATTACGCAAATTCAGTTGGTGTATGGCTCTGAAGGCTTGGTTTTAACTCAAGATAAGAATTTAGGTTAATAATAGATTACAAGCTGTGTCTATTATTTATGGAATGCGATGAGTTTGCGTCTGGATAATTTGTTTCAATATTTTCTTTGCGTTATTTACAAGGATCTCGGTATTAATTTGTGATTTAATTTTACTTTATTTTTAAGTACTTAAATTATTTTTGTGCGCCAGTTAATGTCGTGTTGTTAAATTAAAAATTCTTTTTGTTTTGTTTCTATAATTTTTTTTGCGTTAGTTAATTTTTGTAATAATTGCCTCAAGTGCGCATATAATGCGTCTTTTGGTTCTCAAAATTCAATTTCTCAAAATTGCTTGAAAATAATTTCTTGCACTAGCTAAGTAATTATTTTCATTAAATTGCATAAAATAATGGTACTAATAGTCAATATACATATATAAATCATAAAATTCTCTTATACTAGCAAACATCAAATGTTTGGAAAATAAAATTCAATTGGTTTAAGGAAAATAAACTTACACTAATTGTTTTGTTGGTTTCATGGAGTCCGTCGATTTTTGTACTTTCTCCACGTCGGTTTTTGGATTCGATCTATTCTTGTATCTCCTCCGGGTTTTCTTTTGTTGAATTTGAACGATTTTGTTTCGCCTTCAACTTCTGTTTGGGTTTGTTGAATTTGAACGATTTTTGTATCGCGTCCAACTTCTGTTTGGTTCTGTCAAATTTGGAATTGAAATTCCAGACTACCAGTTCTTCGAATTTGGGCTTCCTAGTGACGTTTTGACATACGTACGACTGCGCCAGTTAAGGTTCGGGCCTTGGGAGCTGCCTTTTTAAAAACAAGTTTCAAAACTTCTTAACAATTTTATTTATTAATACAGAGATTAAATGTTGAATTTTGACAAGTTAAAATTAAGCATTACTTTAAATCGAAATTAATTAATGAAGGTGCTATTTTGAGTAGTAAGTAAACTGCAAGGCAAAAGCGGATCACTTGACTGACTGCCGGGCCCTTGAGCTCCCGGACTTTTTATAATGTTCCTATCCCCTCACATAGCTGTGGGAACTTGCAGATCTCATGTCTGCTTATTCTTAACTCTATTCATAAATACAATGTTGTAATCTTAATTTCTAAGTAATCACGGTACCTGACCGTCTGTGACCTGACGTCTGCAGTGTCACTATTGTTTGCGATACAAAGTAGCGCATCCGTTCTCATGAACGTTAATAAACTTTACAAATTGTCCTTGTATTTACAATGTTGCACTTCACTTAACTTTTTATTACACTTTCTAATAATTTCCTAATTGTTCTATTTCTTTAAATATATATATATATATATATATATATATATATATATATATATACCAATTGGGGGATACATAACTCGCGTCGATAGTGGAAACAAAATTACACGATTTGTTTTATTTATGTTTAACCAAAAGGAACAATTATTAATATTCACGTATTGTCAAGAAAGATTATATATATATATATATATATATATATATATATATCAGGTTATCATAAAGTAAGGGATATATTTTAAATTATGATAACTTTTTAACAAATTAAGTTAATAACAAGAAATAAATGAAATCTAATTGTTTATGAAATGGGATTTAGTATGCCCAAAACAGGTTACGGCAATTGCTCAATATGACCTCCATTTTGTTGTTGTAAGATCACCATCCTTACCTCCAAATTGTACACAGCATTTCGTAACATTTCTGGTTGAATTGTACCCCACAGCCAGTAATCCGCTGGGTTTAGATCAGGTGATCTTGGTGGCCATGAATTTACGAAATGTCTGCTTAACACGCGATCTTGAAAAACGTTGGTTAACAATTCTTTGACTGGTCGAAAGATGTGCGGGGGTGCTCCATCCTGCATAAAAATGATGTTTTCAATTCCGTAGTGCTCGTTTTGCAGCTGTGGAATAACATAATTTTGTAACATTTGCAAGTATCGTTCACCATTTACAGTTACAGATACGGCTTGTCCATTCTGCATTTCCTCGTAGAAATACGGACCAATAATAAAATCAGCTGTAAAACCGCACCAAACGGTGACTTTCTTGTCATGAAGACCTTTTTGAACGATTTGTTGCGGATTTTCTGCAGACCAGATTCTACAGTTTTGAGTATTGACTCCACCAATCAGAGTAAAATGTGCCTCATCTGTCCATAAAATACGGGATAACCATTCGGGTTCAATTTCCATCTGAGCCATTACTCGCAAAGAAAAATCGTACCTAGTAGGCAAATCTGCGTCCTTTAATTCAAACAGCATTTTCAGTTTATATGGATACATGTTTAGAATTTTGCGTAAAATTTTCCAAACCGTGGTATACGGCATTTGCAATCGCTTGATATCGCATTTGCACTGCTGATTGCGAGTGAATTGCTTCTGGCTATGTCTTGATTTTCATGAAGAACCTCTGCAACTTGGACATCACTAATTATTGGTCTTCCTGATCTTGGTAAGTCAGTTACAGACCCTGTTCTTTCAAATTTTTGTATCAAATTGCGGTACGCTTTCATTTGACAGGGTCCCGCTCTCAAACCCATTCTCGTGCGAAATCTTCGTAATCCAGCGGTGTAATTTCTGCCGGATTCATAATAGCACTGAACTAAACCAATTCTTGTTTGTAAATCCATGTTATTACAGTTGAGTCGTTTGAACTCAACGTTTACTTGAGTTTTAATTTCAAAATAAAACTTCAAATTGAATAATTTCGTTTTGACACTAGTGTCAACAATTGTTATGACAACGCTTTTGTTTCTCATAGATACGGTAAAATCCCATTCATTAAGCAACTAGATTTCGTTTATTTTATGTTACTAACTTAATTTATTAAAAAGTTGTAATGATTTAAAATATATCCCTTACTTTATGATAACCTTGTATATATATAGTGAATAAGATGAAATAATAACTTAGACTTTTATGCAAAGCCCAAATGATCATTTCAAATCGACTAGTAATTGAAAGATGGAAAATATAAGGTCTTGAACAGGACTTGAACCTGTATCCTAAGTTATTATTTCATCTTATTCACTGTAATACGATAGTATTTATCAACCTACCTTGTGTAATTAACTATCTAAAATATTTATATATAAATATATATTTATATATAAATATATATTTATATATAAATATATATTATGTGATAATGATCATCGAACGCCAAATTTAGTGAAAAAACCCACCCAAAACGAACAACAGTAAAATTTTCCCAAATTTAATTTTACCCTGTATAAACATATGCCTACTCCCGTAACAAGATTGCGGTATTTTCATAAAACTACACCTCCCGTGCATAAAATATTCGCTTTAATTATGGTAAAAGTACATTTATTGCGTTTGCAAAGCATAAAATAATTATGTTCTTTTAAAATAGTAAATTGACACCCTTGTAGATTATTTAACTTAATTTTAAGAGTTTCAAACACAACATTATTCTAGAATCTTCTTTATTAATACGTCAAATACTAAGAAGTATTTTAAAACTTATTAAATAGCCAATTATGAATAAACGCATTATTCGAAGAACTCGAGCGAACGTTAAAAAGCACAAAAAAGATATGAGTAATTGTTATAGCCTTACACATTTCAATAAGATAAAAGGAAACAGAACATAAACTTCGTGCATTCGACAAGGATCGACCACGTCTTGCTATGCTCGTAAATCATAAATTTGACACTAATTAGACCATCAAAGTCATGGAAATCGCGGAAATATTGCATCACGTAGGTGAATAATATTTGAATTATATTACGAAAAATCTGGAAAATATGACATGTAAAGATAATTTAATATATAAAGCCGGAACTTGATTAGAACTTGGAATTAAAAATTTTCATTCATTAATTGGCGACATCAAGCAACATGTAAAATTCATTTCAATTTAATAGATCGACATGTAAGAATCAATTAATTTGCGATTCTTTATCAAATAATATGTAACGTTGAGTAAAGATTTTATTCACATCCAAATAACATGCAGAGTTGCATGATTTTTGATGAAATGTTATTTGTTTTGTAAAATGCAATGAAAATTGAACATTCTTTGATACACAAGCTAATTAATTAAAAATAAGAGATGCACTTCGAAAATAAACACTCTAAATGAAGATTTAAAATAATATGGACAAACTGGTAAACTGGGATTTAACGCCAATATAAAATGGAATGGAAAGTATTTCATACGGTTAATTTCGAGTTGGTTAAGCGCTATTTGATTTTGCAAGTATACAGTTTAGATTTCTTTGTTTGTAACTGATAAAAAATGTTTGTATATTAGTAAACTAGAGTAATTTTCTAATCCTATAGTATTTTGATTTGTAAGCAGATAATTACAGGAAAATTTTGAGGCCAAAGTTGGCAACATCTTGACCTTTAATAAATTATCCATGATAGTTCTTGGTCAATCACATTTACGAACGTGGTAATAAAAAATAAGTGAGTTATCCACATATTAACTAAGGAAGATTTGTACCTTTAACAAAGATTAGGTAAGGAATATTTTAATAATTACGTAACTCATAGGAATTATTGTATGTATGAATTGAAACTGTAAATTGTTCTCTAAACTGTCTTGTATGAAGGAAAAATGTTTTTGGATGTATAGATGTTTCTTGAAATTGTTGTGTTTTATTTCATTTTGTAACTTCCACAGTAAAAATTTTCGTTGAGCTAGCCAAGCAAAGAAAAGAAAAGGAAGGTAACATAATAATTTCAAATTTACAATTTGCTGTACCGTTGTCACATCACCCTTTTAGTGGCGCTCCAAAGTTTGGACGTGTCTCAGCAATTTATATATATATATATATATATATTGCTGTGTTACCACCAAAATCCGGGTACTCCGCTTTTCGAATCGAGCCCCTACGAATTGGATGTCCAGAATGCTGTGAATCCTACGACAAGCTATTCATTACTTTAACTGTGTTGGTCCATTGACTTTCTTCTGTTAATCGCATCGGCTGCTCCCCTAGATAACTTTCATCCTCATTCATAAAAAAAACAAACACATTCCTACCACAAACACGAACGTTAACTCTATTTACATCAATATTCACAATACATTAAAATTTCAAAATTAAATTTTGGCATAAATTTCAGTATCAGAAATTTTCAAGATTACATTTATTATCATTTAAATCTGCATCCTGAATTAAAGTCCTTGTTGGATGCTTACTAATTAATATAACAATATATGCAGACCGGAGTCTGAGTACAAAGGGAGCATCTACCACCCCTTTACGTTAATTAACCAGGTTCGTCTAATTGAGCTCAAAGACATACCCAAATTTTCATCATAATCCAGAACATCAATACTAAATACCCCTTTCTACTTAAACAAGCAAATTTCACCTTAACATTAAAATTTTATGGTTAGTACAATTTCACTAATGTCCATTTAAAGTAAATCAATTATAAAGTAATTCAACACACACAACAATATCAAAGTTCAAACAAAATAGTATAAATTACCTGAAGGTTACTGCACTCGTAGCTTCAATGTACATCGTCCCTTTTGTTAATCACACCATTCCAACTGGGTTATATTTACAGCTTCTGATTCTCAACGCTTTTCAAATTTTCTCCATCACCATTTATTTAAAGTTGTTTCTGGGCTTTTCCAGAACTCATCTGTGTATATCTGACCCTTGTTTTGTGGATCCAGACACATTTATGAACCATTTAATCATTAACACTCCCGAAAAATAGCAAAGAAATTCATACTTCTTTCACCAATATACGCCAAAACTGCCTACTTTTGGTGTATTCATTTGTCGTTGTAAATTTTACTAATTGGTACAGTGATACTAAATTTTATGACCTTGTATCTAAGTGCACTCACGTACATTCATGTTAGCACGTAAATAACAAACTGTTTTAAATCACCAAAATATACGAGCAAACTTTAAATTATTCTATCAAACTAAAATGCACTGTTTAACGTATTGAATCAAGTCGCGGATGTAAGAGAGCTTGTTCATATTCCCCTGGGTATATATAGAGGTTAGCCTGTCTGTCGGTCGAGTCCTCAAAACGGACCATTCTAAAGAATTTCGCATTCTCGGTTCCCATTCCGTAGCCCGCGCGTCGGTTTTTACGAATTTTGTACTCGCCCCAGTTAAATCTCAGAAATTTCAACACGGCACGCAACGTCTGGAAATAACTAATTGACTTTTATTCAGAAATGTTATTTTCACCTCTCAAATTTTGCCTTTTACTTTCAACCAATCGCAACCCCATGACGTTGCTCTACTCACGCCTTTTACTATATGTGTCTCGGTCTTGTGCATATTATCTGTCTTTATCTAACCCGTTCTTATTGATGCAAATTGATATTCTTTATTATCGATTATTTTAGTCCATGTGGAGTGTGAAATATCCCACCTTTAGCATTTCTCGTAACTATTAAGCTACGGTTTCTCCAAGATTCTTTGAAACCATTTGTTATCTACAAAATTTTCGCCGTACGTGACATTTAAACTACGCAGGTGTTCAAACATAATATTAATTCTCAGAGCTTTATTTTCTGGTATTTTAATCTTGGATTTTCACAGGCTTTTATGTTTATTATTAATAATGGTTTAATTAACTCCAATTAAAATTGACTTCTATCCTTTCATTTTTAGCGAATACAAATTAAATATTAATTATTATGTGTACATTTTGTTTAATACCGGTTACTTAAAATAGGGTTAATTAATATAAATTTTGCACGTAATTTCCATTTGTTTCTTTATTAGGAATAATTAAATTACACGTAGAGCTTTTTAATACTGTTTCTTTTGATATAAAGCGTCTTGTACATGATTTAAATCTCTTATTTTTACTGAAACTAATAAATTTTTATGCTTCACGGTTTTAATAACGCGTATTATCTAATAATATTCATTATACACGGTGATTAAAATTATTTGATGTGATTATTTAATTTTCTACCCTGGTCTAAATATGAGTATTTTATTAATAGTTTTTAAGATGAAATGAAAACCCAACTTTGTATGTAAAGTTGAATTACCATTTCAAATCGAACAAGTAATTGAAAACCACTAAAAGAACGGCTACAGCAGGATTTGAACCTGCGACCTTTGGTTTTCCGGATCAGCGCTCTAACCAACTGAGCTATCTAGCCAATTGTTTAGATGATGTTATAATTAATACTACTGAAGCTTGGTTCTTGCTACCGATTTTCTATTACGTCTTGCATTTGAGGAAATTGATTCTAGTTATATACATAATTTATGTACAGACAATATTTACTACGTAACAGAGGCAGATGCAAGATATCAGGTGGTTATGGGACAAAGATTTTCAAGCGCGTGTCAGACGAGTATACTTTAAAAACCAATAAGCGGGACGAAGATGCAACATATTTGTAGACGGTATCAATTTTTCGAGGCGCATATAAAGGAAGGGAGAAATAACCGTGAACAATATAGTAATAGAGGGGCTACAACAAAGGCAGAAAACACGGGACAGAAAGAGATACCAGAAAGGTAGAAATAACGTAGACACTTTAGGTAGGAAATGAAGACATAGCTGAGAGATGTTATTATGAGGGTGCAAGGGAGATAATTGTATGAACGCGCACACGAGAGACGTGATTGTATTTGTGTGGGGTTAACAGAAGTGTGGTAATTTCAAGGAATATTTGGACGGTTGGCAAGTTTAGACAGTTTTTCGCGGTAATGAAGTGTTTATGTTGACGATTTCCTAGTTTTAAAAGACCGATGTGTTTACGTGCAGGTGTATTCTATGGAATTGAGTTGCCGTTAGCAACTTTACAAGAAATGGGTAACAAAAATACAGGCAACTCAAGTGGGGCTGTAGTTATATAAGCGTTGCTGGAGGCGGCATTCACTCTCTTATTTTCCAAGTCTACAGAAGATCATCCTAGCTTCAAACCACGTGACCAGTGCAGTCTGACTTGAAATTTACAAGTGTTCTTGATGCACAAGTAGGTGCATGTTAGTTTAAACGGAGTGAAACCTAGTAAATCATTGTAATAACTGAAGCAGGATGACTTGTAAGTAGAGAATTATTTTCAAATTGAATGAGGGTACTTGTTGCACATTGAGTGGAAGCAGAGGTGATGTTTGGATCTGGAGCGGCAGTCCAGAGAAATTGTTGTGGATTTGGGTGAACAACGAGTTCGAGATGGAATTGCTGTTCACGATAGAAGGCAGAAATACGGAGTGAGCCAGGTACGTGCAGTCTTGTGTAAGGCATCTACAGAGGTGGTGATCTTGTAGAAGAATACTCTAAAGGTAACAAGAACTTACAAGAGGTTAAGGATTTTTGCTACCTAGGAAGCCAAATAACGCAAGATGGGAAAAGCACAAAAGATATAAAACAAAGATTAGCACAAGGTCGTGCTACATTTAACAAGAAAAAGCAACTACTGTGCTCGAAGACCACAAACATAGAAACAAGGAAAAGATTGCTTAAAACATATGTGTGGAGCACAGCACTGTACGGCTGTGAAGCTTGGACAGTAGGAGAAGCGGACAAGAAAAAGGTAGAAGCCTTTGAAATGTGGTGCTACAGACGAATAATGAAAATATCATGGACAGACAAAGTTAAGAACAAAGAGGTACTAAAAATGGTAGGAGAAAAAAGAAATATGCGGAAAACGGTAAAAAATAGGAGAGATAGGATGATAGGCCACATACTACGGCATGAGGGAATAGTGCGGAATACATTAGAAGCAGAGATAGGAAAAAAGAGAAGAAGAGGTACACCTAGGTTAAAATACTGCACACAGATAGTAAATGATGTAGGCTGTACGGGTTTCAGGGAGATGTGTAGGCTAGCCCAGAATAGAAATCAATGGAGGTACGCATCCAACCAATCCCAAGATGGATAAACTATTGACGAAGAAATAACTGTGCTTAAACATGATGATTATTATAAGTAACTACAAGAATTGGTTGAGCAATATTCTCGAATAATGTTAAGTGTGTGAAAGGATTTACTGGAAAACCATTATTTCGGCAAATGTCTAAGTGTTGGGGGATCTTGGTAGCCACAGGTTGCTTAACCTTCTTCACCGAATCTTGGTAAAATAGGGCATA
This sequence comes from Platerodrilus igneus, assembly GCA_036346225.1. Taxonomy (NCBI): domain Eukaryota; kingdom Metazoa; phylum Arthropoda; class Insecta; order Coleoptera; family Lycidae; genus Platerodrilus; species Platerodrilus igneus. The sequence goes on along the minus strand of JARFIW010001109.1, from coordinate 1,195,017 downwards.
AAATTAGAAAACAATAGAAGGGGAACGAGCTGAATACCCATGCAGTGTGAGAATTTCAGGGAACTATGTAGGCTAGCTCAGAATATAAATAAGTGCAGGTACGTGTCCAACCAGTTTTGAGACGGAAAACCTAATGACGAAAAAATAAGCGCAAATAAATCTGATGATTGGTATAAACAACTAGTTGTTGGTTGCGATATATCTGCAACTAATGTTGACTGTGAGAAAAGATAAATTGGAAAATATATTAAATAGCTAAATGGTTAAGTGTTGGGGGAACTTGGCAGTCACAGGTTGCTTACCTCCCTTCACAACCACTGAAGGTCGGAGAAATAGGGCATTTAACTGTAAAACAATAGAAGGTGATCGAACTGCATCTAACAAGAAAGAACAGCGCCTATGAGGAAAGACAACAAACATAAAACAAGAAGAAAATAGTTGAAAGCATATGTGTGGAGCACAGCACAGTATGCCTATGAAATACGGTCAGTCTGAAACGCAGACAGAAAAACGGTAGCAGCCTTTTGAAATGCTGTGCTTCAGATGTATGAAGACGATAGCATGGACAGACAAAGATAATAACAAATAAGTTATAGAAATAGTAGGGGAACAAGAATATCTGGGGAAAAAGAGAAACAGAAGGGCGGAATACGTTCTGAGGCATTTTTGGGGAATAGTATGGGATATATTACAAAAGCAGAGATAGGAAAAAAGAGGTAGATGTAGACCTAGATCATATAGTTATAGATGCAAACTGTGCAAATTTCAGGGAAATCTGTAGGTTAGTTCAGAATAGGAAACAATGATGGTACGCGTCTAACCAGTTCTACGACTGAAGACCTGATGATGATGATGAACAAATATTTCTTGTTGAAACTGTTGTGCTGTGCTGATTTATATAAACTATTAGTGATTTGAGTTTTATTTGGTGAAAAGTTTTATGAACCGAAAATTAATTTTATTAACTTATGTATTTATTATTTTATTATAAATCTGAGGGAGTAAATGCTTGTATAATATTTCACAGATGTAATAGGTAAACGGGTCTTTTGTATAATTTTTAAGTGCAAAAATTTGTGCACACATAATAAGGTTTATACTGAGCTCACCATAGACCAGGGGAAAATAAATTAAGGTTCTGGGATAGGCCCTTCTACTTTAAAATAAAACAATGAAATGTAGAGGAGCATAAAATCGCGGGTATATAAGGTTGATGATTTTATTATCGAGTAGGGGTATGAAATGTTTAACTTGGACAAATATTGTAAATATTGAGATTGTGTGAATTTATTATTTATTCTGTCAGAATAAAAGGGTTGCATGTTTTTGTCGAATAATTATTATATTTTTTATTAATTATAAAGGTTGTTGAGAGAATGGGTAGCTGTGGTGAGTATCCATGGAGAAGCAGTGTGCAGAGCTAGCCGTAGAGTGTCAGTTTGGAAAGCATCTTTAGAAGGTACTCAACTAAAACACTTCGTAATCAAAGCTGGACTCAAAAATTTATTTAGGTGAAAATTAGTGGAGTTTTTTGTTATTTTTCAGTGAGTATTATATCAACTCAAATAGGGGCACGAATTATACGAAATGTTCAGAGCATTTTTTGTAGATCCAACAGTGGAGCTTCTTCCCAAAACGGAATTCAGAACACTTTTATGTAAGCCCAACATTGGGGCTCGAAAGGAATACAGTGCAATATATATATATATATATATATATATATATATATATATATGTATATATGTATATATATATTGCCGTAAAAGTCGGGACAGTTTCTAGATTCTCTTTTAAAATTCGTGCCCCTTCAGGGTTAAAGATTTTACAAAATTCAAAAATTTAAAAAAAAAATCCTTACCCTTTTATTTCGCTGTAAAACTCCTTCAGCTTCCCTGGCTAGCTTAGTGTTTCTTCTCGAATACCTAAATTTACAACCATACCTCTTTCACACTCGCACACCATTTAATAAAATCACCAAATAATACAATCATACAACCTTTTATTTACAGCTATTAACAGATAAAATATATTCACGTGTGTTAAAAACAGTTTGATACACTAATTATAAAACTCAAAATATGGTATGTTTTTAAAGTCCTTGATTTTTCTAATTATTTTCAAACAAATTCAATGAGATATGAGTAGATAGGCCCCACATGTTACCCTAAATTGACTGCACACTGGAGTATGGTAAGCTCATAATAACCCAGTTTAGTTTGTATATGCCTTTACACCTTGCATAAATTAAAACAAAATTAACAGACCCGTTTACCCTTTACAATTCAATTTATATCCTGAATAAAATTTTGAATGTTTTCAATACACCCTTTTTCAATATTTAACCTCAATAAGTTGTCCAGTACATGTATCTTTTTTAATAAGTTTCTACAACCATAAATATGCCCCAAAGAAAGTCAACCACACAGCACAAAAATTTCACATACAACAGAAATTTCAAATAAATTACTTGGTGAATTCTTCAGGCTTCCTTTCCTTCGAAGATGATTGCCAGAACACCTCGGCTTCGTTTCCAATCACCGTGCTACTCAGCGAATCTACAGGCCTCCACCGTCTCTCACCTCTGCGGGTTAAGCGCCTCGTCTCATAGTAACATTCCATATATCATGCATACAAACTTGATTATTTGTGTTGCTTACCCCACATATATCATGCTTCCATTTATTGATTTTCGTGCTTTGTATAGTAGTAGCCGGACCTTTATTAATTTAATATGCGCTACACGTACTTCACGTCAATAATTAGATGTCCGCTACTACTGTTTTACACTTTCAACCTTTATATTTATGGTAATATAATCACATAAAATACTCGCAGAAAGCTTTACTTTATCGAAGTAAAGTAACATAGAAGCGAAGAGAAGATAAGAGGACCTCTATAACCTAGGTTGAGTATTTATATGCTTTCAAAACCCCCTTAGTGGACGCACTTCCAGCGAAAAGCTTATTTTCAAATCTAATTCCCAAAATTTTGAATATAACCGTCTCGAAATTCGTAAAATTTTGTAGCGTGCTACATGCTGTATCATCCCGATTCGCTTTCACCTTCGCGTGTATCTGCGTTCGGAACACTGTCCACTTTCAACCAATGATAAGATTCTCTGCCGTCATAAACTCCACCTAATCTGTTTATCCTTGTTTGATGCATGATTGCTGTCTCGTTCAAAACCCCACTTGAGTTACAGAAAATCGATATTGATGACATCCAATCTTAACTCCACGTGCATATGGTACGTGCATTTTCAATCCCAACGCTTTTATATCTGCGTCTATCTGTTGTGTATAACCGATTGTGCATTTCCCTCGCTCTTTAAGATGTTTGTTAGCCTTGTTGTTTATACCAAACTGACGGTTAAAAATATTTTCTATAAAATCCTATCTTAACATCCGCTCGACTTCTTCGAATGTAACCTTTTAAAATGCAGGTGTTTCTGTTAATTATCAATGGTTTGAACATAACAACTTCTTGGACTTTATGCTTCTTGGCATCTGTATAAAACAAATACATTTGCCTTGGAATTATTGATTTTCTTACACAGCACGTTCCCTTATGCTTATACGTGTTGAATTCAAATAACTTATGGTTAATTATGCGTATCCTTGAACTTGTATTTGCTTTAAAACTGTTTTTTCTTTATGTAATTTTACCATTTCAATTATTAAATATAAAAATACGTTAATACTCGTCCGTTTTCCCTAAATGAATTAAATTAATTTTGCGCGTAAATAATTTCTTTTCTATATACAGGGTTGTTGAAATTTTATTGTTTCCCACTGATTCAACCTTTTAAATCCACAACTATATATATATAATATATATATATATATATATATATATATATATAGAGAAGAATAATCCACATTTGGAATGCAATGAATGTTAATATATATTAATAGTTATTAAGATGAATGAAATTAACTTTTATTTAAAGTTGAATCATTATTAATCGAACTAGTAATTGAAAACCACCAAAAGAAAATCAGAGGTTGCAGGTTCAAGTCCTGCTGTAGCCGTTCTTTTAGTGGTTTTCAATTACTAGTTCGATTTGAAATGGTAATTCAACTTTAAATACAAAGTTGGGTTTTTATTTCATCTTAATAACTATTAATATATATATATATATGCGTGTGTGTGCGTGGGTGCGTGTATGAGTGCGTGCGTGTATGCGTGCATACATACTCGCGTGCGTGTGTGTCTGTGTATGCGCGCACGCGTGTTTGTGTATAAATAGTGCATCAAGATGGGAGCTCATTTCTAACACCTTTCCTAACTTTGGAAGCTTCTGTAACATTTCAATTGAATAAAAGTGTTGCTTTTCGTAATACGTTTTTTTATGCGTAATTGCATATTTGTACCGTAACTTTTGCTCACTTTTTTAGTACGAACCCAGAGCGTTATAATAACTCTCAAGTGACTTATTATCTCACGCTGCTTCTTTATAGATACTCTGAATTGCCTAAGGGCAGTTGAATAATTAATATATAATTTGATAGTACTAGATAAAACAGTTTTCTGCATCTCTTAAAGTTTTGCGAAAGTGACGCTTTAGTTGGACAACCCTCAACATAAATATATTTTTATCTAGAAATATGACCGTTTGTCAAATTCGACTTTAGTTGAAAATTAATAAACAGTTAATAGCTCTAACTCTAGAATGCCGTGAGATGCATGAATAAAAATTTAAACTCGAAAGAAAGTTTGCTTACAATAAATTTCGCCCAAGGTCTCGGGTTCGAATCCCGACACGGTCCGCTTGAAAAATGTTAGGCGAGGATTTTTCACAAAAATACACCCTCGTTCGGATGAGAGATAAAATAGAGGTCCCGTGTGTGAGGATCCCTACCTTGCTTGGAACAGCAAGAGTTCGGCAAAATTCAAAATTTTTCAGGTAAAAAAAAACCGTCTCCTGTCCAATGCAGTACCTTCGGGTAGAGCATTGGAAAAGTATTGTATATACATTAAAAATTGGGTCTGTATAAACGAAGAGTAGGTGCTGGTATAAATTACATATGTAGAAGGCAAACTTTCTGACAATCATCACTAACCTAAATTAATTTTGGGTTTGAGGGCTCTCAGAAGATAAAGACACCATGTCTATGTCGCAACTCTAAACTAATTTATTGGCTATAAATTAATTTCCGCTTGTTTAAGGACAAACACTTGTCCTAATCTCATGGACAAGACTATTAGAATAATAGCACATGTCATTTTATTTAGTGGTAATTTGCACAAAATTAAAATTAAACAGAGTGGGAAGTGTTTTATTTAGAGCAAAATTATCAGCGTGTAGTACTTGTTTTTTACTTCAGAAACTACGCACAATTTTTCTCAATTAAAAAATCTCAAATGAATTGCGTGGAGACAAAGTTAAATAACGACTTAATACCACGGATATTTTATAGGAAGTACCTCGCGAATATGTTAATAAATCCATTGGGTTAATAGAATAATGAGTGTCATTATTCAAATTTTCTAACCCTATACAAAATTTAGTCTGCATGAGCGACTGGGGCAACATGGATGAATAGTTGTGGAGTATTATTTATGCAATACGAGATGAAGGTCAAAATGGTGTTACAAGAACGAACACTAAGGTATGTGATTATTGTACATATTTTGTTAAAATAAAATTAATCAAACACGGCTACTAGAAATAGAATATACGTCCTTAAATGTGCTTAAAAATGGAAAAAAACCTTTATTGAAAAATAAAAGGACTTCCGTACTTATTTCTCGACCAACTCACTAAGATGGAGCTAAACGGGTAAATTGTGCGCTCTTTTGCATATTGTCGCGAAATTAAGCGTATATAAAGAATGAAATTTGACGAACGCATTATGTTTCGAACAAAACTATTTTCTACCATTAGTAACACTCCCGCATTACTTAAGTACACATTAGTGCGTAGAAATAAATTTATATAATTTCAGTTAGTTCAATAAGCTTAAGCACCCTGAACAATTTATAAAAGCCTGGGTGATAAACATTTAGTACCATGACTATTTCAATAGAATATTGAATTAGGACATATAATTAAACCGAAAAGCATACAGTACATTTTTTTTTATAAACCCCAATAACGCCTGTGAATTAACACTCGTGTTTAATTAGAAGAATTATCAATAAAATTGGGGACATCATTGTCTAAAATAATATTTGTATAAATTCAAATGAGGGGTTCAAAAAACCACGAAATCATAAAACGTCATAAAATTAATGCGTTCACACAAACTGAAGACATTCAACTTGACCATAGAAACAGCTTTAGACGCACAAAGTGTGATAACAGAATTTTTAAAAGAGAGGAAAAAGTGGGATATAACAAATAAGTTCGAAATTAGTAAACAAAGTTACGAAAAAAATGATGATGAAGTAACAGCGGAGGGTAGACGGGAGACCATAGGCCGATCTCTTCAACGAGGTGGCCGATGGCCAATTGTTTTGAACTTTTCTGGACAAGCAGGCCAGAAAGTTCACGCACGTAGTATAATGGAATAATATTCGCGTCGGTCAAGTATCGGGGAAAGGGCATTAATCCATACAAAGGTGATTAGTGGGCTTTTACCTTTTCAGCAAACGCTGGAGTTCGAATAGATTAAATGGTGGTGGCCAAACGTACCAGTAGTTAGTAAACAGGTGAATCATTGGTGTCTATGAATGTGCTTAATTAATCTAAGCAGCCAGTGAGTGGAGTTTATAACTGTGAATACTGTTGAGTTTTTCCTTTTTGTTTACGCTTGATAAATATGTAGATTTGAAATTATAAAAATAAATAGTAATTGGTTTGTACAGCGATGGTAATAGTTTTGTTTACTCTAACTCTAAAATTATTGAAAAGGGTAACCTAAAACTTTTGAAACATTTAAAAATATATGTGTATTAATGTATTGTTATCGCGTGCGGCGCTATCTGAAAGCATGTAGACTTTGCTTGATTATTTGTTTAATAATTACAAGCAAATATAGTTATAAACTTCATAAATACATAAAATAAAGTGAAATTGAATAATTTTAATAGTTTGTGCAACTCGAAAGTCTTCGGTAATCTTCGGAAGTCTTCGAATGGCTTTATGGTTGCTTGTGAAACCAGAAGTAAACTTAAACACTGATCTAATGAATGTATGTACAGTTTAACGGGGTGTATAAGTCTTCGGATTTTTTCGGAATGCTTCGGAAGTTGCTTATGAGGCCCAGTGCGAACTTGAACAACGATAGTAAGGAAATATGAAATATTGAAGAGGTCCAAACATCTTCGGTGGTCTTCGAATCTCTCCGGAAGGCTTTGTGTTTTAATTGTAGATCAACGTTACATTACAAAGAATTATGATATGAAATTAAAAACTACTAATTTACAATATATACAAGTATAGAGGGTTTAGAAGGTCTTCAGTTGTCTTCTGAACTCTTCGGCAGGCTTCATGGTAGTGATGCCTCTACGGGAATATCGTCCCGGTGGTAGAGTTTGACGGATGCAATCACAATAACGACTTGTCGGTATAGTATAGAACGGAGCTTAACGTTCATACGTGGTTTGTTAACTATGGATTGATGACTTAGAATGACGTGCCCTGGGTACGGCGTCGGACAGCGTCACCGTCGGAGGAGCACTGCGTGTTGTAGAATAGCAGGATATAAAGAGCGCTGCTCGTTGAAGGGTTTGCAGGCTATGGGGGAGCACTGCAAGGTGATTCCTTAGGCTATGGTGAGCACTAACAAATGTCTTTGGGAGAATTTGAAATTTTATTTATACACTTCCATTTCCTATTCTTCGTGTGTTGAAAAACGTTAATGATGTCTTTAACCAATGGAATTGTGTATTTTGAGTTTTGAATGTAAAATAATCTCTAAATTTAGTGTGTCCAATGAAAGTATAGATTTTTGGGTAGCACAAAAAATGAGTTGGAATTTCTCGCGATTCTTAGTTTGTTCTATTTCCAGCTCGTGTACTTTGATATAGTCAACTGCAATTCTGTCAGTCTGTTTTGTGCTCAGCTCGCGTGCGGTGATATAGTCAACAGTATACGCAAGCTTTATTTGTAGGATGTGTTACTAGTTGATTTCTTTATGAAGATTTAGTATTTTTAATAGACATTGGGATGGCGAAAGAGGAAGTTAGTATTGCACTTTTTTTCTAGGTTATATTGTTAAGAGCATTTCCAAATAAGTAGAATTTAAAACATCGTATAAAGCAATTTAGGAAACTGGGATTAAGGTTTTCTTTAAAGGCGTTCTGTTAATAATACCTAGTCATTGGAGATAGATTACATTTGTTTTTAAGTCAGTGTATGTGCACTTATATTTTTGAGCTTTACTATTAATAGAGTTTACACCTGGATGAAATATAATTTGGAGTTATTTAAAAGATAGGTAAAGATGATCATTGTAAAAGGATATCCAGCTACCCCAGTGATGAATTCATATTTAAAAGAGGTCGTTATTTAAAAAAAATTGTTTTAATTTGGCAAAAAGCTAACGAGTATTTTTGTATGGTTGAGGATGGTAAAGGAGGAGGGGACAAAAATTTTACTAATACCGCACCGAGACCTATCCGGAATAGCAGTCTTCTGGGTAGCGACAATATAAAAGAAATCGCTGTGACGAGATGGTTTGGCGCCTTTAATTTTGACAACTAGTAAAGCCTTTCGTGTAATTGGTATTTGTAAAGTAGGTTTATATTTTGGTCATTTTACATTCTATAATTTTTATCATATTTTTTCATAGGACCCCACTCTCACACCACTTAGTTAGTCGGTGTACCACTAAAAGTGTAACACAATTCTCGTCCCTTCTGGACAAATCGAAATTCGTAACGTAACGTTATATTCACCTGTAATACATCTCATATTGTTGAAATTTGCAGATTAAAAATGTTTATTATTTTTTGTTGACCAAAATTAGTGCTACGTTGACTAAATGAATATACTACGTAGGTGATCATTCCCAGTTAGAACAGCATCAGGTACCTAGGATAACCATGATAGAGCGACAAGCACTTACACATTCCTGACAAACAATCTAATAGAATAAACGGTTTACTTTAACGTCACCTACTTCGACTCCTCTCAAGTGGATTCTTTTGATTCTAATACACCAATAAAATAAGATACTAAAGATACCATACACAATTAGTCAATGTTGGCCCAACGTGTTTAATAATTAAAATAAAAATTTCAAGTATCAGAACAAAATCATGTAAAGGGCTATTTACATACATGTGGTTTACACATAAATTTAATAAGACGTGTAACCCAATCTTGGAATTTAAACACTTTCTTAATTTGCTTTTTCTGCGTAGTAGTTATTAGTCTAAGCGCACTAGCGGCTCAAGAAAGCAGGTTGTTAACTACTGCTGCCAAGGCTTGAAAACAAACTTCAGTTACAGTAATGTTGCTCGCACAGAAATACAAGGAACCAGTTACTGGGGTTGTTAATCCTATCTTTAAGGAGGGATGAATTTTGTTGCACTAAAGAGTAGTAGCAATGCACTATTCATAGGAAATTTGATTTTTTGAAAAATTAAACAATTGACCGTTAAGATTTTTCGCGTTACGATTTGTCTAAGTTTTTCCAGAAACCATGAAAGCACTAACAATAGTTTTTGTCACACTAAAGAGCTCTAACAAAACATTATCTTTTGGCACTTTTACTTTTTAAAAATTAAGTCGACCGGCGAGCTGACTTTCCTACGTTTTTTCCGTTTTTTCGGAAACCATAAGGGCATTAACGATGGACATTGAAGCACTAAAGAGCACTACTTAAATACTATCTGTGAGCATTTTCGTTTCTACAAAATTTAAAAACTGACTATTACGCTGTTACCCACTGAGATTTTTTTGTATTTTTGAGATTCATTAGATCACTAGCACAAATTTTTTGCGGCACTAAAGAAACACTGTCTACAGGCATTTTCGTTTCTTAAAAAATCTGAAATTTGGCCGTTAGGTTACACTCCCCATGGTTTTTTTCGGTTATTGAAAATGAGAACACTAACGATGAGCTTAGAAGCACTAAAAAGCACTAACGAAGTCCTTTTCGTTGGAGGGGGGGGAGGGGCTTTTCGAGTCAACTAGTGCATAGTGCTGAAGATCTACAAAGTATTAGATAATACGCAAATGTATACTTATACTGTTTCTGATATGCTGCAATTGCTCTTTTTTTTGTACGGCGATAATGTTTCTTTTCATAAAATATATAGTGACTGTATCTAATATGGGGCACGTATATTGTATTACATTACACTTGACTTTTCCATTGGTCCATCCGAAGGTTCTACATTGGTCAGGAGGCGAGTTCTTTTTTACCTGGAAAATTTTGAATTTTGCCGAATCCTTGCTGATCCAAGCAAAGAACTTGACAATACCCATATATGGGACCTACATTTTACCTCTTATTCGAACGAGGGCGTATTTTTGTGAAAAATGCTCGCCTAACATTTTTCAAACGGACTGTCTGAATTCGACGTCCGGGACCTTGGGCATAGTAGTCACACGCATACCAACTACGCCACGGAGCCGCCAGTATCTTGTATTACCAATACCATCATCATTAGGTCTTCAGTCCTGGAACTGGCTAGACGCGTACTCTCATTGTTTCCTATTCTGAACTAACCTACACATTTCCCTGAAATTTGCACAATCTGCATTTATCACTATATGATCTAGGTCTACATCTACCTCCTTTTCCCTATCTCTGCTTGTAATATATCCCATACTATTCCCCAAAAACGCTCTAGAACGTATTCTTCCCTTCTATTTCTTCAATTTTTTTACCACAGATATCTTTTTTCCCCTACTATTTCTATAACCTATTTGTTATTAACTTTGTCTGTCCATGCTATCATCCTCATACATCTGAAGCACAGCATTCCAAAAGGCTGCTACCGTTTTTCTGTCTGTTTGTCTAACTGCCTGTATTTCATAGGCATATTGCGCTGTGTTTCACACATACTCTTTCAACAATTTTTTTTGTGTTTCTATGTTTATTGTCTTTCATCACAGGCGCTGTTTTTTCTTGTTAGATGCAGTTCGGTCCCCTTCTATTGTTTTACAATTATATACCCTATTTCTCCTCCGACATTCAGTGGTCGTAAGGCGAGAGGCGTCGTCGTGGATCAATGTAGTAAGCGTAAGACGACGGATCCCAAGGTCCTGGGTTCAAATCCCGACACGGCCGGCTGCTTGAAAAATGGCAGGTGAGCATTTTTCACAAAAATTACGCCCTCGTTCGGATGAGAGGTTAAATGGAGGTCCCGTGTGTGAGCGTTGTCACGCACGTTAAAGATCCCTACCTAGCCTGGAACGGTAAGGGTTCGGCAAAATTTTAAATTTCCAGGCAACAAAAAACTCGCCTCCTGGCCAATGTAGTACCTTCGGGTGGAGCATTGGAAATGAAATGAACGGTCGTGAAAGGGGGGGAGGGGCTCCGTGGTGTAGTTGGTATGCGTGTGATTACTACGTCCAAGGTCCCGGGTTCGAATCTCGACACGGTCCGCTTGAAAAATGTTAGGCAAGAATTTTTCACAAAATACGCCCTCGTTCTGATGAGAGGTAAAATGGAGGTCCCGTGTGTGTGTTGTCGAGCACGTTAAAGATCCCTACCTTGCTTGGAACAGCAAGGGTTCCGCAAAATTCAAAACTTCTAGGTAAAAAAACTCGTTTCTTGGCCAATGTAGTACCTTCAGATGGAGCATTGGACAATCAAATGTAAGGTCGTGAAAGGGTGTAAGCAGCCTGCGGCTGCCAAGTTCCCCTATCAATTCAACATTTGCCGATTTAATATTTTTTCCAATATATCTTTTGCACAGTCAACATTAGTTGCAGATGTTTCACAACCAACACCTGTACTTGTTTATAATAATCATTAGATTTATCTGCGCTTATTTTTTCGTCATTAGGTTTTCTATTTCAAAACTGGTTGGACACGTACCTGCACTTATTTATATTCTGAGATAGCCTACACAGTTCCCTGAAATTCTCACACTGCTTATATACAGCTCGGTTCCCCTTCTATTGTTTTATATTTTTATGCCCTATTTCACCGAGATTCGGTGACGGGGGGTTTAGCAGCCTGTGGCTGCCAAAATCTCCCAACACTTAAACATTTGCCGAATAAATAGTTTTCCAGTAAATCCTTTCATACAATTAACATTATTCGAGAATATTGCCTAACCAATGCTTGTAGTTGCTTATAATAATCATCATGTGTGAGTACAGTTACTTTTTTCGTTATTACTTTATCCATCTTGGGACTGGTTGGATGCGTACAGCCATGGATTTCTACACATTTCCCTGAAATTCCTACAGCCTACATCGTTCACTATCTGTGTGCAGTAGTTTAACCTAGGTCTACCTCTACTTCTCTTTTTTCCTATTTCTGTTTATATTCTGCACTATTCTTTCATATCGTAGTATGTGTCCTATCATCCTATCTCTCCTATTTTTTACTGCTTTCCACATATTTCTTTTTTCCCCTACCATTACCAACATATATTTTATTTATTAAAAATAAAGTCAGACAAATTTTTTACACACGTGCTTGACAACAGATCAACTTGCAGATAAGGACCGTATGCATCGTCCAATAAATGTTTGAAATTTTCTAAAAAGGTTAAACACAATGATTTAGACAATACCTGAAAGATTTAAATAAGTTTGTCATAAAAATACAGTGCAGTATTTACTGCTATTCCGCATATTTTACATAGAAAAAGCTAAGGATGATTTACATGGGGATTGTAATCAGGAGTGAGAGAGATATCATATTTTTTGTTAAGTTCTATTTCAATAGAAAAATACACGTTGTTTTAACATTTATTGGTGTGAATTTTATGTTTATTCCAAAACGTATACTGTCAAGTTATTTTACCATAAATTAGAATTACAGAATGCTAGTCATTTGCTTCTTCGGAAAAAGTCATTTAACCATAAAATAATTATTTACATAAAAACTACGTTTATCATGAAAGGACAAACCTATTGCCAGAGATCAGTATTTTTGTGCAGGAGTACTATCTCAAAGATATCTAAAAAGCGCTCAATTATTGTTCAATCCTTAAAGTAAATAAGAAGCCATTAAGTCCTGAGATACTTGCTTATTAAGGAAAAACTATACGAACCGGTAAAAGCACAGAATCGACATTGTTCAATTATTCATTTTAGTAAATTTCCCTACCTCGACTTTTTGAGACTTTCGGGACCAAGACGAGACTTAGGTAGTATTGGTCTAGGTCTTGGTCATGTAAATTTTTAATGCGATTTCGGTCCCGACCTTTTATGCATGACCTTGATTAACATCTTCACAAATTCTTAACAAACTACGGCTAATTTTGACACAACATTTGTAGTGTAAAATCTAATAATTCAGCATACAGTTGCCCGAGAGTTGTCATTAATGCTTTGAACGAAACCCGAAGATAGCATCCCACTTCAAATCTGATTTTTTTTTAATGTCTGGACACGCTGACTTTTTCTATGAAGCACTAACGTACACTATCAAAGCACTAAAAAATGCCGGAAAAGGTTTTGTTAGTGCTTTTAAGAAAGCGTAAAGTTAGCACGCCTTTTTCAAATTTGATTTTTCTGTGAAACACAAACGAGCACTAACGAAATACTAAAAACCTGCCGGAAAGTTTTTGTTAGTGCTATTAACAAAGCCTGAAGTTAGCATATCTTTTACATAATCAACTTTTTTGGAAATGCGTGGGAGTATTGACTTTTTCTAATGCACTAAGAAGCACTAACGAAGCACTAAAAACTGCCGTAAAGGTTTTGTTAGTGCTTTTAACAAAGCGTACCACGCCCTTTTCAAATTCGATTTTTTTCTAATATGCGTAGGCGTGGTGGCTTTTCCATAAAGCACTAACGAGCACTAACAAAACACTAAAAACTGCCACTTTGTTGGTGCTTTCAACGAAGTGTAAAGTTAGTACGCCCTTTTCAAATTCTATTTTTTCGAAAATGCGTGGGCGTACTGATTTTTCTAAAAAGCTTTAACGAGCACTAACAAAGCACTAAAAACGTCCGGAAAGTTTTCGTTGGTGCATTCAACGATGCGTGAAGTTATCACGCCCTTTTTAGATTAGATTTTTTGAAAATGTGTGGGCGTACTGACTATTTATATGAAACACTAACGAGCACTAAGGGAGCACTAAAAACTGCTGAAAAAGTTTCGTTAGTGCTTTCAGGTGCGTGCTAACTTCACGGACCCCTGAATGACACTTTAAGATGAGAGTAGCAGAATTACTACATCACGCACTGGATGATGTATGATAATTATAATGCATAGAAAGAATTCGTTGCATATCTCCAAACAAGTGCATTTAAAGGTTAGGGTTTCTTTGCGTTTCTGAGTAATCGAACTTATATTAAACCGAATAAAGAACGTAAAAAGAAGTTCGTTGCAATGTGTATTGTGCCAAACTCAGTATGTATGATTTGTTATAGTTATGTTCACAAATATAGCAGTTGTAGCCCTTGAGAAAATGGTATCTGGAACACCCTGCGTTTAAAAAAAAATCAACTTATCTCATAGAAAAACGGGCGTGATATTATGTTGGAATAATGAAATGTTAATAACTAAACAGATGTTCAGACTCCCTAAAATTTGTTACATTCCTATGCACTTAGTGAACTGTATTTCTTCTTGCTTTCGACGTTTTCTCCCCAGCCTATATTATATATCCTAATAAAAACGTATGAACAGCTATTCCTAATATAGCATCTACAAAAATATCTTTTTTAACTGAACATAAAGACGGTTCTATAATTAGCAGTTGGCTCTTTTTAAGTCAATAAGCGATCAGATTTGATTGTAAGCAAACACGATAGAGGGTGATTAGTTGTTCAATAACCCCAGCACCCTTTAAATCGTTAATCACTTATAATCTGAAAAGATACAATATAACAATAGTAATTTGTAAATGCATGTACATGATTCCTGTAATTTTGTTTCAGTTGGCCAACGATTCCTCCACAAAATGTTAGCGGGGATAGCCGTAGCAGCGTTTTGGGGGGTGGCGACCCTTTATTACCATCTCCGGCTTCACCAACTGCGGTTATTGTTTCCCCAGAAACCCTCAGTCATCATTCATCTCCTGCAAAATCTATCAAACAACCAGGACATGTACAAATTGCTACGACACCAAGGTAATGTATGTGTTGAGTTTCATTTATTGTATGTAATTGAAGAAGTGAAACATATTGAGACAATGAAAGGAATGAACTTTATTAATTAGAAACAGCTTTTAGATTGCGTTGGATTAAGCTCGAAGCAATTTGAGCATTATTATAGCTGACAAAAGCTAGAATAGGCTTTGAATGCATTGTCATTTAAATGAACTGAAACACTTAATTGGTTTACGGCAAAATACACACGTTTTATAAATAAGGGTTTTGGCGCCTTTTGCTCTCCATATTTAATTTAGAACGTTCGTACAATCGTTTCTAAAAGTTCCATTCAAATACCGAATTGAGAAAGTACTGCTGTCTATAGCTGATATGAAGGTATATGTGAAGGGCTTTAAGCGTGATCCAGAAAAGCATGACGCTGACGCAGTGCGCGATATACTTTTCATTTTCTAACAATGAACGGACGAGGCATTGTTTATCAAAATTAAAGCTTGATCGGATCATTTCGAGACACTCTTTGTAGGGCGATTGGGTCAAGTGGACTCGAATCTGCATGGCTTGTGTGGACATATTTAGTCTATAACACCAAAACCATATGTGCTAATATCTGTACCTCCGAACTAGACGAACGTAAGTTCGGAAATAAGATTTTCATTTTATTACAATTTCGCATGTAAAATCTAATTTTGCATCGAGTCACAATAACGGAAGGCCATTAAAAATTCTCCTTTCCTAATTTTACTAGGGCTATATAAGCGTGTTTAATCTAAAATTCAAAAAATTGAGAAAGGCTAAAAGAGAGGGATGGGATCTAAGTAATCTTAATGATAGTGAGGTAAAAGAGGAATATAAACAAGTATTAGATAATAAGATCAGAGAGATAGCTATAGGATGGAAAGTAGAAAATACATGGAAAGAAATAAAAAGGGCTGTACATGATACAGCAACACAGACTATAGGTAAGAAAACAGTAGAAGCGAGAAAACCTTCGGTAACAAAGGAGATGTTAGATTTAATAGAGAATAGAAAAAAGCTTAAACCTTTCAGAGAATTGGATAGTGAAAGTAAGCAAAAATATAATAGAGTTAGAAATAAGATGGTACATGAGTGTAGAAGAGCTAGAAATAAATGGACGGAGGAGAATTGAAAGGGAATACAAAATGATTTGAGAGTAGGTAAGACAGACAGGGCTTACAGGGCAGTTAAAAAGATTTTCGGGGAAGATAGGAAAAAATATAATTGTATTAAAGATGAGAATAATGAGCAGATAGCAGATAGATGGAAAATATATTTAGAAGATTTATATAAGGGAGACGATATGGATAAGTCAGAGAACTCAATATTAAGAGAGGAATTTGATAGAGCTGTTAGGGATCTTAAACTAAATAAAGCGCCGGGAATAGACGATATACCCTAGGAATTAATAAAATATGCAAGTCAGAAAACTTTAGACAGATTATATGAACTAGTAAAAGTAATATATAACAGGTGAGGTCCCAATCGATTTCGAAAAAAATATTATTATCCCAATCCCGAAAAAGTCAGGAGCTGATAGGTGTGAGAATTTTAGAACGGTTAGTTTAACTTCCCATACTCCCAAAATACTAACAATAATAATTAAAAATAGAGTAGACGCTTTGACTGAGAATTATTTAGGCGAAGACCAATATGGTTTTCGTAAAGACAGAGGGACTAGAGAACCGATACTAATAATTAGGGTAATCATCAAAAAAAGGTTACACAAAAAATAAAAATATTCATTTCACGTTTGTAGATTTAGAAAAAGCAAGTTAATTGGATTGTTATGTTCAGGGTTTTGCGAAAAATAGTAATCTCTCATAGGGATAGAAAAATTATTTACAGTCTATATAAAAACCAAAGCGTAGTAATTAGATTTGATGAAATAGAAAAGGAAGCTAAGATTAGAAATGATGTTAGACAGGGCTGTATACTATCTCCCTTGATTTTTAATGTTTAAATTGAGAAAGAGAAAAGAGATAGGTATTCGTGTACAGGGACAGAAAATAGACATGTTAAATTTTGCAGATGATATAGCCATTATAGCAGAGTCTAGAAAAGAGTTACAAGATTTTTTAAATATTTTAGATGAGATACTACAGAGTAACTATAGAATGAGAATTAACGTAGGAAAGACAAAGATACTGACAAGTGAGTTACACTTTAGTTCTAAACCAAAATTATAAATAGGTAATACCGAGTTAGAAGGGGTAGATAAATTTTGCTATTTAGGTAGTATAATTACAAAGGGCGCACGTAGCAGAAAGGATATAGGAGCTAGAATAGCTCAAGCTAGAAAAATGTTTTTAAAAAAGAAAGACTTACTAATAGCTAATAGTATTAGTATAGATAATACAAAAAGTTTCTTAAAGTCGTACGTATGGAGCGTTCTGTTATACGGTAGTGAGACTTGGACAATTAAAGAGGTAGATAAGAAAAAGATTGAAGCTTTTAAAACTTGGTGTTATAGGAGAATGTTAAAGATTACTTGGACAGATAGAGTAACAAATGAGGAAGTTTATAGAAGGATAGGTGAGGCACCCTGTATGTGGAAACAATTAAAGGTCAGGAGAGATAGAATGATAGGGCACCAGTTAAGACATGTGCGACTATTTAGTAAGGTCTTAGATTATAAACTACCAAATAAAAGTAGAGTAGGAAGACCTAGACAAAGCCATATTAGTCAAATTATTAGAGATTTAGGTTGTGAAGGGTATGTAGACCTTTTTAGGCTAGCTCAGAATAGAAAATAATTTAGAGCTGCGTCAAACCGACCTTAAGTAAGGTCGAAAACAAAATGATGGTGATATAAGCGTAAGTTCCGACCTATGTATCACTTTTACACAATGGCTCTGTAGAATTACCTAATACTTGTAAAACGCAAGTCTATTGTTGGACTTACGCTACTCTGGCTCTGGTATTCATAAACATTTTTTTAGCCTCAAGTCCATCTATTAATATTTAGTCCTGGACAAAATGTAATCAGATTGCAATATTTCTATTAAATTGTGTTTTACCTATTGAGAACCATCTATTATAGTTAGTTCCACGAATCAGTGTAGCGACGTCACGGACAGTAATATTTATTTATTTATACAGAGTTGACTTGGAATTTACTTTAATCGAAATACATTAATTAACTGTACAAAAATGAGTAATCTAACGAACTGCAATGTTAAAGCTGAACGATGGATTAACTGTCGTCGACTGGGGCTCCCGGGCTTTTTATAATATCCCTACCCCCTCACATGGCTGTGGGAACTTGCAGATCTCATGTCTGCTTATTCTTAACTTTATTTATTAATACATTGTTGCGATCTTAATTCTAAGTAATCTTGGTACGTGACCGTCGGTGACAGCCTGTGACCTGACATCTGCAGTGTCACTATCGTCTGTGCTACAAAGTAGCGCTTCCGTTCCCATGAACGTTAATAAACTGTGTAACATTGTCCTTGATTTACTTTGTTGCGCTTCACTTAACACTTTCCTAATATTTCTAATAACTTCCTAATTTATTCTATTTTTTTATGTATAATTCAATTGGGGGACTCGCGTAGGGGCAAAGAAAGAGCTTATGGATAAAATTCAAAAACATTTATACATCCAAGCAGAACTTGCAGGTGAACATAAGTTTATTAAAAACCAAAACGAAAACCTACACGACCAAATAATTGAGGCAAAACTCGAGTTACAAACAGCCAAACAAAATGTCAATGCTCTGAATTTTATAATACCAACACAGACATAAGCCAGTGCTGTGGTTCAGAAACCGAAAGCTCCAAAACAAGACGCAATATCAAAAGCCATCTTAACCAAAACACAACGGTGTTCATAACGTCAAAATGTGGTGAAAGACCTAAACAAATTCAAGAAATTTTTTCAAAACAGTAAACCCACTGAAAGACAAAATTTAAATTAAAAACGTCCAAACAACCAACAAAGCAGTAATTTTAGATACTGATAACGAAATTTCAAACCAGGAAACCCTAAAACAAACCCTAAATTACGAAAAATCACGCAAGGAAAAACCCTTAGTTATCATATACGACATACCAGCATACCTGAAAGATCAAGACGTAACAGATTTAATTTATACTCAAAACTTTAAAAACCTAGTTAACAGAGATGACTCTAATGAGAACTTTCAACTTAGTTTCAAAACAGGACCGAAAAACAAACCGACTCAACATCATGTTGCGACGGTAAGTGGCAAAGTGAGAAACACATTAATAAATCTAGGGAAACTCTATATCGAATATTGCTGGGTTACAGCGAAGACTTTTTAGCAATACCCAAATGCCTACGATGTCTCGACTTTGGACACGTCACGAAACATTGCACACGCACCTCCAATACATGTGCACACTGTGGGAAAGAAGACTTCAAACACAAAAAGGTAGACTGCCTCAAGCACGGACAACCCTCAGTTTGCATACCATGCTTAAAACGTTATAAAAAGTGCGTTTCTAACCCTAAAGATTGCCCAACCCACAAAATGTTAATGGACAGACTCGTACAAAAGACCAACTATGGACAGTAAACCTAACCAAACGAATCACAAACCACCCTCACAAATTCAAAAGGACAAAGCAAGGGCTATCACTTATCGACAACAACTTCAACAAACACTACAAGAGAACATGCACACAGACAAAATAGAAACCCACCTACAAACGGAATACAAACCTACACTCACACACAACATTCTCACACAAATACAAGCCAAAACCAGAATGCAGCATACACACTTATTACCCCTAATGATCTACGGAAAGATCAGAATCGGCCAAATAAAGGCCATGCACTGTGCAACTGTAATGAAAAAGCTTAGACAACTAGCTGAAACCTTACGATTACATGCTTTTTTTATACAGGAACCTTATTTAGTGCATGGGAAGATCCCAAGCATGCCAGTCAAGGCACGACAAATACATACAGGTGGAAACCTACAAACGGTTATGGTCATTTTTGACCCCACATTGACAATCACGACAATCCAACGAAACAGCGGAGAACACTCTACGTGTCTGGAGGTCTCAAACGGTCGGATTGAAAAGTGGATCTTGGTAACAAGCCACTTCCGGTACAGACTGGACCCTCAGCCGTACATAAATAACATTCACAACATACAGTTACAACAATAAACCAATAGTTATTATAGCAGACGTAAATGAAAAATCCCCGACGTGGCACAGTTCCCTCACGGACGAACGCGGTGAACGAGTCGAAGACTTGATTAACGAACTACAACTCGAAGTAATCAACCTTCCTAATAACCCATCCACATACAACACCCATGCAGGAACAGGAACAAACATAGACGTTACACTGACAAACTACAACTACATACAAGACTGGCAGGTATTAGAACACCAAACTATCAGTTACCACAACCTAATCACCTTCAACATCGACATGACAAACAGACCACTTGACACACCACAAAACTTCACCAAAGTACAACGATACAATGTACGAAATGCAAATTGGAACAAACTGAGGGACACATGTGTACCCCCACAAGACATAAGATCAGACGAAAACGTCCACGAGTATACAAAACTACTCACAAACACAATTAGACGAACAATAGAGCAGGTGCTTCCAAAACAACAAAACACACGACACACAAAGACAATTCAATGGACAAGACGCTTACAAAACTAAAAAAGGAAACAGCAAGAGAGAAAAACTACCAAAGCTTCCTAACACCGACCTAACAAATTATCGACAATTAAAACACATATACCAAAAAAAACTGACTGACATGAAAAGGAGATCATGGGAATTATTCGTGAAAAAACACTTACAAACTGACGCCTGGGAGATACCCTATAAAATCACTCAGGGTAAAATCAAACCACCGATGATTTATTCGACATTAGTAAAACAAGACGGTTCATACACAAAAGACTTGGGGGGAAACTGCAACACTACTATTACAAACAGTTTTGCCTGATGATAACGTTCAAGACACTGACGAACAACGACTCAGACGACAAGGAGTAATTGACAGAAACACCGTAGGTAATCGAACATGGAACAGAAAAGATGACAACTTAGATCCTTTCGCAGAAGGCGAAGTGAGATACCCACTATGCCAATCGAAGAGCAGGAAAGCACCCGGACCGGATAAAATCCTTGCGGAGATTGGCATAGCGCTACAAGATAAATTAACACCACGCTAACAGCACTGTACAATGAATGCATACAACAAGCTGTTTTTCCGAACATCTGGAAACAGGCGAATGTCGTAATTACCCCTAAAGGGAAAGGTAAAGTCCCCAAACAATCAGGTTCTTACCGACCTATATGCCTTTTGAACACTCTTGGAAAAACGTACAAAAAACTACTATGTAAACGAATGCAGGACCACAGACAAACCACAGGAGTACACCCAAGACAATACGGCTTTACAGAAAACAAATCAACTGAGGACGCCATAAACCAAGCAATACAAACCATCAAGCAATCACACAAAAAATACGTCCTAATAATATTAGTAGAAATAAAAGGCGCATTTAATAACCTTTGGTGGCCTTCACTTTTACCAGACTTACGACCATAAACTGTCCATCACAACTGTACTATTCCTGCAGTAGCTACTGCAGGGACAGGTACGTAAACCTACAAGGCACGGAGAGCATTACCAAACATATAAACAAAGGTTGTCCGCAGGGCTTCATATACAGGCCCCTATTTTGGAATATTATAATGGATGAACTCTTGGAAAAGCTGCACACCATTGGCGAAGTGTTGTCGACGATTGCATACGCCGACAACATCTTGCAGGTGGTTGAAGGCAATTCCAGAAGGGAAATCGAACGTAAAGCTAACATCGCCCTAACTTAAACACAAAATTGGTGCAAAACCAACAAAATGACCATAACACTACAAAAAACTACATACCATCAAGTGCAACTTCTGCAATACAGAACATCGCAACGCTGGCCTATAGGACTTGTAATATACCACTTAATTGCGTAAGGCTTTATCTCTACAGTGTGCTCGGGGCTATGGTATCATACGCTGCGGGCGCCTGGCGACATTGCCTAACACAATCAAACCTAGACAAAATATTAACAGTACACAACGAAGTGTTTTACTACCGACTGACGGGTGCTTAAGGGACTACCACACATGATGCATTTCATGTACTGGTGAGAACTATGTCCTTGGACCTAGTAGTGAAACAGCGAGCTGCAATGTACTATCTTACACACAATGACAGCCAACAACTACAACGCATCTTAAACACAAACCAACTGCCTACGACAAAAACGGAACTAAAGAACTACATACTTGCAGAACGGCAAACACGTTGGGATTAAAGCACAACCGGTAGAAAGGTATATGCAATGATCGCAAATACTGGCCACGGACAGTATGCAACAAATAAGGAACGCATGAATTTAGTTGACCGCAACATATGCACGTGCCGAGAAATAGGAACATCGAAACATCTAGTATTCGAGTGTAATGACTTACAACCGTACCTTTACACACATAGACAAACATTATTAAACAAGACTATATACGCAATGATTTGGAACGAAAACCTTTTTCCACGCTTAAATGCACTCACACAAAAAATCAGGGCACTCATCCACCAACGTTATCTTCACGAATAAAAGACACAAACAAAACTACCCGGACAGAGACACAAAAGTACCACCTCTCCTCGGACCGAGGCTCTGCCCCGGAGACCGGAGACCGATCTCCTGGAATTCCAAGAGTTCCGCTCTTGACGACCAGAAGCAACAAGATCAAAACATCAACCCGACTTTGAAACAACCGAACCTTTTAATATGTAGAATTTGCATGCTCCTACATATTAGCAACTCCGTCCCTAACAAATAATAACTAGCGGTAGTGGTATAAGTTAATATTAAGTAGTAGAATAGGGAATTTCTTTTCTTTTTACTAACGCTAAATATTAAGAACCAAACTTACATATACTGGAGGCAAATAATACAACAAACAAATCCTTTCCTCTGAAAGAACCTACTTTTTAATGTAATAGTATATAAGTTCAAACATGTACAAAATTATACCAATTCAATTTAACCTTTTGGTAACCTGAGCAAACAAACACAAATTAATTTTTCAAACACACTTCAAGTGCATCTGCTAAGCATTCTTCTCCGAAGACTGAATAACCGGCTGCCGATGGTCCTAACATTGGGGGTGGGAGTGGGTGGGGGGTGCAAGGCAAATAACACACAAACATACATACACAAACACACAAAACATCTCTAAAACACTGCACACCCATAAACACCTATTCACACACTTACATTGCCTTTTCAACATCTGGATTTCCGGCTGCCGATGGTCCGGAATGAAAAAGCAATATCCGTTAAGCGTTCTTCCTTGACGACTGGGATATCCGGCTGCCAATGGTCCAGGTTTTACCGGGGAAACGTAACACGGATATCAACATCACACACAACACACATACACACACGACCCTCACCCACACACACACACACAAACACACGCGCGCGCGCACACACACGCACAGCACAGAACGTCTATGTAATAGGGGCAGTAGGAAAAGCAGACAGAAAGAGATAGAAACCTTCTGGAATGTTGTGCTTCAGCTGTATGAGGATGCATGGACAGACAAAGTTAATAACAGATAGATTATAGAAATAGTAGAGGAAAAAGATATCTGTGGAAAACAAAAAAAAATAGGAGAAATAGATGGGCAGGATACACTTTGGGGAATAGTATGGGATATGTTACAAGCAGAGATAGGAAAAAAGAGGTAGAGGTAGATCTAGATCAGACTATCGTACGCAGATAGTGATAGATGCAGACTGTGCAAATTTCAGGGAAATGTGTAGGTTAGTTCAGAATAGGAAACAATGAGCGTACACGTATAACCAGTTCCAGGATTGAAGGGGTCACGAGAAGCCATTGAAACCCAAATTCTACAAATAACGCCCACTGAAATGTAAAAAAATCCTGAAAAAGTAGAAATTTCCATAAATTCATGGTTACGCCCTGTATAATACAAGCGTATTTTTATTCATTAAAATGCAAAGAAAAAAATGCAATTGCGCGTGTATAAATATTCACCCTGTATGCTATAAGCGTATTGTAAATACATAGCAAATGATGAAAGCAGCATAGTAAATATAATTATTTTTAAAATACCTTAAAACGCATTAAATGCGAATACAAATCGATCATTTTAAGACAAATACAAAAGTTATTCGTTTGTGCCCTTTCGGTGCTTAACAATAAATGATTTTGTGCCTTAATTTTGTGTGCTAAACCACGTTTTGGCGTAAAAGCAAATATTTTCTATAACAATGCAACCAATTGCAATAAAAATTATTCTTTTTACTAGATAAATTCATTTTAAATAAAGAATTCTCTAGAATAATAGTAATAGAGAAAAAGATTAATCATCAGTACTTAGAAATACGTCAATTTCGTATGATCCAATTAATAAAGAAACGTTTATTTCACGAATCGGCCGGAACAATAGAAAAAACCCATAACTTCCATAAAATAACCAATAAAATTGATTATCTTTCGCATTAGTATACAACCCCACAATAACCGTATATGTGTTAGATTAGGATGAACCGTGCATGTCCCTAATAAGTGGAACGTGTTAACGAGGTAATAAAACGTGACCATTTTACGCTAATAAATTATTCTGAGAAACCTTGCGTCATTACGATGTCAAATATTCCATACGATACGAGCAAGTTCTAGAAACGAATTAATTTTATATATAAACGCGGAACGTTGATTATAAGATTCATTCCTGAATTCAATCGCGGAATGTTATTTTGATTAAGTCGCGAGCTGTTGCTTTGCGAAGATATTTGATGTATGCAGTACGCACACCTTAATTTAATAATTACGATGTTACAATGAATAAAGAAGTGATGTTTTAAACGTAACCTGATGTTAAAAAAAATGAAAATTATTTAATGTAATTATATACAATGAAGAGGGAAAATTCTTCAATATAACGCTACTTTAAAAATTATATTAAATAATTGAAAGGAAGCAAATATGAAAATTAGTAACTGTTGTTTTTAAATGGAGATATAAATAATATGAAAATCTTGTAAGCTGATTTGTACGTCAAGTTAAAATAAGAAGATATTTAATTACTAATTGGATAAAAAAACGCTTCGCGGATTTTGCAAGTATAATTTCTTTAAACATTGTTTGTAGCTGATACTTGAATTTTGTCATTTAGTTTAAGATAAAGTAAGTCCTCATCATTTTATTTTTGTAAGGGTGTTTACCAGGAAGTATGTGCTCAGAGTTCGAAACACTCTGATCTTTTTAATAGATTATCTGTCAAGGAGTTTTTTGGCCAAACAAACCTTACAAGTGTGAGAATAAAGAACCAGGTAAAATATCCATAACAGAAGAAATTTAGTTCTGTGTATTTAAATAAGGTAAAGAACATTTGTTATGATTAAGTAAATAAGTACCTGTTAGAAAAGCGGCGCCTTAAAGATGGGCTTGTCACAGCACTTTTTTAGTAACGTCTTAACGGGTGGAGTTGTTACGGCACCCTTTTAGTGGCGCCCAACGCGTGGTCCTTATCACAGCACTCTGTTAGCGGCGACCCAACCTGTGGCACGATTAATTCGTTTGTAAATTAGAGTTTCTTGTTTCGTAGGATTTGTTTGTGGAGTTTTTTCTTTTTTTTTGTAATATCTGATTAGTTTCCAGGTAAGGAACATTTTTTATAATTAAGTAAATAAGTCCTTGTTAGAAATAATTTAATGTTTGAAAGAAATATGCTTTAAATGTTCTATATGCTTTTGTACGAGAGAAAATATTCTATGTATAAATGTGTGTGTGCGTGTGCGTGTGAGCGTGCGTGCGTATGCGTGCGTGTGTGCGTGCGTGTGTGCGTGCGTGTGTATTTGCGTGCGTGCATACGTGCTTGCGTGCGTGCGTGCTTGCATGGGTGGGTGTGTGTGTGTCTATATATAGGAAGGGTGAGAAGAGAGGAGAGACTGGGATTGAGAATGAAGAGGAGGAAGATGGTAAGGGAAGGAAGAGTGGGGGAAAGGCTGAAGGTGAAGGAGGGGAAAGTAGCGAGAGAGGGGGAAAATGTAGAGGAGAGAGAGTACTTGAAGGAGATTTTTTAATAGCAAAATTTGTGATCTGACACTTGCCGTCTCAACCGTTGCTTTGTTATTATATGAATAATTGTTTCACAGAAACTGCATGTGCTTTCAATTGCGGCATCAGAATCCTGTAATGTTGGATAAATTTGTGATACAACTATACTTCAACAGATGGCACTTGATGTATTTAGAATCTAATTTGCGTAAAAAGATCGGTTTTTATGTCGAGCATATATTAGTATCAGAGCTTAGCTTTCAATTACAAAGCTTGATTCGCGTACTTTTTTTTTGTGGAATGTGAAACAGGATGAATATTTTATGTTCCAGTTAAAACGAAAATGGTATTTTAACCTTTAGTATACATTTTCTGAACACGTAATCTTCTCAAAATTATAAAAGTTACACAATTAATTTTATTAAATTTTTAATAAATTAATTCCTTTCAGAGAAATGCTACCAGAACCTATGGCATTAGCGCCCCTTGGCTATCATCACTATGGTTATCCTCCACCGTTTCCTATAATACGAAGACAATCAATGGCAGAGAGACAAGTTCAATGGCGTCAACTTGGAGCGTAAGTTAATAAAAATTTTATTGCAAAAAGCTAAGATTAAGTTAAATAGAGTTCAAATAATGAGACAATTCTAAAATTGCACCCTTGCGTAGCTTTAGTATTCACTTCAGAAACAAAGGGGGAGTTTCACACTTGAATATTTAAAAAGCTCTTAAACAGCTTCCCTATCTTTACGCTGTTTTCACCCTAACCAGATTGTATTGATTTTTGTCGGGTGTTTTTATATTCCATTTCTGTACATTCTCAAACCCTAAGGGATAAAAATGGGATACCAAAGATCTTAGTGATCGCTAGATAAAATTTATCGAGAATTCAAGATTTTAGTAAAGATTTTGATAGGATTTAGTTCGATATTTTGAAATGAATCCAGAATTGGGATTCGTTATGTACAATCCTTCAGTTTTACTTATTTACTGATTGCTTTATAACTCAAGGGTGTAATCTTCCTAACTGTAACAATACCTGTTAGAAATGACTGACAACTGAAAGTAATTCTATTATTCAGTGACGCATTGGCTACGACTTTATCAGCATTATACGGGAAACTCTTAGTTGTGATGGGAACGGCTTTTCCAATGGCAGAAGTGATATCGACGTACATTCCTCCATCATTTTATGAAGGGTATTATTTGTACCTCTACATTGGGAGTATGGTCTTTCTCCTTTATATGTATACAATGCTATTGAAAGATAAAAGGCAAAAGAAAAAGGAAGAGGATGCGCAAATGAGTAAGGAATTATTCTAAATTAATAAGCTAGTACATATATCAATGTAAACATTAGATGTCGTGTATTGTAATTATTTCCTGTTGTAATATTTTTGCTAATATTATGCTAATACGATGTTTTCGGATATGTATAAAGAATAATAATTCTTCGCCATAAGGCGTACCGCAAAAAGCAGTTTTATATGTTAATATTAACATATAAAACTACTTATTGCAGTACGCCTACGCCTTATGGCAAAGAATTTTTATTCATTATTAATATTCATTACACTTGATGTAAGAAACGAATGTTGCTACGGGATATATATCACATACAATATTAAAATATTTTTGCAACATCTTTAAATATCAAAAGGCAGGACCTATTTGTATGGCCATTCCTGAAATTTCTGCTATGTAGATTTAAAACAACTTCTCTACCTTCACTCCCAATGCTTGCAAAAATCACTGGATGACGGTTCATATATATATTGCTGTGATCTCTGGGACAATCTCTGGACCTTTGATTAATTTCGTGCCCACCCCTGGGCCAACACAAAATTTTCAAAAAAAATTTTTATGAAAAAAATTTTCTTCCCCTTTATTGGACGCCTTCAGATTTCTTTGCTCATCCTGGCTAGCTCAGCAATTGTCTTCTTCTTGAATGCCTATCTTTAAGTACATACCTCTCTCACACGCACACATCATCAAATGAAATTACCAAAATAATACAACAGCCATAAAACCTTTTATTTACACATGTTAACAGATAAAATATTTACACTTGGATACAAACGATTTGGTACAATTGCTACCAGCCCAATTATTAAATGCTTTAAAGTCCTTAGTTTTAAAATTATTTTTACAAAAATTCTACATGATATGAGTAGATGGGCCCCACATGCAACCCTAGTTTGACTTCCTACTGGTCTATTGTGAGCTCATTATAACTCAGTTTTTGTAAATGCTTTTTTAAACCTTGCATTATTGAAAACAAATTTACTGACCAGTTTACTCCTTACAACCACAATTTATAGCCCGAATAAACCTTTGTATATCATCAATAAACCCTTTTTTTATAATCAAAATTAATTGACCAGCACATGTACCTTTTTAAACAAGTTTTAAAAATAATAAATACGCCACTAATAAGTCAAACACACAAACACCAAAAATATTACCACAAGTGTTTATACAAAACAGAAATTTAAAGTTCGTTACCTGGAGTCACCTACGTTTCTCCTCACTGCTGCAGATGGCTACCAGAAACCCTCGTCGATGTGTCCATCTACTACGATGAAGTCTGGATCCACAGATCCCCACCATCTAATATCTCCGCTACCACCCAGATATTAGCTTCGGCTCAACAGTAACATTCCATACCAATATTTCATGCATACAAATTGCTTTCAGTTTGGCTTATAACCAAAATATCATTTCTTCATTTAACAATTTTGTCGTAGTAACGGCACCTTTTATCTAAACAATCACCAACTCGTGCAAACACTTTTATCACTTGCGGTCCGCTACTACAGCTTTTATGATTTTTAACAGGATGTTTAATGTAACTTTACTGAACACAATAATTGCTAACCAAAAGCTTTTACTATTATAGGTTGTAGATCTGAACCCGTATTCAAATCTAAATGGAAAGAAAACAGCTTTAATATATTCGTTCGAGTATTTATATTATTCTCAAACCCCCCTAGTTGAACCTGTTTCATATGAAAAGCTTGTTTTCGAAGCGGCTTCTTAAAATTTTGAACGTAACCGACTATAATTTCTGAAAAATTTCTCCCGTCCATTGTGCTGTTTACATAGAATTTCGTATCCTACCTTATCGTACGCGCACTTATGGAAAACTGTTCGCTATCAACCAATGATCTAATTTCCTGTCGTCACAACGCTCCACCTATCAGCTTTTATCTCTGTCCTACGCATATCTGTTGTCTCTTTTATAACCCCTCTTGAGTTTACAGAAAATCGATATTGTAGTCGTCCTTCATAAATACCCGTGTATATCTTACGTGACTTTCAATCCAACGCTTCATTTATACTTTTCTCTGTCTATTTTATGTTATCGATCGTTTATTCCACTCACTCCTTAAGGTACTGGTTATTGTAGCAGCTTATCCAAATTGACCGTTGCAAACAATTTCTATGGAATTTTGTGCTAACGTTCGTTTTATATTCTATGAACCTGACATATAACAACAGGTGTTTTTTGAAACAACCGACCGTTAAAAATAACAATTCTCGGTTTCTTCGCTTCGTAGTAATTGCATAAACCGAACGTTGGCTTTTAAAATGAACATCATTTGCGTTTGAATTTATTGGTTTTCTATGCAAGCACGCTCCCTCTTGCTTCCATGCGTTTGATTAAATTATTATTATTATGCGTATCCTTGTACTCTGAAACTTTTTTCAATTATATAATTTTCCCATTCCAATTTAAATATAGAAAAATACCTTAATACCCCTCCGTTTTTACTATATAAATTAATTAATTTGGCGCGTAAATAATTTGCTCCTGTTTCTATATACACGGTTGCTAAAATTTCATTATTTCCACCTATTTACCCTTTAAATTCACAAGAATATATATATATATATATATATATATATAAGACAAGTTATTTGCAGTCCGCAATAAAAAATTGTGTAGAACAGTATATAAAATAAGATGTATCTGTAAACAAACTCTAAAAAAATAATAGAGCATATTGACGAATACAAATCGGGCTAGTAGTTATATAGCCATTAACAAAACATTACATTCACAGGGTGAAGTAATAAAGCTAATGTTTTGTTAATGGCTATATAACTACTAGCCTGATTTGTATTCGTCAATAGGTTCTATTATTTTCCTAGAGTTTGTTTACAGATACATCTTATTTTATATATATATATATATATATATATATATATATATATTGATATCGTAAAGCAGCACGTCGATGTAATTATACTCTCAGTCTCCTTATGATCACCACCGCTCTGTGTATTTCAATACTCTAAGATTTAAATATGCCTCGGCTAGCCCAGTTTAATTCACACAGAGTCTAAAACTTTTCCTGCTTTGAATGATAAAACGAAGTCGATTAATATTTGTATAATGAGAAAGAAAAAAATCATTTACACTTCACAGCTTAATCTGTTCTACTGTATGACAAAAATGAGCCCCTGAATCAAATAACAATAAATTTTAAACTGTTTATCTCCAAAAATTAAAGCTACCTTTCCTTATTTTAAAGCCAGCAAAATGACGTTGTACTCTACTGGAAATTTCTCTGAATGTTTAAGATTTCCTCTTTTGCGAAATTTTTCACGGTATAGAATATGATCAATGTTCAAAAAATATATAAAGAGAAAATATTGCCCTATGCTAGATAGTTTTGACCTGTAGTTTTCCTTGTGCGTCTTTCTGCTGGGTGCTGTGAATCAGTACCCCAATATTACATTCAGTTGAGTTGCTCCCTTTAATTTATTTAGTCTCCAAGTTTTACCTCGTTTAATCAATAGTCTAGTATTTTTTTAATGTCATTTAGATTTACGTGATCACCCTTAAATTTTTGTAATGTCTCTTGAATCTTCGTAATCTCACTTAGAGTTTCGTACTGTCACTTAGAGTTTTGTACTGTCTTCTTAGAGTTCGTGACTTCACTTAGAGCCCTACATTATAAATATTTAACCTAAATTAATTAATAAACTTCTACTTACGTTTTCCAGCAAACGGCGAACTTGGCTCATGTATTTTCACTACAATTTATTTTAAAATATTTTATATCACCACTTTTCACAAAATTTTGAATATTTAATTTGAATAATTATTCGACGCGTAAATTCTTGAGTATCAGTGATGCAACTTGTGCTTGGTTCAAACTAAGACTATCTGCTTATCAAACTCGCGTGTTATATAATCTACGCCCCATCTAAAAATTCATTGGTTATCTGTGCTGTTGTTCAAAGTGTATGACCAACCATCGGTTTGTTTTGAATATTTTGGGCTTTTACGACGACGACGCTAACCAAACTTATTAGTTTTTCCCGCTATCAAACCTAAGTCCCGAAAAGGTTAACTAACCTAAATTCATACAAGTCTAACTAACTTAAGCCCAGACAAGTCCTATGTCCAAACGACAAGTCCAACTAACCTAAGCCCAGACACCCAGAAAATTTTTTAATATTTTAAGAGGTGATGGACTCGAGCACGTTTCTAGATTTTTAACTTTAACCCTAAATTTCAAAGTTCATTTTTTAAATGTTTCCCATTATGGCAATAGAACCTTAGTATTTATTCTTTATGGTCGACAAACAACACCGATGCATCCAACGCACCCCCGGAGTGCCAAGGCGCGTGTCCCCTTTGCGCCAAACCGTGTGTCCCGGTGCGCTCCGACGCGTGCCTACGTGCGTCCCGGTGCGCGCCCCGGTGCCTATGAAAGAGATATGTTGTTCTTTTACTAGGTATCTACGTAGAATGGAGTTAAAGCTAAACTTCTATTTCTATTACAAAATGAAAATAAATCGGCGCGAGAAGTAAAATATTGTTGCCATCCACTATTAGGCAACCCGTCAAACACACAAACACCAGAGGCACTGCATATTCTCCAGGAATCGAGAATTCTTCTAGCAATTACTAGAGGATAAGTCATCCTTTTTAATTCACGGTATAAATAAGACCGATGATGAAGTACAAGTTTGGTCTATACCAGAATGTCGAATATAAATTATATCGTGTGTAGTGAAAGTAGTTGAGCTTTTGGAAGTCCAAGAGTATACATAAATGTTATATGATGTGTCTAATGTACATGCAGCTTGTAGTATACATAAATAGATAGAAGTGTAATAAATAATAGTTGTTTTAGTGTTGTTAATAGACCAATCCTAAAGAAGTTAGTTTAAGAAGACATTAGTGCTTGTAAATTCATTAGTGTGATAGTGCTTCATTGCTACTTGGACTGAAAACATCTATAAATAAGGCATATACTGTTAATTAGACTTGTGAACAGTGAGTAATAAAGACTCTTGTTATTAGTAGTTTTAAATTAGAGAAACGCGGTAGTAGTAGCCCGCTACAATATATTACTGGAGGGGAGTAAGAAGCTCGAAACAGTATGTATAAACAAGAATTATATACAAATTTAATATGTATTCTGTACAATGTGGAATTATCAGATGTTTAGTTAGAAATTTGGTCGGAGGAACTGCCGTATATATTGGACCAGCTCAAAAAAAAAGACTACTATCTACTAGAGCTGGATATAACTAAGGATTTTAGCGGGATAATTAATAAGTCGATATGACCGATACAATAATTTTTACATTTTCCCGCCATGGAGAACATATGAGTACTATAATGTAATTTTGGATAAACATGCAACAGCTGAATGAATTACAGTTGTCGCATTAAGATATATAACAAGTTTTTATGCCAAGTACCCAGTCCGGACAATAGCAAGCAAATATAAATTCATATAGTAGATAATGTATATAAACTATTAAAAATGGAAAATTATGCTTCCAAATTGCCTCTATACATTCGGAGACGGAGCGAGAACATAGCTCAATCTCCTTACAGAACTTGCTAAGGGATTTATTAACAATTACATTATGTATATCTTGTATCTGTTTTTAAAATAAAATTGTATAAAGAATTTTATGAAAGATGATGTACGAGAGTCATTCAATAAGTTCTTAAATAAAAGTAGAAAAAACATTTTTTTGGATAGATTTTTTGATATTTTTCAACATAATCTCCCTTCAGCTCTATACATTTTTCTAAGCGTTTTTCCAAATTTTTAAGCCGTCCAAGAAATAGAATTGTGGAAGCTCCTCAAAATGTGCATTTGTTTGGACGATGACCTCCTCGTTAGACGTAAACCTTTGTCCGCCAAGCCATTTCATCAAGTTCAGAAATAAGAAAAAGTCACTGTGGGCCAAATCTGGCGAATACGGTGGATGTTGTAATCGCAATTGCGCAGGTGTGCACCCGTGCATTAACTTGATGAAAGAGGATCTTTTTCCGTTTCAAATAAGGACGTTTTTCCTTGATTTCTTCTCTTAGCCGGTGCAATAACGACGCATCATACTCTCCTGTTATCGTTTCTCCCTTTTCCAAGTAATCGATATAGATGATTCCGCGTGCATCCCAAAAGACCGTGACCATAACCTTGCCGGCCGATTTCACCGTCTTCCGCTTCGTCGGAGCCCGCTCGCTTTCAAAAATCCACTGTTTTGACTGTTCTTTTGTCTCTGGAGTGTAGTGTTGTATACATGTTTCATCGACAGGTATTTATCGACGCAGAAAATCCTCAGGATTGCAATGAAAAAGCGCCAAAACACCCTCAGAATCGACCACACGATTGCGTTTATTCTCCATTGTGAGCAAACGCCGCACCCATCTTGCCGAGATTTTTTTCGCAGCCAATGTTTCTTGCAAAATTGAAGCGATTGTGCATTGCTATATGCCTGTGGCCTTAACTATTTGCCGCACTTTTATTCGTCGATGATTTAAAATCATATCGTGGATTTTGTCAATCATTTCGGGGATAGACACTTACACAGGGCGTACGGAACAATGTTTATTTTTTGTGCATGTACGGTCACGTTTAAACTCATTTACGCAATTGTAAACAGTTGCAAACACAGAAGCACATGTGCCATGAACTTTATCCAACTCAGCTTTGATTTCTTTCGCAGTTAACCCTATTAAATACAAGTGTTTAATCACTGCTCCAAACTCACTTTTATCCATTGTTATAATCAAATGAAAGTTTTTAATTCAATCAACAACAAAAATGAAATGATGGATACGGTTGAAACTCTAACATCTGACTAGTTAGGAGTGCTGCTTACTGTGAAAAATTAATTTTCGGTACTACGAGCGCCATCTCTTAGATTTTCTAAGGACTTATTGAATATCCCTCGTATTTTAGGATTAGTTAGAAGAAATCGAAGTATGCCAATTTCAGCTAATTAATTTTGGTAATTATATTTTGCTGGATTTTGTGTAGCCATATATCTTGCAATGTAAACGAGGATTCTTTTCTTTTAATCCATTATCCCGCATCCTATAGAGAACAACTAAACCACAGCTAAATTAGTTAAGAACGAATAAAAATTTGATGTTGAAAACTCTAATCCAGATATGAATATTTTAGCAGTCATAATGTACGGTACTGCGATTGTATTCCTGTTAATTCGAATTTTAATGATATTGTATTGAAACTGATTGTGAAAGTTAAACCAATATTGTAAAATTGTTTGAGTTTTAGTTTCGTAATTCAAGTTCACGTGGAGAGATTATTAGGAGCGACTATTTAGTGAGATTACTTATTCCCTAAATGTATAATTCATGAATCACCTAGCTTCGAACCTATTAAACAGCTTGTAAATATATGTTTTATATAACTGTCTTGTTGGTTAATGCAGAACCGGGCAATGAACTTTGTCGATCCAAAGATCTGAAGCTGAACTTTGGAAGCTTGCTATAAGTAGTGTGTAATTATAGTTTCAGAGATATGAGAGATGAACTTGTTTCTCTGACTTTGTTATCGCTATACGAGAATGCACAGAGAAAAATATGTCATCATAAGTATTAAATCATATAAGATGGTATCAATTTTAGTACCCAAGGAATTTCACGTCATAAAGCAATTAATAAAATAATCTTACGAACTAACTAAATTATTGATATGATTAACATAAGCAAACCATCAATATTAACTACGCAAGATGAAATCGTTTCAAAATAATTTATGTAATCTAATTAAATTAATCCAAATTTGGTTGAAATGGATTGCTTCGAATAAGTTGACTTACAATGTATATTGCTTAATTAAAATATCTAAATTAAACAAATTAATTGAAACAATTTGCAAACAACTTATGTAATAATAATGTAAATACAAGGAAAGCTCAAACAGTACTCAGATTAAAAATCTAAGAGTTTCCAACTCAACTCTACTGATTTACCTGTTTACGTTCTCGATACGTTAGCTATTTAATTTCCAACATTTAGTTGCAGAGTAAAAACCTGCTTACAACCTTCTTGATGCATCATTATCGCAATTTAAATTCCACGCTTAACCCGCGTGCTTGAGCTGTTTGACCTAATTATCCAGCAAAACAATTTGATATCGGCTTCTGAGTCAGACGACTTACACGTCCACTTTGACTAAAACATTATTCCGTTCTTACGCATCTCTATATTTCGATCTTCCTCTCTTTTAAAAAATTCCGTTCTCACACTTGATGCGTCTAGAGCTTGCTTATGGTCAAGTTCAATGTCATCGTCCGTGTGAACGATCATTCTTCCCACGCTTTATAGTTAATACTGAAGGTTGGTTATTCGCTTTAAATTTTACTACGTTTTATGATTCTGCGGTATTTTGAACTCCTTGTGAATTATACAAATATTAGTGTGAATGGTAACGTCCCTGGTTTTTATTGGTAATTTTCTATGTCTGTGGTATTCAAACATAGCAGCTGCTCTTTCTTGTTACATACATTACATGTAATTTTCCAATGCTCCACCCGAAGGTACTACATTGGCTAGGAAGCGAGTTTTTTTTACCTGGAAAATTTGGAATTTTGCCGAACCCTTGCTGTTCCGAGCAAGGTAGGGATCTTTAACGTGCGTGACAACACTCACACACGGGACCTCCATTTTACCTCTCATCCGAACGAGGGTGTATTTTTGTGAAAAATGCTCGCCTAACATTTTTCAAGCGGACCGTGTCGGGATTTGAACCCGGGACCTTGGGCGTAGTAGTCACACACATACCACTACGCCACGGAGCCGCTCTTGTTACATACAGCTCAGCTCCCCATCTATTGTTTTCTAAATAAAAATCTCATTTCACCGATATTCAGTGGTATGTGAAAGGGGTTAAACAACCTGCGGCTACCAAGATTCCCCAACACTTAGGCATTTATCGAATTAATATTTTTCAATAACTCCTTTCACACAATCAACATTAGTTGATAATATTGCAAAACCAACACCTGTAGTTGCTTATAATAATTATCACGTTTAAGTACAATTATCTTTTTCGTCATTAGGTTTTCTATCTCGGTACTGGTTGGATGCATAGCTCCATTGATATCTATTTTGGGATAGCCTATACATTTCCTTGAAACTCCCACAGCTTACATCTTTGACTATCTGTGTGCAATAGTCTAACCTAATTTTACCTCTACCTCTCTTTTTACCTATCTCTGCTAACATATTCCACTCTATTCCCTCATGCATCAATATGTGACCTATCTTCCTATTTCTCCTATTTTTTACTGCTTTCTACTTATTTCATTCTTCCCCATACCATTTCTAGAACCTCTTGGTTCTTAACTTTATCTGTCCATAATATCTTTATCATACGTCTGTAGCACCACATTCCAAAGACTTCAACTGTCCAAGTTTCACAGTCGTACAGTGCTGTGCTTCATACATTTGCTTTCAGCAATATTTTCCGTGTTTCTATGTTTGTTGTCCTTGAACATAGTAGTTGATTTTTCTTGTTAAACGCAGAACGACCTTGTGCTAATCTTTGCTTATATCTTTTGTACTTTTTCTAACTTACGTTATTTGGCTTCCTAGGTAGCAGAAATCCTTAACCTTTTGTAACTTCTCGTTTCCTATTTGTATTCTAGTTTTTGATTTATTTCCCCCTCCTTTGCATACTACTATTTAGTTTTATTTTTGTTAATTTTCATACCGTATCTGTTTGTTAGAACTGTTCCTTGCTAGATGCTAATACCGCTGTAT
Organism: Platerodrilus igneus; assembly: GCA_036346225.1. Lineage (NCBI taxonomy): Eukaryota > Metazoa > Arthropoda > Insecta > Coleoptera > Lycidae > Platerodrilus > Platerodrilus igneus. The sequence continues at coordinate 1,157,689 of JARFIW010001109.1, read as the reverse complement.
CATCTGCAAATCTGAACATGACAATTTTTTGTCCCTGCATATTAATTCCAAATATCTTCCTGCATTTGACAGTATTCATTGTCTCCGCGATGTACAAGTTGAAAATTAACAGGGATAGGGCACATCGCTGTCTCACTCCTTTCCTACTATTTAAGTAGAGGAAAATCAGGCAACCCACCCCCACATTTCCACCAGCATCCACATTTCCACACACATCTGGACCAAATTTACATGTAAATTCGCACTATAAAGTCTTATTTTTAAGAATCTCCACCTGCTCTCTCCTGTGGAGATGAATCTCCTCCTTGTGGAATTTTTACCCCAACCATTTTGATTACATCACACCCGCATTCTTTCCACCGCGAGATAAATCTTTCTCCACATTTCCACCCACGAGATAAACCTATCTTGTTTGGTATCAATTAATATTAGAATTTTCTCAGCTACCTGAATCTCTAGGAATTTTTCAGATTGCATCATCCCCAAGGAGCTACCCTCATTTTAAGATTTCTTACCTGTAGCGACTTTTGAGCGTTCTTATAAATTTTTATACATGCGATACATCTTGTTAGTCTAAAATTTTACACAGAATTCAAATCTGTAAACAGATTTGAAATCGGACCATGCCCTGCAAAGTTATACCCCTTTAAAGTCCTGATCTTCTAAATTTTGCTCTTTGCTTTATAAGCAAACCTAACAAATAGTTTTCTTCGTCTATCCATTGCATCTTTCGAGATAAACCTATCTTGTTTGGTATTAATCAATATTAGAATTTTCTCAGCTACCCAAATCTCTAGGAATTTTTCAGATTGCACCATCCCCAAGGAGCTACCCTAATTTTAAGATTTCTTACCTGTAGCGACTTTTGAGCGTTCTTATAATTTTTTAGTCATGCGATACATCTTGTTAGTCTAAAATTTTACGCAGAATTTGAATCTGCAAACAGATTTGAAATCGGACCACGACCTGCAAAGTTACACATATACCCTCTGCGAGATAAATCTTTCTCCACATTTCCACCCACGAGATAAACCTACCTTGTTTGGTATCAATCAATATTAGAATTTTCTAAGCTACCCAAATCTCTTTAAATTTTTCACATAGCACCATCCCCAGAGCTACCCCATTTTAAGATTTCTTACCTGTAGCGACTTTTGAGCGTTCTCATAAATTTTTATACATGTAGCACATCTTGTTAGTCTAGAATTTTATACACAATCCGAATCTGTAAACAGATTTAAAACAGGACTACCCTTACCATTTTACACACCCTCTAAATTATAAATTTCCTGCGGCTCATACCTAAAGAAAATCTAGAAACAATTCTTAAAACTTTTTATTACAAACAATTTTACTAATACAGTTTAAATTTTGTAAACCACATTTCTAAATACATATTCACAATTTTTATTCTTAACCTAGAACTCATATCGGCTTATACTTATTAATATTTATTTCTAAATAGAGCACCTTTTCCAAAGACCAACCGGACCCGCATGTTTCAAATTCCTCTGATTTTGTTCTTATGGTTTCGCTTAAGACCTCGTACATATTTTCCAGATTACTAGAAGACGTTATAACCACATTTTTGTGTTAAAGGATTTCACATCGGTAGCCTCTTTCCCCATTTTGGTGTAAACGCCGTAGAGTTCGCAATAGACTTTTACTGCTGTATGTTGTATTCTTTTTTTTATTAATCGAATAAATCGCTCTTTCTGCTTCCAAAGAAACTCGGACACTCCATCGTCGACACTGGCGTTCTTTATGCGATAGCTAGCCATACGGTTGTTAAACGCAGTGCTAACCATTTCTACACCATCGTCGCTAGTAGCGGTAACTGATGCATTTTATGTCTGTTGCTCCTTAAATGTGCGGCATACGTAGTTTTCCATTTCGAAATCGCATACTTTACACATAATTCGTGGTTGTTTCGTACAAGACCCTTTAACAGCTGGCGGAGCTGAACGTTTACGGCTTAATGACATGCCGTGCTGTTTTCCTTGTGTCGCTGTAAGTTGCCCATTCTCGTAAAAGCGAAATCGCAAGTCCCACAGTTTAAGTACTTTGCTGCAGACGGATGTATAAGCAACCGGACGATGTTGCACCACAACATTTGTTCTGGTGCCGTTTGAGAGCATCCTTTCTGGTAAAGGAAGACCGTGACACGGTTCGCATTTAAAAACGTTTGCAGGTACCATTTTAGTACAAAACAAAATCCGCACTATAAGACTTGACTTGTAAGCGAACTAACTTATAACTAAAGAGTTTACTCTCGCGCACCGGCTTTATGTACCCTATAGAATGCAAACCGAAGGTTTCCGAAGACACCGAACGAAGTTGAGGATTCGGCGAGAACTAAATGATGTCATAATCCTTGCTGCTCGTCCAATACATTTAGCGCTAATGCATGCACCTGGTTCGCTTTGTCCATGCTGCGAATACCGTTAGTAAAAACACCGGAAAACGTCTTCCATGTTATACGGATCGCGTGCATATTAAAAATCCAAAAGGGTGGTAGCACACGCACACAAATTGTGTGCAAGTCGTGCTGTAGAAGATGCAATGCTACTATAACCAAAAACACTTTAAACCATTACTAAGAAAATACCAACTTGTTGTCTACAGGATACTTACAACAATTTAATTTTAAATAACTTCTACGTCATATTTTAGGAAATGGGGGCTTGAATATTTTCCAAATGAATCACCAAGCGAAAGTATATGTTAACGGTATTAAATTACCCATTAATTTCCTATTTTTACGACCGTGGTTAATTATAGATTGAAATTTAATTTGTGCACGTTCGAGCTTCTCGTAAACTAACATATTTTAGAGCAACAATGCGCTGTATAATACATGCATACCCCTTCGCCGCGCTACTGCTATTCTTGTAATTGCTAGAAAAAGTCACTCTCCTTTTTACTGTTAGGAGCGATGCAAAGCACCATTTTTATACTTTCTATAGCACATCGCACCTTTTCGTCTGATAATTAAATTTTGCTTCTGTAGGCTTTTACACTTTCGCATAGCGGTCGGCCGCACGTATTGATTTCTAGAACCGGTAAGTACTCGATATCCTCCAAATAGAAATTAGATGCTCGATGTCTGTCAACTTCCAATTCCCTCGTAAAGGTAGAAAAACTCGGTCAATCATCCTTAAACTTCCCCGCTACCGTTTTGAAATTCCAAACATTTGAACGACAATGCGAACTTTAACCTCGAGGATCTTTAATCGTGATCAATTACACATCCGAGCTACGCGTAAATAACATATTTTGCAGCACTGTAAACATGCCCCTTCCTGCCTACTGCTATTCTTGTAGTTGCTGGAAAAGTAGTCCCCTTTTACTGCTCACGGCGCAAAACACCATCATACTTTTTTATAAGTGAGCACCACGACTTTCGGTACATTAATTTGTTTATGTAGACTACACTTTCCATTTAACCACTAATACGACAATTAACCACTTTCGATTTTCTAACGGCAACCATACACCCACCGCATTTTTTTGAATCAACGATCTGGGCTTCACGCGAAACACCTAAGGTTAGTTCGCTACTTGTTGACCCAAAACTACCGGTATCGCCTTTGATCTAAACCTAGGTCCACACTTGTTTTTAATGGAAACCTCATTAACATTGCAATTAGTCTAATGGGTTTTTAATTAGAACTCATTAAAAAGCAATTAGGTCATATGGTCATGTGGTCATATGGTCATGGTTACATTGGTACCATTTCCATGTGGTCATACGGTCATGTGGTCAATGTAATGTGTTCATGTGGTCATTTGTCCATGGTCATACTGCTGCGTAGTTGCATGCCTACCGTTTTGGGGTATATGCTCGTTATAGGTTGTAAGACCCTCGGTTTTATAACTACATTCGTGAGACCCTTTAATCTTTTAATCGTATCTTTCTCGCCTACAATACAGTAGGACTTAACATTACTACCAACAAATTCTAATACTGACCCCCATTAAATACGTCTTTAATTTTCCTACAACTTTTTTCGTACAAGTGTTATATTGTATTTATTATACGGGGTAGTCACTCTTTTAAGATAAATATATTTTGCTAGGTATCAACTAATATTAAATTTTTCTAGGGACCCCAAATCTGTAAACAGATTTTAAATAGCTCCACCCATACAAAGTTATGCCTTCTAAAGACTAATTTTGCCCATCTTTATTTAACTCCATCTTTAAAACCCTTTTTGCTACCAGACATATGCTTTAGCCACCATCTCCCGAGAAATCTAAAACCTCCGTGTCCCGCGAATACCACGTGGAGATAACACGTATACTCTGTCAACCAGGATAGAAGCAGGAAGATTTGGAAGGTGGGCGAAGAACTTAAAATTATGGAATTTAAAACTAATATATACAAATATAAACAACTATCTTATATCTTTAATCCCATGCGTAGATTGTTGAAATTACGCCCATCCCAAAACCCCGTTCCCTTTTAACCCCCCACAAATTTCAACTTGTGTTCATTCAACAACCCCATTTATTCCCCACCTTTTAAAACAAACCCTCGAAACTCCCAAAATAACCCGACCCCCCACTCCAACCCACCCCAAACAATTAATACCAAAACCCGACATTTCACCGCCAGCCCACCGCCCAGTCACTAGTTCGAACGTCATCGCCACTTTACTCTAGCAACCACTAAAGCACCTTGCCACACGTCGCGAGCACATCGCACATCGTACATGCGTATAGCCTTACACTCGCTATTTAAACACACGGTACACAATACCACTTCATTTCTAACGGACAACCACCCACGATCGCTTTGAATCCCACCATGACACGCACTAAACCTACTACTTCCATATTGACACAACTGCCGACGCCATTGGACGTAACATGTTTGGTGTACAGATTAACCATCATTAATAGTCTAATTTTTATTTGTCCGAAACTACATTTTCAACGACACAAAATCCCTTGGTTAGCCGCTTCCGGCCTGACCCAACTATCCCAATTCCTTTGATCTAACCTAGGTCCACACTTGTTTTTAATGGAAAACTCATTCAAATGCAATTAGTTAATGGGTTTTAATGAGAAACTCATTAAAAGCAATTAGGTCATATGGTCATGTGGTCATATGGTCATGATGTCATTTGGCTTTACATGTGGTCATAGGTCATGTGGTCATATGGTCATGTGGTCATGTGGTCATATGGCCATGTGGTCATATGGTCATGTGGTCATATGGCCATGTGGTCATGTGGGGTATTTCACCCTATGGGGCAATTTCACCTAACTTAACATCCTCATATATCCGGATATATGTCGATGCGCATCCCTGTCGGCTTAGGTTTTTAGGACACATATTCGACTATCTTCGGCAATATACTCCTCACTCTGTAGAATACGTAAGAGAACAATTTTTTCGTATTCAATTTAGTATTCGATAGTAGCTAGAACGGTAAACATGAGCGTCTCCAAGGTGATTAACGTTCTCAACTTCTGGGAATAAAGTGAAACCGACAAATGAGCGATTTGGATTATGGCTGTTGGCAGATATATGTGCAACAATAATCTGGACAGATATTGGTAATATTTGTTATGTCGAAGGCGAAAGATGCTGACTGGTGGACTACACACACACAATTACAGAACCATTTTGTGACAATATAATGTTGGTTAAAATTTTGACCTTTCTGACACCGAACAAGCATCTGCAAACAAAAGGATGTTTATCCTAAAAAGAAATTTGGGTATTTAACAGCTATCTACGAAGAAAGTTCAACCGATTTGTTTCGCTAGGCATGGTGTTAAAGCTAAGCTCCGTTTCTCTGGAAAGCACTAACAAGATGGGCCAGAGAGTAAAAGAAATTATCGGAAAAGAAGAACTCGAATGCATACAAAAATTCCAAAATCCTATATGTGTTCATACAAAGTGGAACTAGCAGATGTTAAGTTGGAAACTTTATTGGAGGAACTACCAGATATATTAGACGAAGTCGAAAAGATTATTTCTATCTTTTGACATGGATGTAACCCAAGATTTTGCGGGCATATTTAGCAAGATGGAGATGTGAATTATTTAACTACAAAGCATAACTTTTGCTATAAGGGAGAATACGAAGAAAAGTGTAATATTATATTAAACTAATCGCAGCTTGAAATTTAAATCGATACCCAAGTGCAATTCATTTCAACCAATATTTGTAATAAAGTCCGTTAGGTTTTCGAATTGTAAAATACCTTGGCAATTCCTCTATATTTAAAGTCTTTGATTCCAGATGACATGATCCATTCCTTCGTGTAATTCTTGCAAATGAACAATGTTTTAATCGCAGCTTTCCCACTATATCCTGCATGCGTATCTTGTTAGCTTGATCGACTTCTTATACCCATTGGAAGAAGATCCTTAATTATTGGAAGACTGTTGCGTAGTTGCATGTCCACCACTTTTGGGAATGTATGGTTGTTCCAAATTGTAAGACCCTCGCTTTACAATGACAAAAAGGTTCTTTAGTCGGTAAATATACAACCTGTAGCGGTAACCCCTTTGTTGGGGTATGGCCAATAACGAAATTGCGCATTGCTTAGTTCGTCTTTGTTATCTGCCATTTTGAAAAAACTTTTAGAATAACCTTTTAAAAAGTATACGGTTTTAGTACCTCCTTTTCTTGAGAACGCCTACATAAGGAAAGAGTCTTTCTTACTAATCAAATGCATACAAGCTTTAAAGCAGGATGTACATAATCTTCCATCGTGCAAAACTAATATTTAATTCAACAATTTTTCGAATAAGATGTTCTTTGTCTAATACGCCTTATATTGTCGCAGATTGTCGCAACGTTTCCATGTAGTCAACTCTTCGCCTTTTGCATCCATTTCCAAATTCCCTTTTGTACTTACCACTTACAGCGTATGGTAGAAATGGGCAATTTCGTAAGCGTAAGACGGAATAGAGTTTACTACCAAATATTTACGCGTTGTCGTACAACCTCTGGATCAATACAAAGGTGTCTATCAATCACAATTCCTTATTAGTAAATTATTTGGAATTGTAGAAGATATTTTCAGATTGTGTAAAATGGTACTACCTTGATACATGTTGCACTTGTAATTTTGTTATATTAGGCTGTCTTCTTTAGCTTCTCCAAATAATTTATAGGTAAATCGTTAATTTTAAAGGTATTCACAATACTTTATCAATTTTCCCTTTCTGTTTTCGGACAACTTAATTTGCAAGCCCGTCAATTTCGTATTTGGCCATTCCCCAATACACGTACTGTAAGCATGTTATTACCTAGTAAACAATTCGGATCATTTAAATTCCGATAGGGTCTTCAACCTTAACAATTATTCCCGAGTACATTGGCGCTTTGGAAGTAACACTAGTCTTCGAAAGTTAAAGGTCTTTTAATGCTGAAAGTTCCGCACTGACATAGATACATTGCACAGTTGTATATAGTGCCAAATCGCGTAATTAACCATTTCTTTGGCCAAATTAGACGCAAATGTTTCCCTTAAACGTCGATCTGGACAAACGTTAAAAATCTAGTATAAATTCCAGGTTTTTATTAAACACCAGGACTTGTTATGTGACACACAAACTTTTGTATTTAATTTGCATTGGTTGTTAGCCATGTTAAACATTTAATCCAAGTTTTATCGTTGTCAACTAACACTTAAACTTTTCTTCGTATTCCCCTTATAGCAAAAGTTATGCTTTGTAGTTAAATAATTACACACTCCATCTTGCTAAATATCCCAAAATCTTGGGTTACATCCATGTCAAAAGATAGAAATAATCTTTTTCGACTTCGTCTAATATATCTGGTAGTTCCTCCAATAAAGTTTCCAACTTAACATCTGCTAGTTCCACTTTGTATGGAACACATATAGGATTTTGGAATTTTTATTAATGCATTCGAGGTCTTCTTTTCCGATAATTTCTTTTACTCTCTGGCCCATCTTGTTAGTGCTTTCCAGAGAAAGCGGATGTTAGCTTTAACACCAATGCCTAGCGAAATCAAATCGGTGAACTTTCTTCGTAGATTGCTGTTAAATGTACCACAAATTTCTTTTTAGGATAAACATCCTTTTGTTTGCAGATTTTTATCGGTGAGAAAAGGTACAATTTTAACCAATATTATATTATCACAAAATGGTTCTGAAATTGGTGTGTGTAGTTCACCAGTCAGTATCTTTTCGCCTTCGACATATAAATATTACCAAGTATCTGTCACCACCTTATTGTTGCAAATATTTTCTGCTTCAGCCATAATCCGGTCGCTCAGTTTCGGTTTCACTTTATTCCCAAGAAGTTGAGACACGTTAATCACCTTGGGACGCTCATGTTTACCGTTCTAGCTACTATCGAATACTAAATTGAATACGAAAAATTGTTCTCTTACGTATTCTACAGAGTGAGGACGTATATTGCCGAAGATAGTCGAATATGTTGTTATCGAACCTAAGCCGACAGGGATGCGCATCGACATATATCCGATATATGTAGATGTTAAGTTCAGGTATTTAATTTCCCCCTTGAAATACCCATGACTTCTATCCTGGTTGACCACATAACGTGTTATTCCACGTGGTATTGACGGACACGGATGACCAATGACCGGGAGAGTGAGCTAAATGCCATCTATGACCAAAACGTTTACCATATGACTAACATGACCAATGGCCAAAATTGCTTTTAATGAGTTTCTCATTAACTTTCATTAACCTAATTTAAATTTTTACAGATTTGGGTTCCCATTAAAATTAAATTGTGGACCTAGGTTAGATAAAATAATTTAAATAGGTTGGGTCAGCCGCGTAAAATACTAATAACTTGTCGTAAAAAGTTGAGGAAAATAGTACGTATTTAATGGGCAAGTTTAGAATTTGTTGTAGAATGTTAAGTCCTACTGTATTGTAGGCGAGAAAGATACGATAAAAGATTAAAGGGTCTCACGAATGTAGTTTAAAACCGAGGGTCTACAACCTATAACGATATACTCAAAAGGGGTGGCATGCAACTACGCAGCAGTGCGGGAGATAAGAATTGTCTAATAAGAATAAATTCATGTACTGCCGTCGATTGGGAAATGTAGAAATGTTAAACCTATAGGCGATTATTAGTTGTGGTAGAAAATAGGTTTTCGTGACTAAATAAAATAGCTTAGACTAATTAAGTATCGGTTACATGTCGTCACATCCACAAACATTGTTACGTCCACATGCGATACCGGTAGTTTGTTTAGACGAAATATGGAAAATACGTAGGTGTTAGTCGGTGAAGCCCATGGATCGTTGGATTAAAGACGAGGTGGTGATTGATGGTTGTCCGTTGAAAATCGAAAGTGGTTCAATAGATGTATTATTTAAATAAGCGAAAGGTAAAGGTACATAAACAAATTTAATAACCGACAAAAATGTGCTGAGCTACACTTATAAAGAAAGTATGGAATGGGTTTTAGCGACCCTAGCAGTAAAAAGGGCGACTGACTTTTCCAAGCAACTACAAGAATAGCAGTAGCGCAGAGAAGGGTATGCATGTATTATACAGTGCTGCAAAATATGTTAGTTTACGCGTAGCTCGGATGTGTAATTGATCACGACTTAAAGATCCTCGAGGTTTAAAATTCTCAGCCCATTGTCGTTCGAAAATGTTTGGAAATTATCAAAAGGTAGCGGGTGAAGTTTAATGGATGATTGACCGAGTTTTTCACCTTTACGAGGGAATTGGAAGTTGACAGACATCGAGCATCTAATTTTTGGAGGATATCGAGTACTTACCGGTTCTAGAAATCAATACGTGCGGCCGACCGCTATGCGAAAGTGTAAAAGCTTCAGAAGCAAAATTTAATTCACGACAAATGTGCGATGTGCTATAGAAAGTATAAAAGGTGCTTTGCATCGGTCCTAACAGTAAAAAGGAGAGTGACTTTCTAGCAATTACAAGAATAGCAGTAGCGCGCGAAGGGTATGCATGTATTATACAGCGCATTGTTGCTCTAAAATATGTTAGTTTACGAGAAGCTCGAACGTGCACAAATTAAATTTCAATCTATAATTAACCACGGTCGTAAAAGGAAATTAATGGGTAATTTAATACGTAACATATACTTTCGCTTGGTGATTCATTTGGAAAATATTCAAGCCCCCATTTCCTAAAATATGACGTAGAAGTTATTTAAAATTAAATTGTTGTAAGTATCCTGTAGACAACAAGTTGGTATTTTCTTAGTAATGGTTTAAAGTGTTTTTGGTTATAGTAGCATTGCATCTTCTACAGCACGACTTGCACAAATTTGTGTGCGTGTGCTACCACCCTTTGGATTTTTAATATGCACGCGATCCGTATAACATGGAAGACGTTTTTGTTTTACTAACGGCATTCCACCATCGACGAAGCGAACAGGTGCATGCATTGCGCTAAATGTATTGGACGAGCAGCAAGGATTATGACTCATTTAGTTCCCCGCCGAATCCTCAACTTCGTTCGGTGTCTTCGAAACCTTCGGTTTGCATTCTATAGGGTACATAAAGCAGGTGCGCGAGAGTAAACTCTTTAGTTATAAGTTAGTTCGCTTACAAGTCAAGTCTTATAGTGCGGATTTTGTTTTGTACCAAAATGGTACCTGCAAACGTTTTAAATGCGAGCCGGTCACGTCTACTTTACCAGAAGGATGCTCTCAAACGGCACCAGAACAAATGTGTGGTGCAACATCGTCCAAGGTTGCTTATACATCCGTCTGCAGCAAAGTACTTAAACTGTGGGACTTGCGGTTTCGCTTTACGAGAATGGGCAACTTACAGCGACACAAGGAAAACAGCACGGATGTCATTAAGCCGTAAACGTTCAGCTCCGCCAGCTGTTAAAGGGTCTTGTACGAAACAACCACGAATTATGTGTAAAGTATGCGATTTCGAAATGGAAAACTACGTATGCCGCACATTTAAGGAGCAACAGACATAAAATGCATCAGTTACCGCTACTAGCGACGATGGTGTAGAAATGGTTAGCACTGCGTTTAACAACCGTATGGCTAGCTATCGCATAAAGAACGCCAGTGTCGACGATGGAGTGTCCGAGTTTCTTTGGAAGCAGAAAGAGCGATTTATTCGATTAATAAATAAAAAGAATACAACATACAGCAGTAAAAGTCTATTGCGAACTCTACGGCGTTTACACCAAAATGGGGAAAGAGGCTACCGATGTGAAATCCTTTAACACAAAAAATGTGGTTATAACGTCTTCTAGTAATCTGGAAAATATGTACGAGGTCTTAAGCGAAACCATAAGAACAAAATCAGAGGAATTTGAAACATGCGGTCCGGTTGGTCTTTGGAAAAGGTGCTCTATTTAGAAATAAATATTAATAAGTATAAGCCGATATGAGTTCTAGGTTAAGAATAAAAATTGTGAATATGTATTTAGAAATGTGGTTTACAAAATTTAAACTGTATTAGTAAAAATTGTTTGTAAAAAAGTTTTAAGAATTGTTTTAGATTTTCTTTAGGTATGAGCCGCAGGAAATTTATAATTTAGAGGGTGTGTAAATGGTAAGGGTGGTCCGTTTTAAATCTGTTTACAGATTCGGATTGTGATAAAATTCTAGACTAACAAGATGTGCTACATGTATAAAAATTTATAAGAACGCTCAAAAGTCGCTACAGGTAAGAAATCTTAAAATGGGGTAGCTCTGGGGATGGTGCTATGTGAAAAATTTAAAGAGATTTGGGTAGCTTAGAAAATTCTAATATTGATTGATACCAAACAAGGTAGGTTTATCTCGTGGGTGGAAATGTGGAGAAAGATTTATCTCGCAGAGGGTATATGTTAACTTTGCAGGCGTGGTCCGATTTCAAATCTGTTTGCAGATTCAAATTTTAAAATTTTAGACTAACAAGATGTATCGCATGACTAAAAAATTATAAGAACGCTCAAAAGTCGCTACAGGTAAGAAATCTTAAAATTAGGGTAGCTTTGGGGATGGTGCAATCTAAAAATTCCTAGAGATTTGGGTAGCTGAGAAAATTTAATATTGATTAATACCAAACAAGATAGGTTTATCTCGAAAGATGCAATGGATAGACGAAGAAAACTATTTGTTAGGTTTGCTTATAAAGCAAAGAGCAAAATTTAGAAGATCAGGACTTTAAAGGGGTATAACTTTGCAGGGCTGGTCCGATTTCAAATCTGTTTACAGATTTGAATTCTGTAAAATTTTAGACTAACAAGATGTATCGCATGTATAAAAATTTATAAGAACGCTCAAAAGTCGCTACAGGTAAGAAATCTTAAAATGAGGGTAGCTCCTTGGGGATGATGCAATCTGAAAAATTCCTAGAGATTCGGTAGCTGAAAAATTTAATATTAATTGATACCAAACAAGATAGGTTTATCTCGTGGGTGGAAATGTGGAGAAAGATTTATCTGCGGGTGGAAAGAATGCGGGTGTGATGTAATCAAAATGGTTGGGGTAAAAATTCCACAAGGAGGAGATTCATCTCCACAGGAGAGCAGGTGGAGATTCTTAAAAATAAGACTTTATAGTGCGAATTTACATGTAAATTTGGTCCAGATGTGTGTGGAAATGTGGATGCTGGTGGAAATGTGGCGGTGGGTTGCCTGATTTTCCTCTACTTATTTACTTCCCTACCGCTGTTTGCTCTTTTTATAAGATTTTTCTAGTGCCTTCTCCATTATCACCCTCAGAGCTAAAATAGCCTCCTGAGTTCCCCTGTTTCGCCTAAACCTAAATTGATCTTCTCCTAGTATCTCTTCAGCCCGTTTTTCCATCCGTCTTTGTACAATTTTAGTTTATATTTTTGACATGTGTGCTATCAAGCTGATTGTTCGAAAATTTTCACGTCAACCGCGCCTTCCTTTTTTTTGGATAGTGACTATGATGTTACCTTTGAAATCTTTGGGTATCTCGCCTGTGTCATACATATAGCTTACAAGTTGGAAAAGACATTACTGCTTGTCCAGCGGGTTTTATATTTTTTGCTTGCACCTTATCTGTACCCGGAGCCTTACCATTTTTCAGTCCCTTTAATGCTACTTGAAACTCATCTATAAGTAATAATAAATTAGAGCACTGTGGCACTATACAAATTAAAATAATTACTACCACTTTACCACAAAAAATATGGTTAAAAAACTAAATACGTGTTTCGACCACAGTAGTAAACTTAAAAAATAAAACGCATTAAAAATTAAAAGTTGTTCAGGAAACCCTTCTGAGGATATTTTCCTCACCACGTAGGTTTAAGTGACCCTTCTCAACAAACAGTTTACTAAAATTTGTTTTGAACATCTGAGGATATTCTCCTCACCAAGTAGCCTGGTGATCACTACAAAATAAACTAAAATTGAAACTATCTTAGCGGACCCCAAAGTTAACCATGCGCTCCCATTGGTTGGGAGATTCATTAAATAAAATGGTAAAAACAACAGAGTCTGTTTTGAAGAAATGCCCAAAACTTAATTTGTCCCACAATAAAATTAAAATTGACAGTTTCAAACCAAAGGATGTCAGACTGTTGAAGGCGGTGCCAACGTATTCCACCCTAAATGCGTATAAATCAATCAAAATAGTTAAACACAAAGGACTCCTCTTAAATACTGACAAGGGTCCAAATATCGTCAATTGGATTGCTTTACAATCAATGGGAAAGCATGATTAACTTTGGTTCCGCTAAAACAGTTTTAATTTAAGTATAAATTAAGTGGTTTTGTTTATTAAGGCAACAATTAACTTTATTTTGTAGATATCATCAGCCTGCTTGGTGAGTAGAATATCCTCAGGTGTTCAAAACAAATTTTAGTAAATTGTTTGTTGGGAAGGATCACTTCAGCCTACATGATGAGGAGAATATTCTCAGAAGGGCTTCCTGAACAACTTTCAATTTTCAATGTGTTTTGTTTTTAAGTTTACTACTGATGATAACCACATAGTGATCGAAATACGTATTTAGTTTTTTAATAATATTTTTTGTGGTAAAGGGGTATTAATTATTCTAATTTTATCTCTAAGTATAGGATGTCCCAAGTAATCCTTTTCAATGTCTGATTCCTGTTCTAGTGCTGATAGTTTCTATCCTGCATATAAGTTTCCTATATATTCTTGCCATCTAACCACTTTCTCAACATTTTCTATAATGACGCCTCCTTCAGTACCCCTTATATTTTTGCTATAGGGTTTTATATCCCTAAAATTCATTCTAATTAGTTTATACGCTTCATCTGTCTTTCCTATTTCCACCCTACCTTGTACTTCTTTGCACTTTTCATCTATCCATTGTTCCTGCATGTGCAAATAATTTCCCATTTTCTAGCGTGATGTTGAAATATGTGTTTGTGATGGTTAAATTGTTTTTGTCGCAAAATTCTACAAGCCTACTTTCCCTGTCGTTTCTCGTGCTAAACCAAATAAGCCTACTACCGCTCCATCCCTACCCTCACCTAACACTGCATTAAAACTCCCCGTAATTATTAAATTTTCATATTTTTTTACGCATTTTTAGTATGTCTTCGATAGCTTTATAGATCGTTTCTACCTTTTCCGCACTGTAGCTAGAGGTGGGCATGTATACTAGTATTATTACTGTATTTATAGGTTTAGATTCTAATCTGACCATGAGTACTCTTTGATTCTTTTGAAAGTAGTTTTCTACACAGTGTCTTATCTTTTTTTGCATAATTATCGCCACGCCCATTTTCTTCCTCTGATCCTGTATGAATTACCTTAAAGACTTCACTCCAAAAATACCCACCCCTGGCGACCGAACTTTGCTAATCCCTACTATGTCTAACGCTAACCTATCCATTTCAATTTTCAAGTTCTCTAGTTTACCTATTTTGACTTTCAGGGGTGGAAGATTATGCGAAGACCTTAATTAGCCGACGTGTCAGACTACATGTCTTTGTAGATCAGTTATTGTTATATCTAAAAATATGTTTTTTAGACCTTAGGATTTCTTATGGGTAAATACATGTAAAAAACGTTTTTATCTCGTACGCCTGTAGCTTATTTACTGTTGTTGTTAATGTACCTATTTTTAACTTTGAGCTTTTTTGAAAATTTTCCCATACTCCAGATAATTTACTGTCTAATTCTGTATACCGCTCACTGACTAAATTACTTGATCAATTCCTGCACATTGTTTGCAATATTAACAATATTTTATTATACCAAAGAAAATACGTTAATCACGTCGAGTCCTTTTAAATGTAAACATATCTCTTGCTTAACGAAGAAATTTTTTTATAATTTTAGAGTCGAATAAACCAGAAAAGGAAGATAGTATATCGGACTCTGGTGAAGAATCTGATCGGGAATCTGTAGAAACGACAGTTGAGACTGCAAGCTCCCAAATTTACCACTCTACAAGACGGAGTTCTCTACCACCTTCAATACCAAAGCAGTATCATTATGGGAGTTTTTATTTACGAATGGGAGCTGTTGGTAAGTGATCGAAACGATTTCATTTATCTATTATACTTTTACCCTACAGCTTTTGGCATTGGCAGTATGATCTATTCAGGGTTAGAATTTGGACAATACTTCGAATTAGAAACTAACACCAAATGTCACAATGTGCTTATAGCCTTAACCCCTGCAGCAAGAATGGCCTTTATTTTTATACAAATGTATTTTATTTTTCTAAACAACGAGGTAATATTCAATTTATTTTTACTATAAATTAAATCAATAATAAATACAAATAGCGTGTGAATTTTATAAGAACCAATTGCATAGATATTCATCATTACCATTATTTAACAATTTGTTAAATTTGGTGTAGTTTGCTTTATCGTAACTTTCAGTCTTTACAGTTTGCATAAGCAGATATACTGTATAATATCTAACGCACTGCACGCCTTCCAGAATTTTAAATATTGAAAAAAAGATGTATGTAAAGCTTACTAAATTTCATTACGAATTTAAATTGGCTTGTTAAGGGAACATGGGTTTATTTGTTTTGTAGTAATTTTATGCAAGGTAAAAGGCATACATTAATAAACTGGGTTATTATGAGCTCACCATACTCCAGTGTAAAATAAATATAGGGTATTATTTGGGGCCCATTTACTCCGATTGTATTAAATGTGTTTGAAATTAAAATTTTAAAACAAGGACTTTACAAAAATAGCACTTATTGAGTTGTAATTAGTGTACCAAACTGTATGTATCTGTGAATAATTGTTTGTAAATAGCGGTAATAAAGATTGTATGATTGTTGTATTATTTGGTGATTTCATTGAATGATGTGTGAGTGGAAAGGAAGAATGATTGTAAATTTAGGTATCCGAGAAGAGACACAGCTGAGCTAGCCAGGGAAGTTGCTGAAGATTGCTGCAGCAGAATAAACGGGTAAGAATATTTTTATAAATTTTTTTATTGTTTTTCTGAAAATCAGCGTTGACACGGTGATGTCAAACTCATAAGTCCGATCACAGCAATCTTATGACAGCCGAACGTTAGAATTTGAATAGGTTTTAGGGAGATCCAGAGACTGACCCCACGATCCACAGCAATATATATATATATATATATATATATATATATATATATATATTTCTGTGTATGTATAGGATGATATGGTTTGTGGTTTAAGTTTATTGATTAAATTTCCTTTATAGAACTAAAAATTATTGATATGATCGTGCTTAATGAACACTACTATTCGTGAACTCATAATATAAAGGATACATCCATATTTATTCTATCCGTTTAACATTAATTTCCTTCTTTTTTCATCTGGGTTTTATCTAGCGCAACGCGAACGCGTATCGAATGTCTCAATACTACCAATTCTTGTCAGTTAACTATCTTTCCTTCGCCGCTATTGTTAAATATGTAATTTGCAAATTAAGTACAGGTAGTAGTATTTGTATTTATTGAACGCTAGTAAATATCTGTTAATAACACTGATCTCTGAAATTGCTGCTGGTTCCTTATCAGCTGTCAATTTAATCTACTATTTTTTTAGTATGCATGGATACTCCCTCCAGGTTCTTATGATTAAAACTACCAATAAATATGTATACATAACACTGCTGCAGAGTCGTTAATGCAGTGAAAAACCTTCGTTGCTATATATGAAATTCACATGCTATTTTGTTTATGTTTAATAATAAATACCTAATAGTAATATTTTTTTTTAGCAAATGAAAGTATACAAACATAAATTAGCAGCAAGGTTTGGCTTGATGCACATGATCGGTACAAATCTGTCAGTTTGGCTCAACGTATTAGTACAAGAAACTAAACACGAAATTTTGACGTTTTACAACCCAGAAAATAATTCTTTGCGAATTTCACATCGCATGCCTTACAAAAACATCATCCTGAGCACCGATCAATCACCGGAAGCACATGAACATCATATTGTCGCAAGAGGTCTTAAGGGTCCACATCGTATCTATGAGTGCAGGCGCACTAATGTGTTGGGTACGCTTGTACAAGATGCTTCTCCATTTCTCTTTCCTTGTACTATAGAATATAGCTTGATCTGCGCAGCAATTTTATATGTAATGTGGAAGAGTATATGCAAATTACCTCCTACAAATGCATCCGCTCTCGGAAAGTTAAAATCAGAATTTGCTTACCGAAAGGGTCCTCATCATTATTCTGTAGATTGTGCTAGGGCTCATAAAGGGTTGTTTCTGGGCATTTTATGCCTTGTCCTTACAATAATTTCGCTCATATTATTTTTCGTGCTGATATCGCGGTCTGAATTTGCTGGCTTGGCAGTAATAGAGGTCAATATTTGCGAGCTGGCGCTTTATGGCATGACAACGCTTGCGACTATCATAGGGATGTGGCAAGTTCGTCAGTTAAAATTCGACGGAACTAGAAATATACAACTAGATAATATCCTTTTAATTGGAGCTCAAACGGGAATGTATATTTACAGTATGTTTACTATGATAGGCGGACAATTTACCATAGAGAAAAACACTATGCTGGTGTTAATAACTGCACTAGCATCTCTTTTCCAAACAACGTTTCAAACCATTTTTATACTAGATGCGTCGCGACGCTCTTGTGTGACTCCTGAACAAATTAGAAGAAAACCTGGGCGAGAAATAGTAACTTTTTTGCTTGTTACCAATCTTGCGATGTGGTTAATTAATACACTTGAGAAATCCAGGGCAGATTCGCACCCCATTCAATTACATTTTTACGGTTTATGGGCTTGGACTATTATTACTCACGTTTCCATGCCGTTAGCTATTTTTTATCGCTTTCATTCTACGGTCTGCTTGTGTGAAATTTGGAAGCGAGCATATAAAATAAAACCTGCGTATATGTAAGTTCAAGTCTTGGTATTACTGTTGGGGAGAGTTTCCCAAAAGATCATTTGCCACGCCTAGAACTGTAATCACCTTAAAACACGAAAAGTATTTTGATAGGTCATGGAATCCATATTTTTAAATAATCCATAGAATATTACATAGCGTGATGGGTTAATTCAGTTTAATACATAGTTTAGGCCCTAATTACTTTATGGGAAGTACCTATAACAAATTAAACTTTAAACATTTTTTATTTTAATTAACAATTGCCTTGTCACACAAATTTTGATTTAAACTAATCAGCTGATAACATTTAAGCTTAGCTAATAATATTGTAACGAGTTTCTTTTTAACGTTCGTTATTGGGTTCAATATAACTATGACTAATCACAAATACAGAAAACTTACTGTACTGAGACACGGCTACAGATATCACTGATGATAATTACTGCAATGTTTAGTAACACTAAATTCCTTCTTATCACGACGATTACATTATATCTATTATGAACTTCGACTACGTAAATTATCTACACAAGCACTTAAACGCACATTAAACATTTATTTTAATAATTTATTTCATAGTACTTGCGAATTCATACTTTGACTAAAATTGAAAACTCTGCCGGGTCGTGCATTTCTATATGTAACTAACTAAAAACTTCCAAAAACTACCAGGCTATTTCTAGGGTTTATAGATTCTTTGCTCTTTTCTTCTTCTTTCGATTTCGGCCAACAATGGACCACGTGAAATAACTTATGATGATTATCTTTCTCCCCTCTTTTTTCTCTTCCAGTATTCTTTCATTTTTTCCGTGTTGTTTCTTTCTTTCTTCTGCCCATTTTGCTCCAGTCTTCTTTTTTTTCTCTTTTTGGAAACCTATGATTCTTCTTACTTTTACTTCGAGTTTTTCTCTTTGTTCTACCTCTTTTCTATCTGTTTTCATTTCTTCCATGTGTTTTCTGATTTCCTTGATCCATGTCATCTGTGTCTTAGAATTCCTGTCGAAGTAAATAGTGTCTTTGATAATCTTTCATCATTCATTCTTTTAATGTGACCGTAAAATATCAATCGCCTTTTTCTCATTGTGTCTGTTATTTTCTCTGTTTTTGAATAATTCTCCTTATTGCTTCTCAGTTTCTATTTTCCTTCTTCACATTTTGATCCCAGGATTTTCCGTAAAATTTTTCTTTCTCTTTTTTCTACCGCGTCTAGCTGTCTGACTGTGTTCAGTATAAGGCATAGAGGTCCTCTGGTTTGATAAATGTATTATAGTGCCTTATCTTTGCATTGGTGGATATGGACTTCTTATTGTATATATTTTTTTGTCAAGTGGAATGCTAGTTTTATTTTTCTTGCTCTTGTTAGGATGACTTCTTTGTCAAGGGCGTTTGATTGAACGACTTCTCCCATGAATTTAAACTTGTTTACACCCTTAATTTTCCCATATTTTGTTGTGAACTGTTGTGGTATATCTTTTCTATTAGTCATGTATTCTGTCTTTCTATATGATATTTGTAGTCCGGCCTTTTCTGCTGTCTCTTTCAGTATATCAATTTGTTTTTTTGCATCTTCTACGTTTTCCGCTAGTATTGCCATATCGTCTGCAAAAGCCAGACAGTCAATTTCCAGATTATCTTTCCTTCTTCCTATTTTTGTTTTAGGATTACCTTCTTCTTCTATTCTTTTCCTCCACTCTCTCATTATCTTCTCCAGTACACAGTTGAAGAGTAGTGCTCTTTTATGGTTTATATGAGTTCTTTAAATGCACTCTCGTAGTTGTCGATCAATAAATTGTTAGTTTAACAGCTATATCTCTTTTGATTCATGCTAGACTATTTGGTGTATTTATTATATTATTTTTAAAGATTGCAGGATTTAGAACTAATCGAATATGTAAAAATTCGTGACTATGTGATAAGTAAAAGACGATTAATGTAATTTAATTAGCTGTTCAATAAACTGCCCCACGGAGTAAATTACTTATTTCTGGAGCTAAAGTCAATTTGTAAAAATTTTTCTGCTAAAGTACTTCAAAGTTGTGATATTCTATCATTAGGTGCTCTTCATTTTTAAAACCTGATTTCTTCTAGTTTGAGTTTATTTTGTCAAAGTGCTGTTCGTGGTTTGCTTCTTTATGTAATATTTATTCCAATTTCACCAGTTTAGTTTGTATATTCCAGCCATTGACAACTTTGGTTTTTGTTGTACTCATCCTATTAAATTTTTCAAAAGCTTATTTATTCTGGAGTGTGTGTGTTTGCATGTATGCATATGTATATATGTGCGTGTGCGTGCGAGTGCATGCATGTGCGTGCGTGCACGTGCGTGTGTGCGAGTGTATGCATGTGCGTGCGTGTACGCGTGTGTGCGTGTACGCGTATATGTGCGCGAATGTGTATGCGTGATAGTTATTGATGGATTGAAAATAAACTTATTGATATTTCCGTTGTTCATGCTGAATAAAATACTCTAGATTTAGATGCAAATAGGTAATCGAAATCGTTGGATAATTGTATAGCACTGCATGTATAACATTATAATACAGTATCAACATTCTTTTTCCAATTAACATCTTTATCAACAATCAAATTTTTAGTTACGATTTTGAAATCATTCAGAAATTTCTTGACTAATAACTGACAACTGGATTGCCCACTTTGCTCTTTAAATTTTATTGTTAAAATTAAAACATTTAGATGTATTATAAATGCCAGTTACCAATTAGTTCTTTATCACCAGAAAAACTTAAATAATGAACAATATGATTTAAAAATTGCTAATTTTTTAAATCCAGTCTTGTACAACATTTTATAACGGTGTGTGTATTGGCTTACTTTACTGATAGATGATTGTCTAGTCCTTTAGATGTCCTTAATAATTTATTTTCAAATATAGAATTTACATTTGAACACGAACGATCACTATTTTAAAAATTACTATTAAACACATTTCTATTTATCATTAACAATCGTTCTGTTACATTCTATTTCATAATTAAAACAACTTTGTGCCTCGTTATTTTATTTTAAAAAAGCATTCAGTCCCAATCATTGCATTTACATTTCTATAAATTCAGACCGTGTAGATACGCAACCAACTATACGCGTTTTTTATTAAATCCACGAGAACGAGTTGTCTATATTCTCATCTGTCCATCTGTTGATACTCTAGCCCCTTATCTTACACGAAAACTTGACGAATGAGGTCCGTCGAGGAGTGAAATGGGTTTTCCTGGAATGAGATAGTGTTAAAAATTGGAACAAACAGTTTGTGGCATTGTATAGGTAAGAGATAAGATATAGACAACCCGTTCTGGTAGATTTAATAAAAATGCGTATAGTTAGTTGCGTATATACGTGGTTTGAATTTATTGAAATGTAAATTAAATGATTGCGGCTGAATGCGTTTTTAAATTAAAATAACGAAGCAGGAAATTGTTTTAATTAAGGACTAGGTATTCGACCTTTTGACCATATTTCCTATATACCTAAAAAACAATTGATTTATAGCAATATTTTCCACTATAACGGGGTGACTGGTTTCAAAAATATGACTGATGACCCGAGATCTTTAAAGTTTACCAAATTTAAATTAACAATATGCTCTTAATTTCTAGTTGTTACATTTCTCTTAGTCTGATCAATATATTTTTGAAAACATGTTGGTCCTAAATAACTAATCTCCTAGATTCCCCACTTTCCTTTCTTGCAGCTGAAATTACGTTTCAACTATAACCCAAAATCCGATCAGATTTAATAACAGCGAATTACTATGATCTAAAGAATTAACCTACCAGCGGTGCCTTGATTTTTAATGCTATAATAATTTGACCCAAGAACTACGTTCTGCTTTTAGGGTAAAATTGCAAGGACGGGTTTGTTTAGACTACTGTGACTATTACTAGTGAGTTCTTGTCATTTTCGTAAATTTCAGACGCCAACGATAGAATCTGTGTCGTTCTTGTTCGGTTAGAACTACAGGATCGTTTTAGAACGGTTCGTTTGGTTGACACGGCTTGCAAAAGAATATATGCATAGTTGTTTCCTTATTTGACATTCTGCGTATAGCATATTGAACAATATCATTAGTCCTAACACTTACATTTTGTTCTCTACAAGTACATCATCTTTAGCAGGAATACTCTTACTGGTACCAAAACAAACACGACCTGCAGTAGCATCCTCTGTAGCGGCTGGGTTATTGAAACGAACCTATGTCTCTTTCAACTTTTTCTTGACTTGCCCGTACAGATGTGAACTGGATAGTATAATTGTGGAAAACATTTTCTACTTTTGGAATTTTCTTCGTTTTCTTTTCCCTTTTGCTTTTCCATTTTCGGAACTCTGCTCCGCTTTTTTTTACCCTGGTGCATTCTTATAAACTATGTCCTATACTGCGCATTCCTATTAAAACATCAAAATAGTACGCTAGACCTCCGCACAGTACATCGAACTGCTGAACCCTTCTGCACCACCTAATCTCTTAAAATCCAATATAGTTTACTGAACCTACTACTGAACTAATCCAAGGCAATTATTATACACTTTGGTTCTCCATTGATCTTAAACATACTTGAAGTTTCGTTTTCCTTTTGAATTTGTGTTAAATTCTTTACCTCCTTTAATACAAGTAGCTCTTAATTAATAAAATTTCAAATCTGCCTGGAAAAACGTTGAAATTTTACACTTTGCTGCTGCAATTGTTATTGGTTCCCTCTTGTAGAAGCAAACGCATTCTTTTATCGCAGTATAGTTTCAAAAAATTGATAAATTCTGCAAAGAAGGTAAATGCATCGCCCGCTTTTACTTCTTCAATTTTGCAAACAAAACTCGCATAACACATAACTATTTAGGTACATGTCAACTGAGAACGGCGGACTCGGTATTGATTTTCCATTACATCCGCCATCTGGCGAATTTGGCAGTATTTGGAACTATGTGCCCCTGCATTTGATTTTACAATGCTTCACCCGAAGGTACTACATTGGCCGTCGGACACGCGGAAATGAAAGATATTTCCGGCGGGATTGTAGGTTCACATTATTAATTTCTGTCCAACGCAACGGTGGAATTTGATAATGCAATGTGTGGTTCCACCGACGGATATCTAACGACAGCGTAAATAATATTGAAGTAAGTGCTACAATGATATAGAATAACACCCGAGACTATAAAACAAAACAAAGTTAACGATAAATTTAGAGTATTGAATAAATGTAATATATCGAACTGAAAGAAGGGCACAAAAGAAAAAACGTCAATCGGAAATCAAATTCCAAATGCCTTTAAACATCATAATCTAAATGCTATTTTTAAAATTTTTTATTTTCAAAATAAAAATGACAAACCTGTTACGGGCGAAAGAATCATAAGACTTGAATTTTGGAATTCCCAGAGGGGTTGAGAATATCGTAACAAATTAAGGTGCACAGACTAACTGCAGTGGTGCTGGAGTCGGTCCCTATTTAAAAAATTTGGTAAATTGCCAAATGTAATGGGGAACTTAAAATTATTAAGCTACGTAACCATAAAAACCCTGAAAGGTTTTTGGTACTGTCTTAAATTATGGGCGCCAACTCGTCTAGTCTAGGGAACGATCCTCTGAAAGGCGAGTTTTCCTAGTGGATCCTGATTATGTCGCCCTCTTGGTAGCATGGAGTTCTTTTCACAACAAATCTAACCTATATTCTCAACAAAGAAAACAGCACTCCTTCTCACTGCAGCACCTAATTTTATTTTACTATAATTGTCATAACATTATCCCTGTAAACGAGTATCCTCAAAATATAAATTACATAAATAAACTCAATTTTTATTCATCGTAACCTTTAAATAACCAACTCTAGTACTTTACTGAAGTTCTCAACATTTTTAAAGTAAATTTCAATGTCCAGTGTTTTATATCTAATAAAGTACACACCGTAACTTACAATTACGGTGAACGTTTTATACTTTTATCACTATCTTAGCAATATCAATTCGCAAATGCCACCAGGATGTACAATATTTACTAGGGTAACTTAATTTTCATTCCTTTTGCTGATTCTAAAAAGATCTTCATGAACCAGGCTTGAGTGCACAAGGTTAAAGCTAATAGGATTCCAACTGTGTACTTGATTGCCCCTGTTCGACCTATGTCCGTTTGTCGGAGCCGTCTACATTGGAGTCCGCGGATATCGTCACGTTAGAGTCATTTGCACTCATTGTTAGTCAAATCTGTTCAATTTTCAACGCCTAAAAACGGATTGCCCCCAACATGCTTTTTCTTCACCGGTTTGCGAGTAATTAATTTACTTCTTTCGTCAACTCATTCGCTCTTGTCATCCTATTCCTCAATTTCTATGCCTTCGATGGGTATATCATTGTATTACGGTCATTCATATAGAACCTACATTAAATCAAGTGAAAAATGCACGATTTCCTGGGTTTTGTTCAATAATTATACATGAATATTGTTATCTCATGTCTTCAGCAATGTCTAAGTTACATTGAAATCATTTTACATTGTGATTTATATTATTATGTTTGTAATATTATCTTCCTGAATTCCACTTAGGTCATCGGCTATATCTAAGTGATTAAATTATATTGTAACAAAGTTACTTTTATTTTGTCTGTTTACAATTTAACTGTGGCTACATTTATTTCCCTGTAACTTTAAATTTAAACATTTCTAATGAAAGGTATAAAGAAAGTTTTCCTAAATATGATGTCAATTAATTGTATAAATTCACGAATACAGAAAATCTTACTGTATTTAATCATTAAATATCCTAAAAGCTTTCTTAGAATAAAATGATTGCGTTATAAAAATTTGCTGTTGCGATTAGTTTGTTTACCCAAAATTCTCTATGGTAGTTACACATGTTTGCGTCTTTCTATTCAGATTTGTAGTGCGTAATATGGAAACCTGGTTACCTTTTGCGGGTTTTAAATAAATCATTGACCTGAGTTTCGTTCAACTATGTATTTTCTTTAAGTCTATTGTCTGAATTCCTTTTACAGAAACTAAAAAATATTGAACTTCCATTCTTAATTAATATTCGCCAAATTTAAATATACAGGGTACATTCGCATTTATAAAAAGGATGAAAAATAAATTAACAGATCACTGAATTCTGTATTTGATAATAAACTGGATCATAATAATTACTCTTTGTTTTAGGTGGCCGCCTAGTGTTAGGCATTACAGCTACTGTTTGTACACAACTCCTTCTTGTTATAAATATAATTTGATTTAGCGTAAGCTACTGTATTAGTTTAACATTGGAATTTTAAGATATTGCTGTGTCACAAAACAATTTTTATTCTTAAGACAAATTTCTAAAATATTAACAACAATTAATTAAGAGGAATTATTTCTATCAAGAAATTAGGATTAAAGACTCTAATCAGCAATCTTCTGAAGCTAAAGACTAATCCCTAACATGATGCTGCCTCATTTCAGATTTTCTTCTGAATAGGGAAAAATGCCCTGTATTATGAATAAATGCCTTAAACGCTTAAACACTTTATCCGACTGCATTTAAAGTGTTATAAAAGCTGTATTATGGACTAATATTTTTGTAGTAGTGTAAACTATTTAACGTGTTTTATTAAAATTTGGCCTTTATAAAAATTTTCACACTAAAGTGCCTGCAGTTTAACAAATATCAACACAAAGACTTTTAAATAGTTGTGTATGTATGCAACAAAATCATAATATACGTGATTCACAATAACTTTTAAATGACGCCACAAGTTCGTAAACTATTATTGTTTGATTAACTACAGTAAAAAATAGTAAATTTCCTATGAACAATTTAAGAGAAGACTGTAATAAATTTTGTTGGCGAATAATACAACTATAGAAGCTTCCATGTCCGTTTTTTAAATAAAATTAGCGATATAAACAGTAAGTAGGACGAAACCAGACCTATGACAGCATAGAAACCCGTTCATTTAAACCAATATAAAAAGAAGTAGGTTCCAGTGTATAAGACGTACATGGATGTTGTCTTATATGGACATAAGTTGAAGAGAGATAGATATACATTAACCTAATCACCTTCTCTATTACACGTCGTCTTTTGTTTGTGTTTGTCACTCAACCACGTAACGGCTAATGTTATTAGCTCTTTCGATAGACCTTCTTGCCAAATTTCAGCACATTTAATTACAGCAGTTGGTCTGTCTCACAAGCCCTAAGAGCATTTTTATTAACTTACTCTTTTAACACGTCATTAACGTCACAACTTAATGTTATCTCACGCTTTGATTGTGTAGTTACCAACTTGAAACAGTAGTTTCATATACAGCAAATTTTTTAGCAGTATTGGTACATATATTTTTTAATTATTCATAAAGTGTGCAAAACTCCTTACGAAATTTTAGCACATCCAGTATCATTGCAGATGTATGTGTTACAATTTACGGTTGTCACACTATTTCTATACCTAGCACATATATTTTTTTAATACACAAGCAAATCCTTTCACAATATATTTGAATACACATTATTTTTACAAATTAGGCGTGCGATGTGTTGTCTATCGGTGCCAAGATTCTCTAATTTTATATGGTATACCTGCAAAATTCAATTTTTATAGAATTGGCTTCTTGTCAAATTTCTTTGTACATAATTGAACATGCAGGATTTTTTCAGTGCTATTCTTATCTAATATATAGAAGTAACAATATGTGGTAGTACTGTTTATTTTGCACACTTTAAGCATAATTTGTTAAAAATACAGTCAAAAAATACATTAATTGTTCATAGGAATCTGAAACCATTGAAAAATGTTAGAGTTGTGCTAAAACAAAGATGTAGTATATATATATATATATATATATATATATATATATATATATATATATATATACACTTTTCCACGTCATCTATGAGGTAGTGTAATAGACGCGTTTTATTTTAACATGGTATCTAATCGAGGTATGTACCAATTATGTTTGGAAAGGATTGTATATAGACACTACTTATTTGCAAAAATATATTGCATGTGTGTGATATATACCCAAAGCACCTAGTCTACCACAACAATCAGAAAATACACCCCTTTTACTTCTACTTGCCAAGTCTATGTCCAGTCGGCATTTTCGTCACTTCATCCAATACGTTTACTATGTTATCTGAAAACGTAAAATACAATTAATACTGTGTCAACAAATTTGGAGGCTTATTCTACTAATAACATACATACAATTTCCATAAAACATCGAACTTAATAACAATACTACGTGTCCACTCGGTTCTTTACAAATAACATCCATGATGCTTTTTTCTAAAAGTGTAAAATTCAGTCTGTGATGCACTTAAAAGATCTGTGTACTATTAATAAAATACAGTATTTAATCTAATAACAAAAGTTCTTAGTTTTACAAATATATACCTAAAACTTGTCTTGTCTTTATGCCCCCATGCATACGTTCGCGTACTGTTGGGGATGACAAATCGTTTCTCTTCGTCCCCTTAAAGGCTAATTTTGTTAACTGGTTGTGAATAGAGTTGGTGTTTGTCACTTTTATGCATACCATGGTATGCATAATGGGCTAACTATTATTAAGTACTATGTTCCTAAAGTTATCTACACCTATATATTTACCAACTACTCTATGCAATATTCTTTTGCTCTTTCAATTATATCCTTCTAAGTAACGAGGCAATACGATTTTGCACGAGTACCAACGAATTCGCGCAGTACATCCCTATTGCATTTATCTTTAAACTTCCCGAACGTTTCTTTGTTGACAAAGGGAATATCGTACCAACTGTTTGGAGAATGGTCACTGGTATCAAAGTGGTCTATATTCTTGCGAATATCACTGTAGAGATCTGCCGTTTGCATATTGTACACAAAACTGCTCAACAAAGACTTTGCCACCAATGGAGGCCTTCTATAATAATTTTATATCGTCCGGCATTAGCAATGCTGATTATTAACACGCATGGACTATTTGGGAGCACTTCTACATACACACCCTGGGCAAGTACAGTGACCTTTATTTGAAAACAGACGTTCTGCTTTTGGCTGACATTTTTGAAAATTTTTGTAATGTTTGCATCAAGACTTGCTACTTGGTTCCATGTCAATATCTGATGATCCCCAACCTAAGCTTTGTCGCCATGTTGAGGTACACAGAGTTACAATTGAAGTTGCTGATGGATATTGACATGTTTTATTTTGTGAATGCAGCAGTAGGTCTGCTCGTGCAAATAATAAATATATGTATATATAAGTATTGGGTCTACATCCTAGGCGTACCAGGACGCAAACAATTTGTACGGATGGGCCATATCTCAGTATCTAACTAAAAGAAGTTTTAAATGGTTGGATGACCAAAACGTGGTCACTCTTCGTCCTAGTATTATGCACATCCCCGCTAAAAGCAGTAAAGGGTATTTATTTAGCGTCGATTTGGAGTACCCAAAATCCTTGCATGACGTTCACAATGACCTACCGTTTTGCTCTGAAGTTGCTAAATCACCAAACGTCAGCTCTGAAACACCCAAGTTGCTTGCAACACTTTCTAACAAGAAAAAATAAACGATCCACTACTGCAGTCACCAATAATGTCTACGCAATGGACTCAAACTGACTGTAGTTTACCGTGTGCTGGAGTTTGATCAGTTTCTACCATTAAAGTTATACATCAATTTGAACAGAAACCTTCGTGTCGAAGCACAAACCGTATTCGAGAAGGACTGTTTCAAATTGATGAATAATTCAGTATTTGGAAAACCAAGCAGAACGTTGACAATCGCGTAGACATAAAGATCGTCACCCGATGGGGTTGCGACAGTAGCAAGTTTTGCGTAAATAACTCGATCGCTAGACCAAATTTCAAGAAATGTACCACAGTAGGGGAGAATTTAACAACCATATAGACGAATCTATAGTCAAAGTGGTTTATGATAAGCCGATCTATGCGGGTTTTGTGGTGTTGGACTTGTCGAAAAGTCATATGTACGACTTCTACTATAACATCATGAAACAACCCCTGTATGGTTCCAGATTATCTCACCTTTACAAAGACACGGACAATTTGCAAACGGCAGATTTCGACAATGATATTCCCAAGAATATAACCACTTTGATACCAGTGACTATTCTCCAGACAATAGGTACGGTATTCTCGTAATCAACTAAAAAGTGATCGGGAAATTTAAATATGAATACAACGGGACTGTAGTGCGAATTCGTATTACCTCATCACCGAGAGAGATGTAATTTAAAAAAATTAAGGGGATATCGCGTAGTGTAGTTAGGAAGTATACAAGTGTAGATAACTGTAAGAACATAGTACTTAATGATAGTGAGCCGCTTTTGCATACAATGCTGTATATAAGAAGTGGCAAATACCAACTCTATACATAGTAAATGAACAAAATCGATCTGTCTGGGGAAGAATACAAATGATTTGTAATCCTTTACAGTACGCGAACGTATGCGTGGACGCATAAGACATAGATAAGTACTATTTTACCTTGTTTGAAGTATATAATTGTAAAACCAAGAACTTTTGTTATTAGGTTATGTACTTATTTTATAAACAGTATATAGATCTTTTAAGCGCATCGCAGACTAAATTTTATACTTTTAGAAAAACATCTTGGTTATTATTTGTAAAGAACCTAGTGGACACGTAGTACTATCATTAAGTTCAATGTTTTATGTAAATTGTATGTACATTAGAATGTTTCCAAATTTGTTGATTCAGTATTAATTTTTTAGACAACGTACTAAACGTATCGGATGAAGTGTGGAAAATACCTATTGGACATAGCGTTAGCGAGAAGTAAAATTGGTGTATTTTCTGATTGTTGTAGTGAACTAGGTGCTTTGGGTATATACCAGAGACATGCAATATATTTTTGCAAATACTTGGTGTCTATATACCATCCCATTAAATGAATTGCGCTGTAAAAAGTCTTGTATTTCTAATTATCTACAACAAAATTTCGCATTAAAAACAAGAACCCATTTCTATAAAAATTAAATTTTTGCAAGTATACCATACAAAATAAAGAATCTTGGCACCTATAGGCAACACATCGTACGTCTAATTTGTAAAAACAGTGCATAGTGGTATATGTTAGTCAAAGGGTTTAAAAGATTACTTTGTGTAAATGTTGTGTAACATGGCTTACTTTAGGGTTACTTGAAAATATATGCTTAAAAATTGTGGAAAAATTTGCTTATGTATTGCAAAAAAAATATGTATGTGCTAGGTTTGCAAATAGTGTGATGTAACCCACAAATTGTAAAATATACAACTCCAATGATGCTGATGTACTAAAATTTGGTAAGCCGGTCTTGCATACTCTAGGATTATTTAAAAAATGTATCTGCATCAATATTGCCAAATAATTTATCGTATATGCAAAGTAAGTTAATAAAAATGCCCTCGGGGCTTGTGAGACAGACAAGCTGCTGTAATTAGATTTGCTAAAATTGGTCAAGCTGGTCTATCAAAAAACTTAATAGCATTAGCGGTTACGTCATTGGGCGACAAGCACAGACCAAAAACGAAATGTAACTAGTTAGGTGATTAGTTTAATGTATATCTATGTCTCTTCCACTTACATATAGTTGTTCACTCAGAGACAAATTCCAAGTTTTTCTTATGAACGGAACTTGCTTCTTTTTTACATTGGTTTTAATAAATGGATTTTTGTGGTGTCGTAGCCCAGTTTCATCCTACTACTGTACATATTTAATTCCCTAAAAATATTTATAACCTACACTATTTATGCAACACTCCAGTCGCGGTGGTATACAAAAACATGTGGGAATCTGCTCATTTTAAATTTTTAGTTTGTTTTCTGATACTCGTAAGACAAATTTTCAAATAAAAAACCAGTTGTGAAGTTATGGCAGGTCATTTCACAAGTCCTTTTCGTTAGTTGTATTTGGTCAGTGACTACAGCGTTTATGGAAATATCCACCTTTAACGTTTTAAATGACGCCTTGATCAATAAGGTTCATGGGTGCGTTCATTATTAACTGTTATTGTTATAAACTACACGTGATTTTCCCATATGAGATTAAATAGTACCAGTAGAGAGAAATGATAGATTACTTGCAAACATTGCCAATCGACGGTTATATATATATATATATATATATATATATATATATTACTATGTTAAAAAAATTTGCAACAATGCTTTAGTTGTTGATATATAATTTTACCACAGCTCAACACAAATTCCATGGTGGTGTTATTTAATTAAACATGATCTGTTTAAATATATTACGAGGTAGACGTTATATGATTGTAAATGAGTAGTTCCTACAACTAGATAAGTAAGTGATATTATACTGTGTGGGTAACGGCAATGTGCAATAATCGATGACACATCAAAATTATAGACAATTTATTCAAAAACTATATTCATAAGCTGATGCAACCGTCTTCCTACAAGTACTAACGTTGTTCTTATAATACTACATAAAAGTACAAATTCTCAGACTGAACTCTTAATGTATAGATAAAACTAATAGTTTTTTAAATATTTTTGACGCTTTTAAAGAAAATGTTAAGCTATTTTTATATTTCGTGGAGCAGTATTTAGTAAATAAATGCGCTTGATATTCACGATCTTCTAGAATCTTAGACTAAACACCAATTTTTATGAATACCAATACCATTACTTTAGTATTTTAAAAATCTGTTTCAGTGGTTATTTACATACTCGCGCGAACGCTCGCGCATGGCTTGTGTCCCCAACGCGAGCAAACACGCATGCGCAATACTTTTATTATCATCATTTTTAGAGTTACTATATTTCTAAGAACAAAGGCGAGGTTGAAAGTAGAAGAAAACTACAATGGCGTTTCTTGATATCAAATAAATCAAATACTTTTATCCCTCCTCTTTATGCCTTATCTATTCCCAAGACCAAGTGAAAAGACTTTAAAGTTTATCTAAAAACTCACACTGTTTATGCCAGTAATATAAACAGGCAATTCAATATATAAGCATTTTTACTAAATACTGCTGCAGCGTAGAAAAAAAAGTAGTGTTTTTCTCAGGGTACGTAAAAAATCAAAGGTTTTTTTAAAATATTTGCTCACTCTTTATAGGATAGTTAACCAAACCTGAATTGTTTCATATTCCCAAAATAAAGGATTAAGGGAACAATCTTTTATACGGTTTGTATTGAAACATTGCTCACGCATAAATTTTTGTAACGAATAGTTTTTATATACTCGTGTGTGAAGTCCCCTAGAATAAGGCAAATATACGCCATCTAGATATAGCTAAAATTATTATTACTGTTATACTATGTTATTATTAGTTGATGTTAAGTTGTGCCATAATTTAGGATTTTATGTAATGTTTTATATTAGTTTAGTCATGTAAAGTATTTATTTGTTGTATCCTAGGATTTTAGAGTTTTATTGTTAATTGAATATTTCGTTTTCTTTACAATTACGCTTACAAAATAAAATCAAAGGTAGATATTGTATTTACTTGTTACTCATTCATAAACAACACTTTCTCTGTCCCAATACTATCCTTGACAAGTTAGTAGAACATTGCTGGCTTTACAATGTTTGCGGAATATTATCCAATAAGCGCAGTCATTAATTTGAGAGACTCCAATGACAGTTAACACATGTTACTATAGCTATAATTTTGTAAAAGATATCAAAGTTTTCTGCTTATAAAAATGTGAATTATGTAATATTTAAACCACGTTATAAATAACAACACCATAAGGTGCATGCAGCACTTTAGTTTGATTAAAATTAAACTTTGAAAAGTTTTAACATCGCTTTGAAAAAAAAAATGGCACTAATCCAGTAACATAGGAAAGGAAACAATTATTCACCTTAGAAGATCCAACTTGTAAAGTCCTGTCATCGTTTTAAATGTTATCTGTCATGTTAAAGACAATAGTGTAATTGTGATTTTCAGAAAATTAATACCCTGATGAAAATTTTGTAGGGTTTGAAATATGTTCTAGATTATATAGATTCCGAAGGGAATAGATGTTTGGCAATTTAAATTTTTTGATCGATGCAGTCCGATACATATCTATCTGCAACTGCGCTAGATTGCCAACCTCCTGCACGTTTTAATATGAAAATGTCTCCTTCGTAGTAGATGATAGGTGAAGTGAATGGCCAGTGTATGACTCGGGATCGTTTAAATTCAGGTACTTCAAAAACTTTCTTGAAATTTCTCTGATTGTATGCTGACCAGCAGTAAGTGCAACACACTTATCATTACGGTAAGTTAGAAAAAATCTTAGACCTTTAGATGGTTGTGGTCGTAGGGCTTGGTATTACCTAATCAACCCGCAAGGTTTACAACTACAACCATCATCCGTGATAGCGAATCATTTGAAGTGTGGACCTTCGTGTTGTTTAAAGAAATTGCAGCATTCTCTATATCATCCGTAGCGATATGAAACAGCTCATCACAACGGTACGTTTCAAATATTCCAAAAGTAGTCACTACCTTGGCTAATAACCATTGTTCGTAAGGTGAACTTATTTTGAAAGTTCCTCAATTTGCTCATTTGTCAATACTCTTGCCATTTTGGAAGCATCATCATCATTAAGCCTTCAGTCCTGGAACTGGTTAGCCGCGTACCTTCATTGTGTTCTTATTCTGAACTAACATACACATTTTCCTGAAATTTGCACAGTCTGCTTCTATCACTATCTCGTACTATTCTCCAAAAATCCCTTAGAACGTATCCTGTCTTCTATTTCTCCTATTTTTTTTCCACAGATCTTTTTTCCTCTACTACTTCTGTAACTTATTTGTTATTAACTTTGTCTGTCCATGCTATCATCCTCGTATATCTGAAGCGCAACATTCCAGAAGGCTTCTATCTGTTTCTGTCTGCTTTTCCTACTGCCCTTATTTTATAGACGCACTTTGCTGTACTCCACACATATGCTCTCAACAATTTTCTTCTTGTTTCTATGTTTGTTGTTTTTGAAAATAGCCTGCTCTTTCTTGTTAGATGTCTTTCGGTGCCCTTCTATTGTTTTACCGATATTCAATTGTATGTGAAGAGGGGTAAACAGCCTGCGGCAGCCAAGTTCACCCAGCACTTGAACATTTGCCGAATTAATAGTTTTTCCAATATATCATTTCGCACAATCAACATTAGTTGAAAATATTTCGCAACCAATACCTGTAGTTTTTTATAATATTCATCGGAAATCACAATCCTCCTCTATACGCATGCCCATTTTGAAGGCGTTGCGTTCACCGGTTCGGTTTAAGTAGCGAGAGTTTGAAGGCGTGCTATAACTCTATGTCATCACAAGTTAAACAGTGCGCTGTTATCAAATTTATAACTGTTGAAAATGTGACTCCTCCTGAGATTCATCGCTGTTTAAAGGCTCTTTGTAGTGACGATACTGTTGATAGATCTACTTTAAATAGGTTGGTATTAAAATTTCCTGGTTGCGTTCCTAGAAAAGTCATAAATATTGATAAAACACGCAGCGGACGTCCGATTACTGCCACAAACGATACACATCGCCAATTCGTCGACGATTTGATTCGAAATGACCAGGGAATCGCTCAAAAGTGTATCACGAACCATATTGGAATATCAAAAGAACGTGTGGGCTTCATTATTGAACAATCGGAATACCGTAAAATCTGTGCGCACTGTACTACGTAGAAGCAGTGCGAAACCTGAAGTTTGAAGCAATTCCACACACTCCTACTCCCTTACTCTATTTGAACAGACTACAGCTGGTTATTATCAAACTGATTATACATGCCTTTTCTAGAACTCGTAGCTAAAATGGAAATCTAAAAGCTCTCACAAGAATGTACTTTCCAGTTAATCGCTAACAGTACAAATATCAACTTTTAACAAACTACTTCTTAAGTACTATCGAAGCTCCATAATTAGCAATTCAAGCACTAATTTTTTTTTGTTTTGTTTTCGACCTCACTTAAGGTCGGTTTGACGCAGCTCTAACTTCGTTTCTATTCTGTGCTAATCTAAAAAGTTCTACATACCCTTTTTAAATTCTTACGATGGCGAGCCCCAAGTACCCCCTCCCGGAGATCCAATAATTATTAATTTATATTAATTTATACGATCACAGTAGTTTATATCAGATAGGGCAATTAACAGTAATTTATATTACATCACGACTTTCGAAGTTATAAATTAGAAGCCTTAATCAGAAATGACTTTTTGTATAAAAAAAAAGGAATTTATATACATTTTCATCATACTAGTTAATTCAAGAACATATCAGAAATTATGCTAATAACATAATCGAGATTTCCTTTTGCAATCCAAATAACTCTTAAATGCAACACCCTTGTACCTATCAATCAAGTTCATCTGAAAGATTTAATGGTGCAGCGTCTATTAAGCATTTTTTGTGTACAAATCGCTTACGTATTAATGTAATTTATTTTGGTCACAAAAGAATCAAACGACGCCACACTGCCTTCTCTTAGAGCTGTTCTGTTCCAAAATACTCTGTGACTAGGACGTTGCAATACCCAATGGCGATAAAGACAATCGAAGCAATTTATGCAGTTTCCATATTGATAGAAGTAACAATCAATACTTTTCGCAGCAAACGCCGTATCATTTGGATTGTAATCAGGCCAAAATCTAAACCCTGGTTTTGTGGAACAGTACCTGCAGCATATTTTGTATTACCCTCCAGTTCAACCCATCGAGCCCACAACCGATCTTGGGTATGGCCAACTTCTTGTCCTCAAATTTGATCATCTCAAGCAGGATTGCCATGCAGTATTTTCTTGGGGCCTCTCGTCGGGTTAGGGTATTCACAAAGTTAAAACAAAGTCATACTTTAAGGTACAGAACAACCATTGCAATCTATTGTTTTTCGTCTAGTTCCTTATTGCACATGTGTTCTTAACAGCTAATGCTTACTTTATAATACCAATTCCACCTAGCCTAGAGTTCTTTTACATGTACCTCCTATTGATTGTCTTTATTGTACGAAGCTTGTTCAATTGAAACCCATTTTTGGTTCAGGAAAAATATATTGGCAACTAAATTTAAAAATAATTACCACTACGAATTAGGCACATATTCCATTGTTTCGTCAACCTATGTATACCCTGCTTAAAGAAATCTTGTGGCTGCTGCCTTAAAAATTCTTTTACGGCGTTTTGTACTTCTTCGTCCAACTGAAAACTTTTACCTTTTAACGCCTTTTTTCAGTGGCCCAAAGATGTGAAAATCGCAAAGCGATAAATCGAAACTATAGGGTGGATGCTCTAATATCCTCCATTTCTTTCGCTGTAGATTTTCTTTCACACATGCCATATTCCTGTCTGTTGACGCGGTACACATTGCACCTGGTCGCGGTTTATCATTTGTCCCTTCGCGTTCATTCTTAAATTTTCGACACCATTCTTTGGCAATTGGATACGCAAAACATGTGTTTTCATACACTGCTTGCATTCGTGTATAAATTTCCAATGGTTGTAAACCTTCAGCACACAGAAATTGAATGACCGCACGCACGCTGATAACATTTGGTCGGATTGTTAACAGCAAACGTCATTTCAAAGTCAATACTAAAAATTGCTATCAAATATATACGAGAGAAAGTGACCAGTGCGAAGTTTACAGAAACCACTAACGTTGCAAAACGTCAGTTGAGTAATTACAATTGTTTCCAAGGCTAACCTGACCAAAGATGGGTTTCAATTGAACAAGCCTCTTACAATTCCGCACTTTGAACTTCCTATATCGAGTCACTCACTTTTCAAAGCCTTGAAACCCACTTCAATAATAACTTTAAATTATTAGAATATTTGGTTATCACGAAATCCACTAACCTTCCACAGATTCTGGTAATCCGATTTTTCAAAAGGTTTTTGCTTAGTCATCAAGTAGTGGATGCTACAATGTCAGTCCTTTAGCTGCGCGGTCTTAACCAATTGTTGTTGCCTATGAAGTTGATTCAAACCACCAGGTCAATTTTTAAACACCAATGCAAGTCCTCGGGACCTACCAAGGTCCTTAACTACGCAATGTGCCATGGAGTATTTCGATGGCACATCGAATAGATTACTTTGAATCTCTTTCGTTACCCCAAATCTCGCCTTGCCTGTGCCGTTGTACAGAGACATGAACCAATCATTGCTCAGTTTAGACCTTCGTTTATCCTCACGAGCGTAACTGTTTGTTCGTCTCAGTGCTTGCTGTTTTTCGGCATTACTGGCGTCATCGCTATGGTAGTATGCTAACCGGTTAATGTGCAGCACTATTGTTCTTCTTTTTGGGAGCTTACAAATCCAATATACCACGTCGTTGATTCTTTTTATAACTTTGTGAGGACACTCCCAATGACTCTGTAACCTTGGAAATAGTCCACGCTTCCGCCTGGCATTGTATAGCCAGGCGCAGTCGCTTTTTTGAAAAACAGATTCTTGTGCCTTGATGTCATATCTGGTCTTTATCCAATCGTGTGTGATCTGAACATCTTTCCTAAACTCCACCATGGATGTTATGCAACTTGCTTTTAAGCTTCTCGACGGAGCTCAAACTCAAGGTCACATGGCAAATGTACATTACGTTCTAGCATAGCACATACATGTGTCTATCCGGTGCTTTTGTAAACTGTAGACGGATAGGCCAATAAAAATAGATATTAACATTGGTCCCAGTTTCTCTGACGTTTGGAGACAACCTTTTAAAGGTACTCGACCAAGATTCTATTTATGCGCTCCACCATACCATCCGCTTGCGCTTACAATGGTGTTGTTCGGATATTTTTCAACCCCCAGCAACCGGCATACTTCGTGGAATAACGCTGACTCAAAATTTCTACCCTGATAGGCGTGTAACTTTATAGGAACTCTAAACGGCAAAACAATTTCTTTACTAACACGTCAGCGGCGGTTGCAGCTTCTTGGTTTGGTATAGCATGCGCTTCGATCGACTTCGTAAAATAGTCCATGGCTACCAAGATATACTTATTCCCGGAGTCAGTTTTAGGGAATGGATCGGCAATATCGATTGTCAATCTCTCAAAGGGGTTTTCCACGTTGTATTGCTTCAGTAGAGCATCACAGTTTCCCAATGGTGCACACAACCGACACTTACGGCACCACTCCTTTAAATTGTCGTTGCAGCCTACCCACTAAAATCTTGAGCGAACTTTTCCACATTCTTCTTAAAACCGAAGTGCCCGCCAGAAAACTCATTATGCAAATGTCTGACCCTCGACTTTTAGGAACCACTACCTGAAGCGTACTCACGGATTCATCTCCATTGGCCAAGGATCGCACCAAGATTCAATTCTCTAATTTCAGGGAATCGTACTGTGCCCAGTACGACTTCAGGGTGCTACTCAATGGGCTAATATCCTGCCAGAACAAACGTTCTACTGTGGCTTTCCCACCCAGAATGACACCTAGGTCTTTGTCCTGTTCCGTTCGAATCTGTAAAAGCTTTCAATCGTCATTGATTACGGTAGTCCAAACAAGTAGATCATACTTTGTTTTTAACTATAAGCAATGGCTACAATCTTTAGGTCAAGGTCGTCTCAAAAGCGCATCCGCATTACGATGACTTGTACCAGCACGGTGTTCCGTGTTGAAGTCATGCTCATCTACAAAGCTGCATAGCTGATATTCGTTTCTTGGCAACGGCCACTCTTGTACTGTCTTAACCTATTCTGAGTCTGATCTGCTTTGGGTGTTTTATCTCTTTGCCTAGTAGAGGACATATCTTGGGTATTCGCTTCAGATCGGCTTCTCTGAATCATCGAAACAAGTTTTTGTAATTTGTCAAGTATTACCCAAACGACTTCCCATTCACAATCACGTCAACCAAATATACAAGGCACGTTTTCTACGACAGCCCACGCAATATGTTATCCATTAAACGCTCAAAGGTGGCAGGAGCGTTACAGGGCCCAATTGACATTACTGTATATTGCCATAGACCAGTACCAATAGTGAGTGAAAGGAGTCTTCCCGATCTTTTGGTTACAGATTACATACCAGTAGCCACTCTTCGAATCCAAGGTTGAGAACCATCGCCACCTTGAAAGTGTATCTAGGGTGTCGTCAATCTCTGCAAGTGGTCACGTCATTCAATCGTCTGTAGTCCACACAAAATCTTGTCGACCCGTCCTTTTTAACAAGAAAGCAGAGGATGCCTAAAGGCTGTCAGAGTGCTCAATCACTCATTGCTTCCATAGTTCCAATTATTTTCTTAACCTCTTCGCGTTTGGCCAATGGAAGTCTTTACGGCTGCGGTCTTATTGGTCGTGCATCTCCTATATCGCTTCTATGCTTGATTACTGGGGTTTTCCCTAATCAACCGGCTTTTCTGCTTCCTTCTTGGGCTATTTACAGTTGGACTATATATGTCCAAGCCCATCACAATTTCAGCATCTGAGTCCATTTCTTTTTGGTTGATGTTCACGAAGTACCCCCCGAATAACTTTCTTAATGCTTTCTTGGCCTTGCTGTTTTATATAGCACCTTACCTTGGCTTGCCTTGCTGCTTCAAATTTCAAATCATGAGCTATCGCATCATCTAGAGTCCTTGTTGGGTCTTTCCGTCGCGTATCCCGCCAATAAAGTTCTGTACTGTTATCTGTTCTAGAAAATTAGCGATGCTGTTGGATAGGTACGTTTGTTGCAGACGAGAGTCGCCTTATCTCATTTCTAGCCTTGATGTTAAGGTCCTGTAGCTTCATTGGTCGTGGTCTGGTATGGCCTGCAGAATATTCAACGCCTCATCTCGTAATGCGACAATCAACACGGTTGCCCACCATCGTTCCAGTCGTTAGTTCTTACAGCAGCCTCGAATTGTTTAAAATATGTCTGCTGAAGTAACTTTACAACAAATATGGGTGGTTTTACTTTGAATCTTAAAGTCTGCTCACATTGTCCGACATTCTTTAATTCTGGCGCGTGCTGTTGTATCAGTCACAATCTGAGCTCTGGTGCCTGCACTATTAAGGAATTAATCCGTTCTTACATTTCCAGTACCTCTTCTTCCATTTTACGCGAGTTTTCTAATAATTTCTCGGTAAACTCCGCTTCAAGTTTCTGTAAACCCCCGGAAAGTTTGGTTTTCGGGTTTACCGCGGATTTTGTAGTTTCCTGTATAAAGTTCTTTCTCAGTTTGGCGGTAATTTTCAATTAATGCTTGTTCAACCGGTTTTGCATTTTGATCCAATCGCTCTATATAATATTTCTGTAAATTCACTGCGGTCTCGTTTAGTTTTGCTGCAAGGCTTACGGTACTTTTCTGTAATCTTTCTGTAAAATTTCCTTTAATTTTACGGAATTTTCCTCCATGTCGAGCTTAAAGTCCTTCAAAAACAACATAATTTCGATGTTCATTTCCTTTTTTTGGCTACGAGGGATAAGCATGCAAATAGAACTCGTTCAAAAGTCTATAATTTCCTCTACTTGACAGCAGTGTAACAAAAATTCTATTTCACAAGCAACAGTTTTTTATTATCAAACTGATTATACAAACCTTTTCAACAACTCGTAGCTACAATGTAGTTCTAAAAGCTTTCACAACAATGTGCTTTCTAGTTAATCGCTAACAGTACAAATATCAACTTTTCAACACTAAAACAAGGTGTTACTTCGAAATTACTATCCAAGCACTATAATTAACTGTCCAAGCATTAATTATTAATTTAGATTAATTTTTATGATCACTACAGTAATTTATCAGATTCTGCAATTAAGGCAATTATTAGTAATTTATATCACATCGCTTCTTTCAAAATTTTAAATTAGAACTGATATCGTAATCAAATGTATATTTATACATTTCAATAATACTATTTAATTCGAGAAATGTCAGAAAAAATGTCAGAAATGATGCAAATAACATCCTCGGCATTTTCTATTGTAATTTAAATAACATTTAAACGCAAAACCCTTGTACCTATCAATCAAGTTAATCTGATGTAATACTGCAGAGCCTATCAATCATCTTTTGTGTACAAACCCTTCGTATACGTTCTGGTCACAGGTAAACCGAACGACGCCGCAGTACTTAGCAGTCAATTTCCTTTTTTAAAGAATTTACCTGTGGAATCTTTTATAAACATAAAATCTGATATGTAGATTGGCTTACATAATTGGAAATTAGCGATTCCTTTGAAAGTTAAAAAATGTGGTAAATTTGATCCTATAGCAGCCAAATGCCGTTTGGGATGGTCCATATTTGCGTTTCTTAACCAAAGACATACTAAAGAAGAGCATCAAAACTTTCACGACGGTTGTAAATGTGTCGTCATCGCAGATGACATAGAGTTGCATAATTCAGTAAAGTCTTATTTTGTTGTGGAAAGCCTAGGTGTGCAACTACCTAACTATTCCATTCATCGTGCCGCATCCAGCATGAGTGAAACTTTTAAGTGGCAAAATAGCCAATATACTGTGGGATTGTTTTGGAAGCACGACCATCTTCAGCTGTTGGATTTGTGAAATATGGCACTAAAGCGTCACTAAATTTTAATGAACCGTTTGAAAAAAGACCCTATTCTTGCTAAAAATTTAAAGGAACATATCCAAGACTTTACAGATAAAGGTTATGGGCGTAAACTACTTCTTGAAGAAATCGAAGAGCATCATGAGAAAGTTTGGTACTTGCCTCACTTAATCGCCGTTAATACAAATAAGAATGAATTCAAGTTAATTTAATATGCGGCTGGTACAATGAAAGGAGTGTCGCTCAATTCCATGTTGCTCAAGGGTCATGACTTACTTTCTTCATTGTTTGGCATATTCTTGTGTTTTGTCAGAGAAGAGTAGCACAAACCGGCGATATAAAAGAAATGTTTTGCGCATCGGAATACGGGCGGATGATAAACATCCTTTACGTTTCTTTGGCAGTTATTTAAAGCTTAACTGTCAGAGTCATTAAATTAACGGATTTAGAATACAGAAAAGAATGGAAAAAGTTAAAAATGTATTACGAAACAATTACAATTTGGAATACCTAATAAATAACATATTTTAAAAACGAATACACAAATATTACACTAATCGCCATAAAGACAACATAAAAAATAATACATTCGTTAAAAAAATAGTTCAAATTCCTCGTATTCCAGGTTTATCCGGAAATTTACA
The DNA here is from genome assembly GCA_036346225.1 of Platerodrilus igneus. Classification (NCBI taxonomy): domain Eukaryota; kingdom Metazoa; phylum Arthropoda; class Insecta; order Coleoptera; family Lycidae; genus Platerodrilus; species Platerodrilus igneus. The sequence goes on along the minus strand of JARFIW010001109.1, from coordinate 1,115,307 downwards.
GAAATATTTTTAAAAAGCAACATAAATTTAGCCCATGTATGTTTTAATTTAAATAAAAATTTGTTTACTAAAATAAAGGACATAACTCTTAACAACAAAATAACACACACTATATATAGCATCCCATGTCGAAATAACTGCAAATGTGTTTGCATTGGGCTGAGTGAACAGCACTTACGGAAGCAACTAAACGGTCATAAATATAACAAAAAAGATCAATCCGCGCTTACACAACATGAAATGTAAACAAACCATAAATTTGCTTTTGATAGAACTAAAATTTTAAATACTATAGTTAATAAAAAAAAAGAGAGAATGGTTGGAGATGATATATATTCTGAAAAACAAAACAACAGATAATGATAAGGCCGATATACAAAAACTGAGTATGGTGTATCACAACGTAATAAAATATTCTCCACACGCTAGCAAAAACGTACTAAAAGTCTCAAAAAATAAATAGTGTTCGGTAAAATTCCGTGAACCAAAACAAAATAAATGTTTTTCTACATCAAAATCAAAACTTGTAACAGGCTTTAGTGTCTGGAGAAATGTAGCTAAGAGTTTAAAAGAACATGAATCTTTACCAGGTCATTTTAAATCTATGTTAACTTTTAAAAAACTGGTAACTCTTTCTGGATGAATCGACATGTACTTAGTAGGACAAACTGAAACGAAACAGAACTACTGGCGGAAAATTTTAAAACATATCATGGCAACAGTGAAATTATTATGAACTTTGAAACTAGCGTTTCGTGGACATAAAGAAGATGTTAATACCAAACGCAAAAGAAATTTTTCGTTGCATAGACTGTTTGGCAGAATTTGATAATTTCTTATCAGTCATCTACAAAAATTCAATAATATATACAGTGGAAACGTGAATTATTTGTCACACACTGTATGTGATGAGTTTACAGGTTTAGTGGGAAACAAAGTTAGAAATTTTTTAGTCGCTGAAGTTCAAGAAGTTCTGTATTATGCCAATATTTTAGATTCAACTCCCGATATAACCCATACTGACCAATTAATTCTGATTTTAAAATATTTTAACAAATATGTAGATATAAAAAAACTTTTTTCTTTATTTCCTTTAACTTTAGCAACACGATTCAACGTATTTGGAAAATGTTGTACCAAAATTACTAAACTATATGAGCATACACCATCTTAAACTGCGGAGGTCAAACGTATGACAATGTAGCAAACATGTCTGGCAACTATAGTATACTACAAGCTCGAATAAATGAACATATTGAAGCAGCTACCATGTGCCCACCATGCTTTAAATTTAATTAGAAACTATGCCGCAGGATTATGTTCAGAAGCGGTGTATTATTTTGATTTTATACAAAATTTATTTGTTTATTTTTCGTTATCTACTCGACGATAGAACATTCTCAAAGATAAATTCCAGGCGGACGCTCATTCTTAACATTTAAAGCGAATAAATGATACTAACTTGTCAGCTAGAACGGACGCAGTTTCAGCGCTAAGATTACATTACAAAAATATAAAAGAAATCTTAATGGAAATTAGCAAAGACTGCAATGAAAAATCGATTAGTAGATTGAAACAAGGAAATTAGCAAAATATTTTAATGAGCTTTGTTAACAATACTATGGGACATGCTATTGCAACAGATAAATAGTACTAACAAATTAGTACAAAATATACATACCATCAAATTTGTTGAAAAGAATTCTACACCTAACATTTCTTACAGATTTCATTAAGGTTTTTAGAGACAACTTCGAAGATATTGAGAAAATATAGAATGTACTGACGGGATCCAGCAACTACAAGGAACTTAGGATGAGAAAACCCAAATAACCATTTGGGGAATCATTCGATAACAACATGCGATTAACAGGAAAAGAGTCTTTTATAATAAACACGCATAACGTTATGTGTGATGTGCTTGTATAGAAATATCCAGAAAAAGTGCTCTGTACTACAATGTATTAAGTGATTTTTCGTTTTTTCTTTGATTATAGAATGACTGACAGTGAAATTAATGAGTGTGTAAATAAATAGAGAGTAAAATACGAAAAGGATATTGAAATCACATATTTCAGAGATGAAGTGCTTCACTTCATTAAATATATTAAAAAAGAAAACGTTTCCAATCCTGTACAGATGTACAAATTATTAGTTGACGAGTTACAAACTATATTTCTTAATGTAGAAACCATTTTAAAATTTTTTCTTACAATTTTGATGTGCAACGCTAACGGTGAACGCTCGTTCTTTGTTCTAAAACGCATAAAAATTTTTGTACGCAGTTCATTAAATAATTTATCACTTATGTTTATAGAAAACGATCTTTTTAATCCCTTGATTATGAATGCATTATTGACAAATTTTCTAAACTTAATAAACAAAATGTTCGACTTTAAACAAACTTATCTGTTTTAATTTTTCCACCTAAATTTCTTTCGGACTATATGCTTTCTTTAATATTCAAACTTACTATTATTTTCTTTACTAACTAATATTTTGAATATGCCTATCGTCATCATTAGGTCTTCAGTCCTGGAACTGGTTAGACGCGTACTTCCATTGTTTTCTACTCTGAGTTAGTCTACACATATCCCTGAAATTCCCACAGCCTTCATCTTTGACTATATGTGTGTAGTAGTCTAACCTAGGTCTACCTCTACCTCTTTTTTTCTATCTCTGCTTCTAATATGTTTTTTATTAATTTTACCCTCCTTTGCATATTAGTGCCTTAGTTTAATTTTTGTTAATTTCCATGGCGTATCTCTCTGTTAGAACTGTTTTCATTTCATTATGAGCCACTTCTAACTCTCCCTTGCTAGATGCTAATACCGCTATTTCATCTGCTAATCTAAGCATATCAATCTTTTGTCCCTGCATAATAATTCCAAATGTCTTTCTGCATTTCACAGTATTCATTGCTTCCACGATGCACAAGTTAAAAATTAACGGAGATAGTGTACAGTGTGTCCCAAATTGGATGTATTAAATGGGTAACTTAGTTGTTATTAAAGATACAATAAAATTGTGTGCGCAGTCATGGGCAAACTTTTTGAGATCTATTCAATGGTAAAAAACACATGAGAGCGATCTTCTTTTGTTTTCGAGTTATAGCCAAAAATTGATATTTTTAACAATTCTATTAATTCGTATAACTCGTTTGGTTGCAAAAATATCCAAAAATACTGTAATAGTTTTTTATACGGTTTTTTACGTAGAATACAGTGGTGTACGCAAATATTTAATATTTATAACACTTTTGAGGTTATAATATAAACTTGCATTTTTTAAATGGAAACCACAATTGGTTGTCACTTTATTTAAAAGCTCTTTTTGACAGCTTTTCAAAAATATATAGTTTAATATAATTATCTTTTCAAATGATCGAATTATTCCATGTTTTTGGTATAATAAAATAATTTATTATATTATTGGTAATAAATAGTTGGCCGCGAAACAAAAGGTAAACAAAAAACGACAATTGTTTGTATAACAAACGTCAACGAGCTTCAATCATATCTATTGCGCATGCAATAAATTGTATTGTTAGTTTGTAAGTGAAGCATCAGTCTGTTACTAAATGGTAAAATTTGAAAATTACGAAAAATACGATATGCTAGTTGCATTTATTGAGTCTGCGAGAATTCCTCTATCAGCAAAAACTTTATATTTTAACAGGTAATTGTGTAACTAATAGCAAATAATATTACTATGTCGTTTGTAAATAATACAGGTATCCTGAAAGACAACAACCTAATATTAACATGTTTAAAAGGATAGATAGTATTTACAACAGTTTGGCTGCTTTGAAAAACCTAAAACGAAACAGTATGCAGTTTTTAATCAAGAGCAAACTACTGTTTCAACCATAGCATGTGTGGAAACAAACCCAAGAACATCATGTAGGAAAATTGAAAGGGAAATGGGTGTTTCTAAATCAGCAGCTTCAAGAATATTGAAGCGTAATAAATATCGACCCTATAAAAATAAAATTATACATAATTTGTTTCCCAACGATTTTCAAAAAAGAAGGCGATTTTGTCAATGGTATCCCCGTAAATGTTCTGCTACTAACAATTTTGGAAATAACATTATATGGTCTGATGAAGCACTTGCTGGTCGAATGAAAATACCTATCAAACATACGAGGCGTCAACAAAGCCGTTATGGTTTGAATATTTGTTGCTACATTGTTGGTGGCAAATTTCAATACCATATTTTTGAAAACAATCATTCAGCTTGTCGCTATATTGAAATTTTGTATACCAACTTGCACGAATTACTGAAGGACATGCCTTTACTTGTCGATATTGAACTATTTCTTGTGGAATTTTTTGAAAGAGGAAATCTATAAAACCCAGAACCATAGTATTGAAGAGTTGCGGAATTCAATTGAAGCAGCATTTCGTAAAGTTAAGGCGGTTTATTTATTAAATTCTATTAAGTCTTTAATAAAACGATGCGAACTTTGTTTAAGAGAGAATGGAAGCCAGTTTGAACAATATCTCTGAATTATCAGAAGGTACTACATAGGCCAGGAAGCGAGTTTCTTTTTACGTGGAAATTCCTTATTTTGCCGAACCTTTGCTGTTGCAAGCAAGGTAAGGATCTTTAACGTGCGTGACAACACTCACACACGGGACCTCCATTTTACCTCTCATCCGAACGTAGGCGTATTTTTGTGAAAATGCTCGCCTAACATTTTTCAAGCGGACCGTGTCGGGATATGAACCCGAGACCTTGGGCATAGTAGTCACACGTGACGTACTGTTACCGCTTGTACAGCGGCTTTCAAAGTTTCTGATTTCGCCTTGCATTTTTCAGACTCCTTAATACTAATTGAAACTCATCTCTATGTGTGGGATATCCCAAGTAATTCTTTTCAATCTTTGATTCCTGTTCTAGTGCTCTTAGTTCTTCTCCTGCATATAAATTCCTTAGATATTCTTGTCATTTAACCACTTACTCTATGTTCGGTCTCTTTGTAGCACGTTTGCGTGGTTAATTTTAAGTTACTTTAAATTCTTAGTTGTAAATCAAATCCTAAAGCTATCATCCGTTATCCCGTTACATCCTGTCGTAAAAATTCCTTTGTGTATGTGTAAATAAGTTGGATTAAAGGTAGTGACGAAAAACACTCTCTCGTCGATATCTGAACCAAACAGTTGTGCGTTCGGTGAGTTAGTCAATAGTGCCGCCGAATTAATTTGATAAACCCCTAAAAAACTCAGTGAAAGTGCCAAGTAACACGTACTATAATCTCGAACACAGTCCACTTAGCTGAAAAGTAAGGAACTACATCTTAGAACAACAAAACCCGCGGAGGTAAGTCGATATACAAATTTATAAGACCCCCCGCGCTAAACAATGGTCTTCGTACGACGGATTTTTTAATTATTTAATTAGTTCCTATCCTTTAAGCTCCTCATTTATACTAAAATTTAATAATTGTCGTAGTTTTGAGTATGTTTAAACGTGTTACAAGGAGAATAACATCCTGCTTACACATTTAATGGTAGAAACATCTGATTATAACGGGAGATTTTATAATATATCCCTTATCTTTTGTGTCAAAGATTAATGGTCGAACAGTTTACTTTAGGTAAACTAAATTTATGAGGGGTTATTGTATTGTAAATTTTTACCTTATTTGTCGTCTCAAGTTCGAAGAACCTTTCAGGTTCATGCAACTTGTATAACAAAGGGGTTGGAATTTATTTGAAAGGTTAAACGTTTTTGTCGGGCGAGCACGGTAATTAGTTGCATTTGTCTATTAATAATTCAATTTCGTAGATTAATTAGTTGTAGCGTATTTAAAATACACATTGTTTTTACATTAATTTTTATTGTCGTTCATTAATCATTAATCAAATATGGTTATATCGATTGCTTTAATTAGGGTATCGATTAAAAGTGTCGAGCAAATTGAAACTCATTTCAAGTCTTTTTGCAAGGATATTTTCTTTGATGAGGAGAGCAAACAATTGGACGAATTCTCGGCCCTTAGGGTGAAAATCGATGATTATCTATTAGATATTCGGATTATCGCTGAACAATGCGAATTAGATCGCGTAGAAAATAAGCCGGAGGTGGATAATATGAATAATTCTTTGTCGCTAAATTGTGGGATTTGCTTGAAACATCTGTCCAGCGATTCTCGGGAGGCATTTCAGATTTTGAGAGTAATCATGCAATTTATAAAAGATTGATTCATGATAATGTCGGTTTGTCTCCTGTGGAAGAATTTTGCTATTTCATTGATACACTAAATGAGTCGTCGCGTATGTTAATAAAACATTTGCCATTAAACGATTGTGCATACGAAGAATCCTATAAATCATTACTAATCGTTTTCAGTCCAAGAGGTTATTACTTTCAACATATTTTAATGCTCTCGAAAAATGCCCTAAGGTCAGTTCCTCAGACTCGCATGCGGAACTCCGGCAATTAATTAGTTGTTTTGATGTAAATATATTCGCGTTAAGACAGATGGAAATAGATTTATTAGATTTCATGTTGTTGAATCTGTTATCAAAATAATTAGATACAAACATTTTAAAGCGTTTCGAATTAGGAAATAATGACGAGATTTCCTCGTTCAAAGATTTAAGGTCGTACATTGAAAAACAATGTAAAGTGTTGGAAATAAATAACATTGCTTCAGGAACATGCTTGAAATCTGGAGATTCCGTGAAACAAAGGGAAAAGCTCGTTAGCACTTCGGCTAAAACTTCTTTAGTTGGTACCACCAATGATGGTAAATATTGTAGTTTATGTCAAGCTGTGCATCCTATTAATAGATGTAAGCAGTTTCTCGATAAAACCCCTCTAAAAGAAAGATTTGAGGTGGTAAAGGTTAAAAATCTTTGTATTAAATGTTTAAATACTTCACATTCGGTGAAAAATTGTAAGTTAGATTGGTCGTATAGAAAATGTCATCAGTCGCACAATTCGTTACTTCACTTCTATAAACGAGAAAAATCGGTGTCTCCACGCAGACAAACTCATCGTCAAAGGTCAACGTCTCCTCGGAGAGTGGCGCCTAGACTTACTTCTACTAGTGGACCTAGTGAAGACAATCTGTCGTTGGCGGTTGTGCATGAACAACCTGCCACCAACTCGTTAATTTCGACGTCATTAGAACATACAACGACGCTGTTAGCTACGGCAATGGTGTCGGTGCTAGATTATACAAGAAAATTGCAACCTGTTCGTATAATATTAGATAACGGATCCATGGAAAGTTTTATGACTGAAAAATGCCGTCAGAAATTAGGTTTAAGGAAACGGAGAGCCAATGTCACTGTTCAAGGACTTGGCTCGAATTCGTCGTTGGTATCTGGTGCACTATCGTGTGTAGTCAGCCTCTCGGGAGCACAGTCTCCAGCATATGAAATTGATTGTTATATTTTACCTAACATTTGTAATCAATTACCTTCGTCGTCGATAGGGGTCAAGAAATGGTCGCATAGTCGAGGTTTGACCTTAGCTGATCCTAATTTTAATATTCCTGGTAAAATTGACATCTTTGATTAGGTTTTGTTGAACGAATCTCGTTGGGGTGTCGCTAACAAGCCAGTTGCTATTAACTAACGGGAAAGGTTTCCCCGAATAGTTCTATTATGTCGTTGTGTGCTTTCGTTGATCCCTTAGACAGCGACATTCGTCGATTTTGGAAATTAGAAAATATTCTCTTCAAGAAACACATTTCTTCTGAAGAAGAAAAGTGTGAAAATCAATTTGTTGAAAATTATAGACGTAATAAGGACGGTCGTTTTGTAGTGTCCTTGCCCTTTAAAATTTCGGAACCCTCATTCGTGGGTATGAGATCAATTTGTACTAAAAGATTTTTGTGTTTAGAACGTCGTTTGCTAAAAAAGCCTGAATTGTATTAGGATTATAAAAAATTTATGGAGGATTATTTGAAAAGCGGTCACATGGTTCAAGTGGAATCGCCTGAAAATTCGTCTGTGCATGAGAAAATGTATTACATTCTCCATCATGCTGTACATAAGCGTGACAGTACTACTACCAAATTACGTGGGGTTTTCGATGCTTCGTGTCCGGATCAATCTGAAAATTCGTTAAATGATAGCTTGGCTATTGGCCCTGCTCTGCAAAAGGACATTGCAGTTTTGTTATTGCACTTTCGTGTACATCCTATCGTAATTACAGCTGACATCAAACAAATGTATTGGCAGATTTTGGTTAAAGATACTCATCGTGATTATTAACGTATCGTCTGGAGGTTTTCTCCGTCGGATCCTATTATGAACTTTAAATTAAATACTGTGACTTATGGAGTTTCGTCGTCGCCTTTTTTGGCCTTGCGTACTATTCAAGAATTAGCAAGGTTAGAATCGATTAATTTTCTTTTCGCGTCATCGGTATTGGCGAGCGATACCTATGTTGATGACTTAGTCACTGAATGCAATTCGATTGAAGCTGCTAATCAATTAATTGGTAAATTGAATAGTATTTGCACTAGTGGTGGGTTTTAGTTAAGAAAATGGAATAGTAATTGCCCGGAAGTGATGTCCAACTTGAAGGAGTCCCTGTCCAGTTCGGAAGCAATTACATTTCAAAATAAAAATAGTGGTTCAATAAAAATTTTGGGTCTGTCGTGGCACGCTCTTACAGATGTATTTTTATACAACTTAGACGTTGAAGAGCGCATTTGCACTAAGCGTAATATTTTGTCGGCTATCGCAAAAATTTTGGATCCTCTCAGTTTGATAGCGCCTTTAGTACTTTTCGCTAAACGTTTAGTTTAAGATCTTTGGCTTTTAGGCCTCGGTTGGGATCAAGAACCGCCATTGAAAGTCGTAGAAAAATGGAAACATTTTTTGGGTGAATTGCCAGCGGTTTCGAATATTGAGATTTCGCGTCGCATCGTATGTCATAATTTTAAAAAGGTGGAGTTAGTTGCATGGGTTCTGCAATGCATCTGAAGCCGGGTATGCAGCTGTCATCTATTTTCATTCGTTCGATTTAGAAGGTAATATTACCATGTCATTAGTATGCGCAAAATCGAAGGTTGCTCCTACTAATCGCGTTTCATTGCCCCGTCTCGAATTGTGTGCTGCCGTACTCTTGGCAGATTTAGTAGATTTCGTCAAAAATACTTATACAGATATTTTATCCTTTAGTAATATTTTCGCGTGGTCAGATTCTACTGTTGTTTTGTCTTGGATTCGGTTTTCCTCGCATAAGTGGAAGACATTCGTTAGCAATCGCATTTCGCATATTCAAGAACGTATTCCTCCATCTTCATGGTTTCATGTTAAGTCCCAGGATAACCCTGCGGATTGTGCCTCATGTAGACTTTTGGCTTCAGAGTTGGTTCATCATCCATTATGGTGGACAGGGCCTTCCTGGTTAGTGCATCGTAATGAAGAATGGCCAGTAACGTCGCTGTCAAAACTTATCGACTCATCTCAGATGGACATCGAATATCGTACTTTGTCGTTAACAGTCGTTATGTCTGAGAATTTCTTAGATTTGTTGTTGGATAAATTTTTAAAACTGCAGAAAATTTGTAGCATTATTACATGTATTCGTCATTTCATTCGTAATGTTCAATGTTCGGCAGATTTGCGTTCAAAATATTCTGATAGTTTGACTCTAGCTCATCAGCAAAAGGCTATACATTTATTGATTAAAAGAGTTCAAACAAATGTTTTTGCCCAAGACATCGCAAATATTAAAACTGGAAAACTTGTTAGTAAACAACTTCGTAGCCTTAGTCCGTTTCTAGATAGTCGTGATTTGTTGAGGGTGGGCGGTCGCCTACGTAATTCAGAGTTATCGCATGATGCACAATTTCCAATTTTGCTTCCTCGGTCGCATCGGTTGACTGAAATTATTATATTAGATTGTCATGAAAGACATTTACATCCTGGAAATCAAACAACTCAATTTTTATTAACGCAAAATTATTGGATCTTGTCAGCAAAGGGGGCTATTCGGCAATGTTTGAAATCCTGCATTTGTTGTTTTCGTGTAAACCATGTAGCTTTATGCCCGCCTATGGGGGATTTACCAGCTTCTAGGTTAATGCCAGGTAAAGCGTTTTTACATACGGGAGTCGACTTTGGTGGACCTTTCTCTGTAACGATGAATCGATGTCGTGGTGCAAAATCATTGAAAGGGTACATTTGTTTTAGCACTAAAGCTATCCATTTGGAATTAGTGTCTAACTTGTCGACAGACGCTTTCTTGGGTGCTTTACGTCGATTTATTGCTCGAAGAAGCAAATGTATCCAAATTCATTGTGACAATGGTACTAATTTCGTTGGGGCCCTCGTGAAATCTCTCAATTGATGCGTCATTCGGCAGGCATTGAGGGAATCGAAATTGCGTTTAATCCTCCTGCTGCTCCTCATTTTGGTGGGTTGTGGGAGGCTGGGATTAAATCGGTAAAATCCCATTTGAAAAGAATTATCAGTGAACAAATTTTGTCGTTTGAAAAATTCTTGACTGTATTGATTCAAATCGAACCGATTCTCCACTCACGTTCACTATGCACACTGAGTTGCAAACCGCATGACTTTTCATATTTGACCCCGGGTCATTTTCTTAATGTTGAACCAGTCTCGGTGTTACCAGACCCGGATTTGCTCTCCATAAACCCCTCTCGTTTGAATCGCTGGCAATTGTTGCAGCAAATGCAACAAGAGTTTTGGAAAAAATGGAGTTCTGAATACCTGCACACGTTGCAACAGAAAGTTAAGTGGTTAAGGAGTTCCGCTACCCTACCTATTGATTCGCTTGTCCTCTTAAAGGAAGAAAATAACCCCCCCTCTGCAGTGGCGTTTAGAAAGAGTAGTAGATGTTCATCCTGGTAAGGACGGTATCGTTCGGATAGCTACCGTCAAGACAGCTCAAGGTTAGTTAAACGTCCTCTAGTGAAACTATGTTTACTGCCAATTACTTAATATTTAATGATGTGTATACATATATTCACTTATATAAGTTTGTCGGTTTAGGTTTCGTAGTTAATAGCTGTAATCATTTTTAATTATAAAATAAGTTAGTTCATACTTATTTTGGTGGGCGGGATGTTCGGTCTCTTTGTCGCACGTTTGCGTGGTTAATTTTAAGTTACTTTAAATTCTTAGTTGTAAATCAAATCCTAAAGCTGTCATCCCTTATCCAGTAACATCTTGTCGTAAAAATTCCTTTGTGCATGTGTAAATAAGTTGTACTAAGGGTAGTGACGAAAAACACTCTCTCGTCGATCTCGGAACCAAACAGTTGTGCGTTCGGTGAGTTAGTCAATAGTGCCGCCGAATTAATTTGACAAACCCTTAAAAACCTCAGTGAAAGTGCCAAGTAACACGTACTATAATCTCGAATACAGTCCACTTAGCTGAAGAGTAAGGAACTACATCTTAGAACAACAAAAACCCGCGGAGGTAAGTCGATATACAAATTTATAAGACCCCCCGAACACTACATTTTCTATACAGATGTCTCCTTCTGCGCCTATTTTTGTTATACGGTTTTATATCCCTAAAATTCATTCTTATTAGTTTGTATGCTACGTCCGTTTTTCCTATTTCCATTTTAATTTGTACCTCTTTGTAATTTTTATCAATCCTGCATTTGCGAGGAATTTCCCATTTTATGGCTTTGTATTTCTGGTTTCCTGCTTCTGGTCTGTCTTTATATTTTTGTCTTGCTTTTTAATTTTCTTTTTGTGTATACTCTAGAATATCTCTGGCCGCAATGTCTAAGCTAGATTTAATGTTATTCCATTCTGTTTCTACTTGTTTAGTATTAGAAATTTTCCGATATCTTTCAGCAATTTATTTGACTTTTTTCAAATCTTTCGTGGTCATCCTAATCTTTTAATTTCTCAAAGTCAAAGTTCCTTTTTCCGTTCCTTTTTTCAAATTTTTAAATTTAAGAACTGCCTTTATATTTAGCAATTTGTGGTCAGTGCCTATAATTGCTTCTGGGTAGCTTCTATAGTCCTTTACTTGATTCCTAAAACGTTGTCTAATAAGAACGTAATCTATTTGATATCTTCTATCTTCCACGTGTATCGACTTCTAACATGATGTTGAAGTGTGTTTGTGATGGTTAAATTGTTTTTTTCGCAAAATTCTTCACTAGCCTATTTCTCCTGTCATTTCTCCTGCCTAAACCAAATAAACCTAATACCGCTCCTCTCCTACCCTTACCTACCACTGCATTAAAATCCCCGTAATTATTAAATTTTCATGTCCTTTTCCGTATATTAGTATATCTTCGATATCTCTACCTCATTGTAGCTAGAAGTGGGCATGTATACTTGTACTATTACTATATTTACCGGTTTAGACTTTAATCTAACCATGAGTACCCTTTCCTTCTTTTGTAAGTAGTTTTTTTCGAATTGTCCTATTTTTTTCGCATAACCATCTCCACACCCGAATTTCCTTTCTCTAATCCTGTATGAACTAACTTAAAGTCTCCAATCTAAAAATTCCCCGTATCTGGCTACCGAACTTTGCCGATCCCTACTATATCTAATGCTAACCTAACCATTTCAATTTTCAACTTTCCTAGCTTACGTACTTGCTTCATACTTCTGACATTCCACGCTCCGACTCACAAAATGTTCCACATTCTCCGAGGTAGTCCCCTCTCGGAAATTCGAATGGGGGACTATTTTATCTCGGGAATCTTATACCTCAGAGGTTCCCACCATCTTAAATAACAATTTAAGTACGCTGTGTACTTGTGAGGTAATGTGGTGATTTACAGTTGCCTTCCACATCACAGTAGTGTTTTAGAATGCCATAACCGAGCCGTATGGTTTCTGCCACTCTAAGTACCGATAGAGCTGCTGTCCTTTTTCGGGAAATATATCAAAGGTCCTAACTAAATGAAATCAATTAAGTAAACGAAAAAAATAAAATAGAGTGAAATCGCGCATCTCCTTAGGACTTAAAGTGATAGTGATTGTAACTCCCCCAGGGCGTTTAGTGCATACCCACCGGGACTTTAACTGTTCATATTCTTTTCTCCTTACAAGACAAATAGATGTACGCAGACGACCAGATCTTCGGATGCTGGAGAAATTTATACATGAGGTAAGAATAAAATTGTGGCGGCTGTACTCGCATAAGCATTGATTTGCATTAATAAGAACAGTTTGTAATAATTTAACGAGCACGTTTTGTGTGTAATGGCGCTAGTCGTCATAATGCTTATGCGACTGCAACTGATAATTTGAGTAATGCTTTTGCTAATTTATGCACTGTTACATGCTTATGCTTATTTAGAAATTTATTTATTTATATATTTATATTTATTTTACATTTATATTTTTACATGTACTTTATTATTTTGCCGCTTTATTTATTTTGTCTGACGTTCTGCTGCTTATTTTTGGTTGCAGTGTCTATAGAAAGGAAGTTATTATAATACAAATCAGTTAGGGAACGTTAGGGACGAATATAGGATTGACTTAGGATAAAGCATTTAAACCACGGTTACGACTTTGTAAATTTATAGAGCAGGCAAAATAGCTCGATTCACTATTAAAATATTTGGCGAATGCTTAGAAATTTAAATCCATTTTATTTTAAATTAGTTAGCTATATTTGGATAGTTTTAAGACGGCCCTTCAGGTCGCTCCGGTGAGCAGGGCTGGCAGCTGCTATCCGGTATTACGGATCCTTCCCCCTTTTCATTTTTGCTTGCGTCTTGTTGGCCGGACACATTCCAAAATCAACGCTAGGGATACCATTATTTAAATCCTATTTTTAGTGTTAGTTTCAGTTTGTAGATTTTTATTTGGATCGATAAATTTGAAGTTAGATTGAATTTGAAGAACGTTTACTTCGCGTTTAAACCCAATGTAGTTCCTTCGGGTGGAGCATTGCGGACGTGATCGCAAACATAACGGCCCTTATTCAAATTATAATGTTCTCTTTCGGGAACCTGTCTTTGTCTTGTTTTTTACTTTAGACCCCACAAATTTGGTTAGACCTTTAGTTTGGCTCTTTAGATCACTGGAACTTGCAAACCATTCTACCCGTTCTAAAACTTGTTCAAGGCGCAATTCATTAAGAATGGGCGATGCCTAAGTTTCTGTTATTATATAAAATACGTTTAGTTTTTAAGCATTAAAAAATTGTTATTTCAGTTTCAATGGTATGAAGGGTCTTCGGTAAAGTTTGCGCTTAGGACCTACCAAATGCTTAATCTGCTACTGTATATGACCAAGTATAGGAACAATAATAAGCCATAATATTTGGCTAAACATTGTTTAACTGACAACTGCTCAATAAACACGTTTTCAACCACACTTTTTAGATTAAGATTAACTTAGTAATGAGGTCCACGATAGCTTTAAAATGCAGTTGTTGGGTGTAAATTTTTAACGTTTTTCCGGAGGTGAACGGGTGGAGCCAAGGGCGTTCAGTTTTCTAGAGGTATTCCATACCCCCTCTCGGTAGAGGCATTTAATCAAAGGCTTTCCACACATAACTTTTGCCTTAGGACGGCCCTGCTTTTACTCCAGCATTCAAAAAAACAATTAATTAAATTTAGTTTTCAAATTTCCAAACAAATAAGACGTATTGCATTAATTTCTTTATGAAATGTACTTAGTGGTCAATAACCCACGCCCTTAAAAATTTAAATACTAGAATCCATTGTTAAAAATTACTACCGCAACAGATATTAAATTACATTCCTTTGCGTGGGAAAACGTACACACGAGAGCTTAGCGACCTTTAAATTTTCAAAAGATCTATTATTTGATGTTTTTGTGAGCACTGTACCGTTCAATTTACTAGTGCCAGCAGCATCCAAGTATCGGGGGTGGTTTCTAAATAAGGAATAAAGGGTCCGCAGGAACTTCGACCCTTAATTCACGTCACGTGCTGCAAGTATATGGTGGGGACCAAAACACAAGGAATTGACGAACGCATAGCATAGCATCGTAGTATAGTGTGTATATTTCGTAGTTGACGGTATTCGTAATTAGGGATCTATTTGCATTAGCGTAATCTTTTAACTCTTTTTACTGTATACATATCGCGTATCAACATATCCCATTTCCGAAAAATTGCATCACGAAGACAATAACAAAGCACGAGCCAATGCCTGACAAACTGGATGAAAGCGATTGACAAAATGGACACGTAAGTATATTATAACCTCTGCTGTTTACATTATAATTATAGCAGCTTGTAAATGGTGCACACTTGTAACGTATCCTTCCGGTATTAGATTACAACTCTGCAAGTTGCGCTAACAAAAGATATAATTTCTTGTGTTATGGTTATAGTAAATGTTTAGGTATGATGTTTTTATTGAAGCTAGTATAAAACAAAATTGATCTGCGCGACGCTGACAGCGTCGCGATGCTCTTTGTTACAAGTGAAACAGGTGTTTTATAGGGGAAGATCTCCCTAAGGAAAACAATGAATTTCCGGGTTCGCTGAATTTGAAATATACATTCAGACTCTGATCAATACGTATCTTGATTGTACTTTTCTACCCTAATTCTGCATTACAGTGCTAAGGGACTATGCCAAGTATAATTTTTTCTATCATATCTTAAGTCTCCTGTTAAGGTGCAAAACATCTGCTAACTAATAGTTTTTAGCTTTTACGTTGATATAAATATCAGAGACTACTTTTCAAAACATTAAATTGTAAGTAATTATAGACAAGGAGTAGAACAAAGGCTTTCAAACTTGCAAAATTGCGCGCATTCGCAAAATTATTGATCCTTATTGCAAGAGTTCACTCTGAGTAAAGAAGGATATAGAGCCCTTTGGGGCTATAATTTTAAATTGATGTTTAATTAAACTTTATCTAGGCAGCAGTTCTCCATAGGGTAAAAAATTTAAGGGGTACTAAATTGGTAAAAATAAAATGTTAGTAATGTGAAGGAATCAGTTTTCGAACATGTAATAATTTTTGTGCATTGGCACTTTAATAAAATGGTTAGTTTATACTATGAATTAAATTCTGTCGGCGTAAATGTTTTTTTGAAATGTGTTGAAAAATTAGAAAGTCAATTTTACAATTTTTCAGACACACCATAGACAAATTCTCAGACAATAATGCATCATTTTTCGAACAACTGCTCGAAAAGCAATACTTTTCGATACCTACCAGTGACGAACGAAAAATTGACGTACAGTCAAACATGAGTAAGAAAAATAAGTCAATTTCCACAGCCCCCCCCCCCCAATCGAAACTTGAACTTTTTCTACGTCATTCGCTTGTCCATCGTAGGTGCACAAATATGCACAGTGAACGAACGTTTGCGCACCACTTTATACAAAAATACGAAGAAAACAAATATGGGGTGCTGTGGAAATGGCAGCCCCTACACCGAAGATATTTCGGATTTTTTTATAGTCTATCGTTTGTGCATCGTAGGTGAACAAATGTGCACGATATAAGAACGTTTGTGCACATCTCTATACGAAGATACAAAGGAAATAAAGTGGAGGGGCTATAGAAACGGCACCCCCCCCCCAAGAAAATTTGACTTTTTTTATAGCCAATCGTTTATGCAGCGTAGGTGCACAAATGTGCACAGTATATGAACGTTTGTGCACATCTCTATACGAAGATGCGAAGAAAATAAAGTGAAGGGGCTGTAGAAACGGCAGCCCCCACACCAAAGAAATTCCGGACTTTTTATAGCCAATCGTTTGTGCATCGTAGGTGCACAAATGTGCACAGCATACGAACGTTTGTGCACTTTTCTATTCAGAGATGCAACGAAAATAAACTGAAAATATCAGAGGTTTCATGTTGATCTTGGACATCAAAATATTTTACTTGTATGCCTTCGTATGGTGGACAAAAGCGCATCAAAAGAAGATATATGTTGTTATCGTGGTTTGAAGCATCCGTCAAAATAGTAAATTCGATTTACGATGATCAACATTTAATTCTTCAATCGCTGTACGTCTCAATACATTTACTACAATAACTTCGTTTTCGTCCGATTTCTTGAAAAATTTAACATTGAAGAACTCGAAGCGTGGGCACGGTCGACACATTTACGTCTCTCAGACTTTATATGCTGTTCAATATTACCGGTACTGCTATGAGACACACCAAACTCTGTACGTTTACGCAAATGACATCCTAGAAAGTAATCGTTTGCTTAATAAACCGTTTACTTGTAAACTAATATTAAATGTAGACTTGCATTTCGGCATAGTTAAAATGGAAGTTTCCAAAACAAAACACTTCGAACGCGAGCGTTGGTGGAAACAACCGACAATTGAAAAAAGGCGATAAGTAGTAAGAAGTACCCAAGGCGTGGACGGTAAGCAAATCAAGACGCCCCTCCTCTGTCTGCCATTCCTTCCCGTCCCATTTTGCATTATCCGTCCACAACAAAATTTTTGTAAGAAAACGTCGTTCGTTTGATGGGCGCTGACACTTCGGCAGTTCTATGCTTATTTTTTTGTATTATACTTTGAGAAAGTGTACAAACGCTACGCCCTAAGGAACAATTGATTATCAATAAAGAAGAAAAGAAATTTATTTGGTAAAGAAGTTACCATTTTTACGATCTCCGGTCTCCGCAAATCGCTTTCCTTCTACCTTAGTGTACGAAAGTGCACAAACGTTGAGATTTTTGCAGAATTTTGCACAAATGTGCACAGTGAACCAACGTTTGTGCACTTCTTTCTACAAAGAAATGAAGATATTAAAATGATGGGGCTGTAGAAGCGGTAGTCTCCGCACCAAAGCAATTCTGAATTTTTTTATAGGCAGTCGTTTCTGTATCATAGGTGCACATATGCGCAATGTCCACTTCTACATACTAAGATATGAGAAAATTATTTTTGGGTAGCCCAAACATAAGCGGTGACGTACCACCGATGCAATCTCATATTATCTAAAAGCCAATCGCTTTCGTATCGTAGGTTGACAGCAGTGCACAACGTGCAAACATTTGCGCACTCTCGCAATCGATGTGAAATTCTAACCAATACAGATGCGTGAAGTTAGCCGCATTTTTTTTTTAATTTTACAAAAATTTTGTGCTATAATTAGGCGCCATTTTGCACCGTTAAAACTAAATTTTGCGCTCTCTTAGTATTCAAGTTATTTTTTTAAAAAAAATTCCGACCAAGTTTACGCAGCCACGCCGTTTTTTGGTTTTTTCCAAAAAAAATTGTGCCATAAATGAGCGCTAATTAGGTGTTATTTTGCGCCATTAAAACAAAATTTTGCGCCCACTCGGCAAACAAGTTATATTAAAAAACTATTGCTCGGGCCAAGTTCAAGTAGCCGCACTTTTTCGGAATTTTGAAAAAAAAATGTGTGCCATAATTAGGCGCTCATTAGGCACCAATTTGCACCCTTGAAATAAAATGTTGCGTCCTCGTTGCAAGCAAGTTATTTAAAAAACCTCCAGTAGGCGCGGTTCACGAATCTATGGAAAATTTCCTAAATAACTTATTCACAATAATTTTTTAAATATAACTTGTTTACTAGGTGGGCGCAACATTTTGTTTTAACGGCGCAAAATAACGCCTAATTATGCCACAAGAAATTTTTTGAAATTCAAAAAAGGGCGGCTAACTTCACGCACCTATGCAGAAATTAATTTGAGTTGTCCACATAAACAGCAACACTTTTCCTATGCGTCATACTCAAGGTTTTTAGCGATTTTTGTTGGCGTGTATTGCACGTGCATGATTCTGCAGAAATCTGAACGTCTGTGCACTTTCGTACACTAAGGTAAAAGGAAAGCGATTTGCGGAGACCGGAGACCGCAGAAATGGTAACGTCTTTACCAAACAAATTTCTTGTCTTCTTTATGGGTAATTGTTCGTTAGGGCGTAGCGTTTGTACACTTTCTCAAACTATAATATAAAAAATAAACATAGAACTGCCGAAGTGTCAGCGCCCATCAAATGAACAACGTTTTCTTACAAAAATTTTGTTGTGGACGGATAATGCAAAATGGAACGAGAGGGAATGGACGGACAGGGGAGGGACGTTTTGGTTTGCTTTCCGTCCACGCCTTGAATACTTCTTACTATTTATCGCCTTTTTTCAATTGTCGGATGTTTCCACTAACGCTCGTGTTCAAAGTATTTTGTTTTTAACTATGCCGAAATGCAAGTTCATATTTAATATTAGTTTGCAAGCAAACGGTTTATTAAGCAAACGAATACTCCCTAGGATGTCATATGCGTAGACGTACACAATTCAGTGTGTCTCATAGCGGTACTGGTAATATTGAACAGCATATAAAGTCTGAGAGACGTAAATGTGTCGACCGTGCCACCGCTTCGAGTTCTTCGATGTTAAATTTTTCAAGAAATCGGACCAAAACAGAAGTTATTGTAGTACATGTATTGAGACGTACAGCGATTGAAGAATTAAATGATGAATATGGTAAATCGAATTTACAATTTTGACGGATGCTTCAAACCACGATAACAAGAACATATATCTTCTTTTGATGCGCCTTTGTTCACTATACGAAGGCATACTAGTAAAATATTTTGATCTCCAAGATCAACATGAAACTTCTGATATTTTCAGTTTATTTTCTTTGCATCTCTGAACAGAGAAGTGCACAAACGTTCGTGCACTGTGCACATTTGTGCACCTACGATGCACAAACGATTGGTTATAAAAATCCTGAATTTCTTAGGGGGGGGGCTGCCGTTTCTACAACCCACCCACTTTATTTTCTTCGTATCTCCGTATAGAGATGTTCACAAACGTTCGTATACTGTGCACATTTGTGCACCTACGATGCACAAACGATTGGCTATAAAAATCCTGAATTTCTTAGGTGTGGGACTGCCGTTTCTACAGCTTATCCACTTAATTTTTTTCGTATCTTCGAATGAAGATGTGCACAAACGTTCATATACTGCGCACATTTGTGCACCTACGATACACAAACGATTGGCTATAAAAAATCCGGAATTTCTTTGGTGTGGGGCTGCCGTTTCTACAGTACCTTCACTTTATTTTCTTCGTATCTCCGTATGAAGATGTGCACAAACGTTCGTATACTGTACACATTTGTGTACCTCGATGCACAAACGATATACTATAAAAATCCGAAATTTCTTCGGTGGAGGGGCTGCCGTTTCCACAGCCCCCCATTAACAGAAGTAAAAGTTTACTCAAGTTGGTATTATAATAACTACTTAACAAAAAATAAATTATTCATCTTTAGGTTATAACCTAAACTGATCATCGTACAGCAAAGCTCCAAGGAAAATGAGTAAGTTAATTTTATCGGTATATGTCACATACGTAGTCTTTTTGAGCTGCATCATTGTATGTCAAGTATGACATATCAGTACATCTGAAGTGATTCCAAAAATGGCATTTATGTCAGCCTATTTTTTGTTTTCTTCATCTTCGGCATCGCTGAAGAACTCACAGAGAGTGCATGAAACTTTATCTTTGCTTGTTGAGCTCTATATCTTTGTATTGTCTTTCATAGTTAACGCTTCATTTTCTGACTTTTTGTTTGCTTTTGGCCGCTTCTTTTTTTTTGGGTTTTCTTTTTAGGTTAGCCTTTTCCATTTTGTCTTTTTTCTCATCATATTTGCGAATGTAATAAGTTCTCCACGCTGTTGATGATATTGTACTGGATAGTTTCCTTCACGCTTCATACTTTTTCTGATGATGCTTCTAAGAATGTTAAATGTTTTTGGAAAGGGCCAAGAGTGATCGTCTGTTCTTCTTTTTTGTTACTAGATTCACCGGCTTCTATATTTCCATTCGTTACATTTTTGTTTTTCTTTATTTTGAGCCTTTTCATGCACTATTTGTATAATCATGAATTTTATTGTGTAATATCACAGTTCTGCTACTATCAGTCTGTTTGGCCAGAACTATGCTCTTTTGTTTGTTCGTTTTTTTGTGTAAGTTTCTTTTTCAGTTTCAGTCTCACTTACTTTGTCATTTCCTTGTTGGTTTGCTTGTTTATTTTTTTGTCATTTTTTTATTAGTTCCCTTTTTTATTTTCAAATAATGTTCCATTCTCTTTGTCACTTTTATTTCCGTTTCAATTTTTTACCGCTTTCAGTTTCTCTTTCGTTTTCCTTTTCATTACCTGCTTTGTTTTCGTTGCTTTTTTGTTTTTATAGTGTATTTCATTTTCTTTCTTTATACTTACGTACAAGATTACTGTCACGTTACTTTGTATGTAATGTGCATATTTTGTAATATGGTATTATTTTCCTGTCCTTGGTGGTCGAGACTGAGGATATTTATCTATTGTTAATTATCTTGTTCATGAGGAGCGCAAACATAGTGCCTAGCAATATTGAGATGTTTTTATTTACGGTTTTAAAGTAAATCATCGTCCTGAATTATTTTGATACGATGTATTTAAAAAAATAAAGTTACACTTTATTATCCGGATTATTTTTATAGAAACAAAATTGGAAATGTCATGTTTACTTAAGATTATTTGTAAAATCTATCATACAAGGTGGTTCGTATTTTTTGTCCCTTCAAAATTAAATTTTCTTTTCCCTTACAAATTACAGGTAGCGTTACAAGCTTATGCATGATTGTGCATTGAGTGTAGAATTTAAATATTTGTTAGTTGTGGATTGCATACAGTAGTGCGATTTCACAGCTGCAAAGATTTAATGTTCTCTAATAAAATCATCACTCTGCTGATCCAAATTATTATGAGGAGAGGTTGTCTTTCATTGCTCCTTTAATAACATCCCACTTCTTTTTAAAACGACTTCTTATAAATAAATGTGTCTGTAATATTAGGTTAGGCATAAAAAAATCTCGACATATTTTCTTTCTCTAACTATTTACAGTGAAAGAGTAGTGATTAGTGTAGGTTTTCCTAGAGTTTTCAATATTTCTTGTATTTCTCTTCTTTAAGTTTTAACATTATTTAAAACGCATTAACGTTGTTCATTATAAGAAGAAAGGCTATGATATTTACTACATTTGATTTTCCAGTTCTCTACCCGAAGGTACTACATTGGTCAGGAAGCGGGTCTTTTTAGCTAGAAATTTTGAACCCTTGTTGTTCCAAGCAAGAAATGTGCGTGACAACACACACACGGGACATACATTTTACCTCTCATCCTAACTTGGGTGTATTTTTGTGAAAAATGCTCGCCTAAGATTTTTCAAGCGGACCGTGCCGGGATTCGAACCCAGGGCCTTGGGCATAATAATCACACGCATACCAACTACGCTACAAAGCCGCTTGCTAGGATATTCAGTATAATGCAAGTAAGGGGCGCTACACTTGCACCCACGTCCTTAAACGTCCACCCGAAGGTACTACATTAGGTTTAAACGCGAAAATTTTTACCTGCTTTAAATAAATATGACTTCAAAATTAATTAACCATGAATAATATGTATAAACTAGAAAGTTTCTGTGTAAATAATGGTATCCCTAGCGTTGACTTTGAAGTGTGTCTAATCAACAAGACACTAGCAAAAAGTAAAAGTGAAGGTATCCGTAATATCCGATAACAACCGCCAGCTCTGCCTACCGGTGCGACCTGAAGGGTCGACTTAAAACCATCCAAATATATCTAACTAATATTTGCCAATGGTTTCGAATTTCTAAGCATACGCCAAATTTATTGATAGCTACGATATTCAACATAAATAGTTGATTTTTGATATTCCTCTGTCTCTGTGGTACACCTACGTTTTGTTTTTCAGAATATGGAGTAGATGCCATAGGAGGAGCAGAGTGTTTAATGTTGCAAAATCTTGTATATTCTTTACTTCTCATTCTTTTTGATTTTCGCTTTGACCACTTCAGTGCACCCTTCCTCCTTTTCGTAGGAATAAAATCTATAATTGAAGGGAAATAAAAAGTGATTTCAAATCGGCAGTATAATGTTTAATTCAAACCTTTGAATTTTTAGTTTAATGTTAGGCTGTACTGAATATTACCTAATGGTAATTCATCTTCAATGAAATAGTTGCCAGCGGCCTCGTTACTCTCCTCATTATCAGAATAAATATCCGCTGATGGATGATACTCGTCTAATCACCATCAGCCAGGAAAGATTGAAGATTATCACAGTTTCCCAAAAATATTTAAAACCACCGCCTTGAATCAATTACTCCCCGTCGGAAAGGAACGCCAAATGGCAAATTCAACTTTTGGTTCTTATATTAAATAATGTTCTGCATTAAAATTTTTTACTATGTTATACAAAAGTGTTACAAATTTACGACAAGAGCAGTAGGTTCCCAAAGAAATGGGCTTTAAAACACTCCTCTACAAATCGATTGCTCTCCGTAGCAAAAGAACCACATAATGGCAAACTCAGCTTCTCGTTCTTATATTAAATAAAGGTATGAACTAAAAATTACTTTCTCTTGTTATACAAAAGTGTTGTTAATTCGCGACAGGGGTAATAGGTTTCCCAAGAGAATGACTTTTAAAAGCCACCACCCTAAATCGATTGGTCCCACGTAAGAGAAGAACCATCTAATGGCAAACTCAGCTCTAGTTCTTATATTAAATAACGTTATGAATTAAAAGATTATTTTCTCATGTTATACAAAAGTGTTGCAAATTCGCAATAGAAGCAATAGATTCCCTAAAGAATGGTCTTTAGAAACTACCACCCTAAGTCGATTGCTCCCCGTAGGAAAAGTCACATAATGGCAAACTCGCTGCTTGTTCTTATATTAAATTACATTATGCACTAAAATTATCTTGTCATGTTAAAAAAGTGTTGCACATTTGCGATAAGCGCAATAAGTTCCCCAAAGAATGGTCTTTAAGCTCCAACACCCCAAATCGATTGCTCTCCATAGGAAAAGGACCAGATAATGGCAAATTCAGTTTCTAGTTCTTATATTAAATAATGCTATGCATTAAAAAATTATTTTTTCATGTTACACAAATGTATTACAAATTTGCAATTAGGGCAGTAGATTTTCCCCAAAGAATGGTCTTTAAAACCCATCACCCCAAATCGATTGCTCCTTCCGTAAGAAAAGAACCACTTAATGGCAAATTCAGCTTCTAGTTCTTATGTTAAATAACATTATACATTAAAAAATTATTTTCTCATGTTATACAAATGTGTTACAAATTTGCGGCAGAGGCAATAAATTCCCCAAACAATGGTCTTTAAAACCGACCATATCAAATCAATTGGTCCCCCCCTTGGAAAGAACCACATAATGGCAAATTCAGCTTTTATTTCTTATATTAAATAAAGTTATGCATTTAAAAATGTTATATAAAAGTGTTGCCAATTCGCGTAGGAGCAATAGGTTCCCAAAAGTGGTCGTGAAAACCCACCGTCTCAAATCGTGTGCTCCTCCGTAGGAAAAACACAGAATGGCAACTTCATCTTCTAGTTCTTATATTAAATAAAGTTATGCATTAAAAAATTATTTTCTTATATTATACAAATGTGTTTCAAATTCGCGACAGGGGCAGTGGGTTCTTCAAATAATGGCATTTAAATCCCACCACCTCAAATCGATTTCTCCCCGTAGGAAAAGAACCACCTAATAGCAAACTTAGCTTCTCGTTCTTATATTAAATAACGTTATGCATTCAAAATTATATTTTCATGTTATACAAAAATGTAGCACATTCGACCGAGGTAGTAGGCTCTACAAGGAATGATGTTTAAAACCCATCGCCCCAAATGAGCTGCTCAGTCGTAGGAAAAGAACCACATAATGGCAAATTCAGCTTCTAGTTCTTATATTAAATAACGTTATGCATTAAAGAATTATTTTCTTGAGTTATACAAAGTGTTGCAAAATCCAGATAGGGGCAATAGTTTTCCCAAAGAATGGGCTTTGAAACCCACCACCCCCAAAACGATTGGTTTCCCATAGGAAAAGCATCGCCTAATGGCAAATTCAGCTTCCAAAACGATTGGTCTCCCATAGAAAAAGCATCACCTAATGGCAAAATCAGCTTCCAGTTCTTATATTAAATAACGTTACACATTAAAGAATTATTTTTTCATGTTATATAAAAGTGTTGCACATTCAGGATAGGGGTAGTAGGTCCCCCAAGGAATCCTACAGGGAGAAATCGATTTGAGGTGGTAGGTTTTACTAATCAAAAGATCGATTTTATAACTAATTAAGACACATTTTGCCACTTTCTTACTGCAATCCTTAAATTGCATGCCCTCCGTAAGAAGTTGAATATCCTTTCAGGATTTAAAGAGGACGCACAATGCTCATTATTTTTTGCTTCGGGAGAATCTTAATTTTAGACGCCTTGTTTAAGACAACATACAAATGGTTATAGCAAGGAGTTTTAGCGATTGCATATCACACAGCCCACGATACGCGCAAGTATAGCTTGAAAATTTAGAATCTATTTATGCTAATAATAATACCTAAAAAGATATGACGTAATCAAATACAACGATAAAATCAAAAATATTGCAATTTAGAGGGTGCAGTAAATACATTTGCTACAGAACTGTACTAAAAAAGTTAACTGTAGCATGACAGACTCTTGCTGCGTCATTTACAACTAAGTTTAAAACTATGTGCAAAACATGGTAATAAGAAATGCTCTAGGGTTAATATTATTGATACGTTTCTACAGACCAATAGGTTTTCCGCGCCTATTTATCCCATTATCGTGTCTCTGACCACGCATGTCGGGAAGTTTAAATTTAAACTTTGGAACAAGTCAAATAGAAAATTTCACCAACCCAATCCAGCTGAATCTGACGCAAGTCAAAATAACCATTCTCTATTATCTTAAAGATCTCAAAATTAAATTTTGTGTACATACGTGGAAATCAAAATGTATAATCACTGAAAACTAGATGTGTTCGAAAACAATAACATTAACACGTCCACCCTTTAAATAAATAACATTTCAATTCTGTTTCTCTAATATAACATTTTAGTTCAGATTCTTACAAAATAATATTTTAGTTTCACATTAGGTTATGTTGGAAGTCAAATGTTACATAAATACTTTAATATTTGTTAGTTAGGCACATCACTAGGGTACAAAATTAATTAACCATGAATAATATGTATAAACTAGAAAGTTTCTGTGTAAATAATGGTATCCCTAGCGTTGACTTTGAAGTGTGTCTAATCAACAAGACACTAGCAAAAAGTAAAAGTGAAGGTATCCGTAATATCCGATAACAACCGCCAGCTCTGCCTACCGGTGCGACCTGAAGGGTCGACTTAAAACCATCCAAATATATCTAACTAATATTTGCCAATGGTTTCGAATTTCTAAGCATACGCCAAATTTATTGATAGCTACGATATTCAACATAAATAGTTGATTTTTGATATTCCTCTGTCTCTGTGGTACACCTACGTTTTGTTTTTCAGAATATGGAGTAGATGCCATAGGAGGAGCAGAGTGTTTAATGTTGCAAAATCTTGTATATTCTTTACTTCTCATTCTTTTTGATTTTCGCTTTGACCACTTCAGTGCACCCTTCCTCCTTTTCGTAGGAATAAAATCTATAATTGAAGGGAAATAAAAAGTGATTTCAAATCGGCAGTATAATGTTTAATTCAAACCTTTGAATTTTTAGTTTAATGTTAGGCTGTACTGAATATTACCTAATGGTAATTCATCTTCAATGAAATAGTTGCCAGCGGCCTCGTTACTCTCCTCATTATCAGAATAAATATCCGCTGATGGATGATACTCGTCTAATCACCATCAGCCAGGAAAGATTGAAGATTATCACAGTTTCCCAAAAAATATTTAAAAACCACCGCCCCGAATCAATTACTCCCCCGTCGGAAAGGAACGCCAAATGGCAAATTCAACTTTTGGTTCTTATATTAAATAATGTTCTGCATTAAAAATTTTTTTACTATGTTATACAAAAGTGTTACAAATTTACGACAAGAGCAGTAGGTTCCCAAAGAAATGGGCTTTAAAACACTCCCCTACAAATCGATTGCTCTCCGTAGCAAAAGAACCACATAATGGCAAACTCAGCTTCTCGTTCTTATATTAAATAAAGGTATGAACTAAAAAATTACTTTCTCTTGTTATACAAAAGTGTTGTTAATTCGCGACAGGGGTAATAGGTTTCCCAAGAGAATGACTTTTAAAAGCCACCACCCTAAATCGATTGGTCCCACGTAAGAGAAGAACCATCTAATGGCAAACTCAGCTCTAGTTCTTATATTAAATAACGTTATGAATTAAAAGATTATTTTCTCATGTTATACAAAAGTGTTGCAAATTCGCAATAGAAGCAATAGATTCCCCAAAGAATGGTCTTTAGAAACTACCACCCTAAGTCGATTGCTCCCCCGTAGGAAAAGTCACATAATGGCAAACTCCGCTGCTTGTTCTTATATTAAATTACATTATGCACTAAAATTATCTTGTCATGTTTTAAAAAAAGTGTTGCACATTTGCGATAAGCGCAATAAGTTCCCCCAAAGAATGGTCTTTAAGCTCCAACACCCCAAATCGATTGCTCTCCATAGGAAAAGGACCAGATAATGGCAAATTCAGTTTCTAGTTCTTATATTAAATAATGCTATGCATTAAAAAATTATTTTTTCATGTTACACAAATGTATTACAAATTTGCAATTAGGGCAGTAGATTTTCCCCAAAGAATGGTCTTTAAAACCCATCACCCCAAATCGATTGCTCCTTCCGTAAGAAAAGAACCACTTAATGGCAAATTCAGCTTCTAGTTCTTATGTTAAATAACATTATACATTAAAAAATTATTTTCTCATGTTATACAAATGTGTTACAAATTTGCGGCAGAGGCAATAAATTCCCCAAACAATGGTCTTTAAAACCGACCATATCAAATCAATTGGTCCCCCCCTTGGAAAGAACCACATAATGGCAAATTCAGCTTTTATTTCTTATATTAAATAAAGTTATGCATTTAAAAATGTTATATAAAAGTGTTGCCAATTCGCGTAGGAGCAATAGGTTCCCCAAAAAGTGGTCGTGAAAACCCACCGTCTCAAATCGTGTGCTCCTCCGTAGGGAAAAAACACAGAATGGCAACTTCATCTTCTAGTTCTTATATTAAATAAAGTTATGCATTAAAAAATTATTTTCTTATATTATACAAATGTGTTTCAAATTCGCGACAGGGGCAGTGGGTTCTTCAAATAATGGCATTTAAATCCCACCACCTCAAATCGATTTCTCCCCCGTAGGAAAAGAACCACCTAATAGCAAACTTAGCTTCTCGTTCTTATATTAAATAACGTTATGCATTCAAAATTATATTTTCATGTTATACAAAAATGTAGCACATTCGACCGAGGTAGTAGGCTCTACAAGGAATGATGTTTAAAACCCATCGCCCCAAATGAGCTGCTCAGTCGTAGGAAAAGAACCACATAATGGCAAATTCAGCTTCTAGTTCTTATATTAAATAACGTTATGCATTAAAGAATTATTTTCTTGAGTTATACAAAAGTGTTGCAAAATCCAGATAGGGGCAATAGTTTTCCCAAAGAATGGGCTTTGAAACCCACCACCCCCAAAACGATTGGTTTCCCATAGGAAAAGCATCGCCTAATGGCAAATTCAGCTTCCAAAACGATTGGTCTCCCATAGAAAAAGCATCACCTAATGGCAAAATCAGCTTCCAGTTCTTATATTAAATAACGTTACACATTAAAGAATTATTTTTTCATGTTATATAAAAGTGTTGCACATTCAGGATAGGGGTAGTAGGTCCCCCAAGGAATCCTACAGGGAGAAATCGATTTGAGGTGGTAGGTTTTACTAATCAAAGATCGATTTTATAACTAATTAAGACACATTTTGCCACTTTCTTACTGCAATCCTTAAATTGCATGCCCTCCGTAAGAAGTTGAATATCCTTTCAGGATTTAAAGAGGACGCACAATGCTCATTATTTTTTGCTTCGGGAGAATCTTAATTTTAGACGCCTTGTTTAAGACAACATACAAATGGTTATAGCAAGGAGTTTTAGCGATTGCATATCACACAGCCCACGATACGCGCAAGTATAGCTTGAAAATTTAGAATCTATTTATGCTAATAATAATACCTAAAAGATATGACGTAATCAAATACAACGATAAAATCAAAAATATTGCAATTTAGAGGTGCAGTAAATACATTTGCTACAGAACTGTACTAAAAAGTTAACTGTAGCATGACAGACTCTTGCTGCGTCATTTACAACTAAGTTTAAAACTATGTGCAAAACATGGTAATAAGAAATGCTCTAGGGTTAATATTATTGATACGTTTCTACAGACCAATAGGTTTTCCGCGCCTATTTATCCCATTATCGTGTCTCTGACCACGCATGTCGGGAAGTTTAAATTTAAACTTTGGAACAAGTCAAATAGAAAATTTCACCAACCCAATCCAGCTGAATCTGACGCAAGTCAAAATAACCATTCTCTATTATCTTAAAGATCTCAAAATTAAATTTTGTGTACATACGTGGAAATCAAAATGTATAATCACTGAAAACTAGATGTGTTCGAAAAACAATAACATTAACACGTCCACCCTTTAAATAAATAACATTTCAATTCTGTTTCTCTAATATAACATTTTAGTTCAGATTCTTACAAAATAATATTTTAGTTTCACATTAGGTTATGTTGGAAGTCAAATGTTACATAAATACTTTAATATTTGTTAGTTAGGCACATCACTAGGGTACCAAAAAGATTTTTAGGGTTGACAAACCACCTCAAAGGGAATAAACCACATTTAGTAGATCTACGCTATGTTTACAAACCAGTATCAATTAGTTTGGATTTTAAATTCTATCAGAAATTCACTTTTATAATTTTAAGAACAAGTGCAAGGATTACCTTGCCTTAAGTATACTTTGTTTGAAATATTTGAAACATAGCAAAAAAACTTTTACCAAGGTTACTTTAAACAACAGGCATTATAAATTTAACATATGAACTTATTTAGCAACAGCTGTATTACACAATTTGCACTTTAAATAATTAGAGAAATAAGTGTCTCTTAAAAATTACTTTTGAAAAAGTAGAATTTATTTAACCAACATGAGAACGCAACGCGTTTGTACACAAAAGGTGATTGATGCCCCTCCTCTCCGCGGTATTACACTTTTCGGATGAATTTTGATTGACAGGTACAAGACTGCATTTAAAGATAACATTTGAGATGTTATTTAGAGTTCTAATAGGAAATCTCGAAAATGTGATTTGTATAATTGTTGTAGGTGCTAGGGTCTTCGAGAACAATTAAAATGTATATAAACTTGTGGGCATAGTTATTGCAAGGCAGTTCTGATCGAGATTTGATTACAATATGTTGTAGTTTAAATCATTAAAATAATATGTGACATAAATTACTGTGTATTATCGATATAAATCACTCCACTATTGATATAAATTGCCCTATTCGACATAAATTAATTATAGTAATTAGAGCTTCATATATAAAGTAATTGTAGTGCTTTGAGATTAAATTAATTAAGAAGATAGAATCGTAGTTTAAGATTATACTTGTACTGTTTGTGACTAGCTTAAAGTAGATTATTGTGTGAGCTTTTAGAAGTTTTATTGTAGCTGCGAGAGTTGAGAAGGCTTGAATTACTTTTCTAAATGCCAGACAAAATTATTCATTACCATTTGACGTGGAAACGTATTGGTTTCCGTTGACCAACTCCATCAATTAGCATTGGGTACAGTACTTTCTTAGAAAGGCCGCCAGTGCTAACTAGGTAATCGGTCATTTGTTTATTTTCATTGTATAACCAGTTTGAAAATAAAGAACTGTGTTATTGCAAATAGAGTTTTCGTTACAATATGATTGGGAAATCAGGAATTTCGGGTAACAAGGAATACCATTATATTTTCATGATAAATCGAGACATACATTTATTTTCTTGAATTGTAGGAATAGAAGTGGGCGGTTTTTGATGGAATCCTGATCTCCGTCCTTTAAAATCAGAAATAATTACCACTCATTTGCATACGATTTTCATTTTGACTATAACAATTTTTTCTATTGTCGGGAAAATCAATCATGTTTAGATTTTTTTTAAAGGGCAACCTTTCACCCACAAACCCTCCAGGAAATTTTAGTGTAGGCGACTGTTAACCTAAAATGAGGCCTTACGCTTATATCTCCGAGTAGCTTAAAGACGTAGTAGTATTACTCTTTAATAAGTAACTTTGCCCTGCCTCACTTTAGTTTCCAGCTATACTCGTACAAACGGAAGATGGGAAACTCGCGAGAATCTCAACTACCGTTAATTTTAGTCTAAGTTTAAACGTAGAGACAACCATTTACTCGAATTACTTTTGCATTTCGCGCTTTAGGTACAATAGTTGCACAGATTTAATGCTTATTAACAAAAGTTATGTTGAAACCGCTGGTTTTGTGTGTTTCTACATTGCATTATGTTCACTGTACTTTGTAATTAAACTTCCTTATTATGTAAAGATTTATATAGCAAGGGGTATATAACTAAAGCGACTCGACTATATCGACTCTCACAAAAGTCAGGCCTGAGATAGAAAGTTAATCCGCACAAATTACACGACTTTTGGATACTTCTGAATTAACGCGAGTTACGTTTCAGGCCTTGGAAGCGATCTTTTTAAAAACTTCTTCCAAAACTTCTTGTAACAAATTTTATTTCTTAAACAGATATTAAATATGGAATTTTGACGAACTGATATAATTATTCTAGGTCGAAAGAAAATTAATAATTTAATTAATATTAGGGCAAGTAGCCTAAGCAAACGGCAATGTTAAAACTGAAATACTCAAAACTGACTGACTGGTCTGGGGCTCCCGAGGTATTTATGTTGTCCCTGTCCCTCACATGTCTGTGGGAACTTGCAGAGCTCATGTCTGCTTATTTCTTAATTCTATTCATTATACAATGTAACAATCTTAATTTGTAAGTAATTGCGGTTTTGATTGGTAAATAGCTTTTATTCGTGTTAGGGTAATATAGTCTATTTCGATAATACATGACGTTTTCTTCTTCTCTGATCATATTCATTGCTTCTTCTAAATTTTGGGGATGTTGGAATCTTATTTTGTCTGATAATCGTTCTGGTAATGCGTTTATGTAGGTGTCCAGTGCCATTTCGTCATACAATTTTGTCTTTAGTAGGCGGATATTTTGGCCGAGTTCTTTGATTTTTAGTTTTGTCAGAATTAAACTTCTTACGTCTTGGTATTTCATTCCGAATTGATATAGGGATTGGTTAATTTCCATTCTAAGGTTTATTAGATCGCGGATAAGACATTTGATGTTCTTTTGGTCGCCGAAATATGCTATCAATATGCGTTTAAAATTTTTCCATTGTTCTAAATCGTTTCGGATGGCTATTAGCGTTAGTGCCCTTCCGGTCAGTTTACTTATTATTAGGTGTAAAAGTAGAACACTTCTTTCGTTATCTCCTGGTTTGTAAAAGGTTTTCAAAAATATTTCGCACGCGGTAATGCAGTTGCCTAAGAGAGCTTGGTCTTCGTTAAATTGAGGTGTGCTTTTGAGATTTTTATATCTGAACTCATGGTCGTTAAGGGTTGCTTTTGGTTTTAATTAATTTCAAGTTTTTGTAAAATTGAGATTTACTTTACAATTTGTATTTGTTACTTTTCAGTTTGGATTGTGTTGGGTTATTTAAAGAATCGCTTTACTTATATTTTATACGTAGTTATACGGTGTTATAATTAAATTGAGGAATTTGTGCTTGGTAATGTCTGGTCAATTGCGGTAACCTTGGATTCGTATATTTCTATACTTCGCGGATGTTATAGTTGTCGCAGTTAAATTTTCTGAAAGGTTTTTGTGGTTAATAATTTCTTGCAGTAATTGCGTTATACGTTGTATATTTCTGCGTCGGTTACGTTTTTTTAATTTCAGTCCTGCTGAGTAATTAGGACTGCTATAATTATCTCGTCTCCGTAGGTGTTGTATTGATAGGTGCATAATATGATTTCTGTCAACTGTACAATTTTGTTATCTTGAATATCCAATTATAAAGTTTCAAGTTTTCAGTCAGCTGTTTCGTTACAGTAATTGCATCAATGTTTCCTTTATAATTTATACAATAAAATTGTCTAAATATAAAGTTTTAAGTCTGCTGAATGGTGAAATTTCAGTCTTGGTAATAAGTTTTGTTGCAATAAATTGCGTACATGTTTTTTATAATTAAATGCTTTTGTATAACTAAATATTTTCGTGCTGAAAAATATTTAGTTACACTTTATATAAAGTTGGATTCTCCTGAATAGGTTTTATTCAGTGATGGTTTCGGTAATAATTTATATGAAAATCGCGTTTAAAATTTGCACGCTGAGTTTCAACTTGTGATGGGTTAATTTAATAGGTTACAAAGATGTTTCTATAATTACGCACTTCGGTCAATTCGTTGCGCTGAAGTGTATAATTTATAGAAATTGATAAAGGTTAAGTTTGAATAATCGTTTCTAAAATTAATTGTTATAAGAATTGCGTTTTATACATTAAACTTTCGGTGGTAATATCTGCTGTACATATAATGGTAAAATTAATTACGTTCTATTTTTGTATTTAAAATCGTTTTCATTTTGTATTAGTTATAATTTGTAATAATTGTACTAGTTGTCTTGTTTAAATAAATTCTCTTGTTTCAAAAATAAGTTTTCGTATTTAAAAACAATTTCTCTTAATAGATAAGTAAATTCTTTTCATAAATGACGATAATTTAAATATCTGTACATATATAAAAACAATAATAAAAAATTTTTCTCTTACTGGCTAGCATCAATAAATTTGTAAAAAGAATAAATTGATTTAGGATAAATGAACTTACATAATTTTTATCGTCGTTTTAATATGTTTGGGCTCGGTCGATCTTTGTACCTTGTCCAAGTTTGTTTTTTTTGGGCTCGGTGGATTCTTGTACCTCGTCCAAATTTGTTTGGTTGAGTTCGGTCGATTCTTGTACCTCGTCCAACTTTGTTTGGGTTTTTCTATATTGGGAGAAATTCTTGGTCACCAGTTCTTCGATTTTTGGATTCGTAGTGCCTTTCTGGATCCGTACGACTGCGCCAGTTACGTTTCGGGCCTTGGAAGCGGGCTTTTTATAAACTTCTTCCAAAACTTCTTGTAAAAAATTTTATTTCTTAAACAGATATTAAATATGGAATTTTGACTAACTGATATAATTATTCTAAGTCGAAATAAAATTAATAATTGAATTAATATTAGGGCGAGTAGCCTAAGCAAACGGCAATGTTAAAGCTGAAATACTGAAGAGTGACTGACTGGTCTGGGGTTCCCGGGATATTTATGTTATCCCTGCCCCTCACATGTCTATGGGAATTTACAGAGGGCATGTCTCCTTATTTCTTAATTCTATTCATTATACAATGTAACAATCTTAATTTTTAAGTAATTGCGATTCCTTTACCGTCCTGCTCCTGCAGTATCACTTACGTCTGGAATACTGTGTATTATATCCGTTCTCACAACTTGCTTGTGAACTTTTAATAACCTTTCTAATTTATCCTTGAATTTACAATGTTGCGTCTAACTTAAGTTTCTTAGTGATTTTCTAATAATTTCTATTTATTTGTACATATATGGATTGGGGGATACGTAACTCGTGGAACCCTAATTTCAACAATTTTCAGAGACAAGGAATGGGGTTATCAAAAGATAGATTTTTGTCATGCGTCACTACACCTATAAGATTACTCTTTAATAGGAAAACGTATGGACGGAGGAGTAAAAACCTCTTCGATGAACAAACGTAAATAGGCGCAAACCATTAGCTCGACAAAACATATATTCTAAGCTATAAAAGAAAACATAACTGTAAAATGGAAAGGAGACTGGTATTTGCGTCGCCATGTAATTTATTTAATAAATCAAATTGTATAATAACTGTACCTAAATATTCGCGTATCTCTTACACTCTCAGGCCTCTACTTATAGAGTAGATAATTTTAGAAGTTATTGACTATCAATAATCTAAAAATCATATGGTCACTATTATCAGAATCAAGCTTTCTTTAAATTCGGGAAACATTAGCAATTCTTTTATAATAATGATAAGAGTGAATAAACAAAATATATACATTTAGTTCAACTGAAGCATTATTGTAACATCAAATTAGTGTATGTACAAAAAAATTTAGAAACATGTATTTTAGATTATGTAAAAATTAAAAAATTTTTTAGTCCTTAAAAATTGTAAGCGGCCCATTAATTTATATTTACACAATTCATAATTTACGAATATTATTGAAACAGATCTGTTGGTGATGTATGTGTACAACCTTCATTATAAAACTCTTAATATTTCATTTGTAAAAGTTCATCTTATAATATTAAGACTTTTAACTTTCATTTCTTCTTTATTTCATTAAGCAAAAGAAAGAAACGTAATGAATAATTCTTAATATAAAACTAAATATAATATCAATTTTACTGTATTCAAAACTTGGCGGCTCCGTGGATCAGTTGGTGTGCGTGCGACTACTAAGTCCCGGATTCGAATCCTGACACGGTCCGCTTGAAAATTGTTAGGCGAGCATTTTTCACAAAAATACGCCCTCGTTCGGATGAGAGATAAAATGTAGGTCCCGTGTGTGAGCGTGTTACGCACGTTAAAGATCTCTACCTTACTTAGAACAGCAAGCGTTCAGCAAAATTCAAGAATTCCTAAAAAACTCGCGTCCTGACCAATGTAGTATCTTTGGATGGAGCATTGGAAAATCAAGTGTAGTGTATTCAAAACAATGGACATATTTATCACGACTATTATATCTTCAAATCTCAAGTAACATGGAATGGAAATAGGTTACGTTCCAAGTATAAAAAATACAGAACGATAATAATCAAACAATTATGAGAAACGCTATTTCAAACACTTACTGGTGTAACAAGGATATTGTTACTGTCGAATTTGTATTGGAGGATTTCCTGCCTCGTTGATTTAATTTAAAAACCACTCAGTCCCAACGACTTAATTTATCTTTGCTATAATTTCAAACCGTGTAGATAGGCCTCTTAGTCTACTTGTCCTTCCTTAAATCCACGAGTTCAATTGTCTATATTCTTATATCTTATCCATTTAAGTGCACCTGTTAATACTCTAGTTCCTTGTCTTTCACGTAAACTTGAAGAATGAGGGCTGTCCGAAATGGAGTGAGTGAAATGGAAATTTCTGGGATGATATAGTGTTGAATTTTAAAAACAATACGATACATGGAATGTAATTATGTTTTTGGTATAATTTAAAATATTCAATGTATGTCTAATTTCGTAAATAATTAAAATTAAATATGTACGAAGAAGTTGTAGTTGCAAAATTATTTAAGAAATAATTATACTCTAGAGAAAGCGTAAAAGGTGCCTACATTTCTAGACGACTCATTGACAATAACTTAATTACACGTTGTAACATTTTCAAATGTTACGTTCATATTACGCTCATATAAAACTGTGCGGCGCATGAGGGTGCTATGGGATAAGAGGCACCATTCTTCTGAAACGATTAAAAATATAAAGTAATTTTTAAAAAATAACGAATTCTCGTGGAAAAATGGTAAAGAGAAGAACCATTCGTCGAATTCATAATCAATCACACAAACACTAATAAAGCATATGGGCATTTGTTTGTAATTGAATAGATGACTTGCAATAATAAATCCAGGCCTAAAGCCGTTGGTAATCTAAATCATTATACAAAAATACCAAGGTAGTTAGTAGTTATATTAACATAGTTGCATTGTCTTATATTAATCATCCCATTGTTAGAATATTCTCCTGTAATTTTGTTCGGAATTGTTAGAGTATAAACAAACAATACGATGTATTCAATTCATCAATAATATAATGGCACTTTGATTCATTCTTGCATTCTGAAGATGTATAAACAAACAGGTACATTCTTTATAGACTATCAAATCTGGCACGTTATGATAATAGAAGCAGTTAAGTTGTGTATGTCTGACTGAACAGCTTGGGAACCGTGTTCATGAGTCATGACAGTTATGCGTGTAAATTTACCCGGATAAATATTGGGGAATCAATCGTGCGTGATAGTGGCATAGTTATTGAATGTGAAAGTGTGAAATAAAATAAATATTATAAATCAAGCAGATAAAAATAATAGGTAAATTTTTCAAGATTACGTATATTTATATAAAAATTGGAAACTACAATACTTTGGATTTATTTACAAAGAGAAAAATTCAGGAAAATGTTATTTGCGATACCAAAACTTGATCAAAAAACGAAAACCGAAAGAAGATATGAAGAAAATTTTTTCAAAAATTACGCCATTTTTAAAAACCCGTGAACTTTTCAAGATATCTATTTTTCGTCAACATCGTTCACACTAGAACTACACCTACATCCGTTCTTTCAGCAATACTGAGATGATATTGAGGTAAGTACCTAATAGTAAATAAATTATAAATGGTATTATACACTATGTCCCGGAAATAAACTGACAAACTTTTAGGGGTGGTACTTAATTTGACAATCTAATACATTACCCTATTGCCTTTTCTTCAAGTTATTTTAATTTTAGATTGAAGTTCAATTTCTTGCAGTTTTTAAGGTGATTGAAAATATAGTGGTTGACTCTAGTCTATTGAAAAAATGCAATTTCGGGAGGATGAAGTTCAGGATTTTCACTTATATTCGGAATTAACACTATTTCAAGACCCAGCTTTGTAACCAGCAATACTATCAAATAGTCATATCCAAATATTAATAGCAAGGGATTCGATTTCTTACCAAAATGAAAATCTTAATTATTCTAGTGATCAATCGGGGCACAGATTTACAGATGCATATTTTAATCGAATTCTATTAAACAATGAAAACATATAAGTTATTGGCTCGTGTATTCACCCTACATTTAACTTTCCAATACCCCACTCAACGGTACTACATTACCCAGGAAGCAAGTTTTTTTTAATATAAAAATTTTGAATTTTGCCGAACCCTTGCTATTCCAAGGAAGGTAGGGATTTATTTTTATTTATTTATTTATTTATTTGTTCCACCGTTTCAGTAGTCTGCTACCTGAAATTTATGCAGGCCTACCCCTCCCCCCTCCGAAAGTAACCGTGAGTAAGGTGTGTGTGTGTGTGTGTGTGTGTGTGTGTGTGTGTGTGTGTGTGTGTGTGTGTGTGTGTGTGTGTGTGTGTGTGCACTTGAGGGCATGTGTTATGTGTGTGGGAGAGGTTGTGTGTGTGTGTGTGTGTGTGAACGTGTTTTGTGTGTGTAGTGTTGATATCCGTGTTACGTTCCCCTTCTAGGACCAGGACCACCGGCAGCCGGAAATCCCGATCGTCAAGAAAGAACGCACAGCGGATATTGTCATATCAGTCTGG
This sequence comes from Platerodrilus igneus, assembly GCA_036346225.1. NCBI lineage: Eukaryota > Metazoa > Arthropoda > Insecta > Coleoptera > Lycidae > Platerodrilus > Platerodrilus igneus. Next base: position 1,076,995 of record JARFIW010001109.1, on the reverse strand, counting down.
ACCATCGGCAGTCGGAAATCCAGATGTTGAAAAAGCGATGTGAGTGTGTGAATAGGCATTTGTGCTTGTACAGCGTAAGTAACCGTGAGTAATGTGTGTGTGTGTGTGTCTCTGTGTGTATGTGTGTGCGCGGGCTTGTGCGCGTGTGTTATGTTTGTGTGTGTGTGTGTGTGTGTGTGTGTGTGTGTGTGTAGGTGAGGGTTGTGAATATGTGTGAAGTTGATATCCGTTTTACGTTTCCCCTCTAAGACCAGGACCATCGGCAGTCGGATTTTTGAGTTGTCTAGAAAGAACGCTTAACGGATAATGCCTTATCAGTCGGGATCATCGGCAGCCTGAAAACCAGATGTTGAAAAGGCAATGTAAGTGTGTGAATAGGTGTTTGTGTTTGTGCAGTATTTTAGAGGTGTTCTGTGTGTTTGTGTAGGTATGTATGTGTGTTTGTTTGTGTTATTTGCATTCACCTTGCATCCAACCCTTCTAGTACTAGGTCCATCGGCAGCCAAAAATTCAGTCTTCGAGGAAGAATGCTTAGCAGATGTACTTGAAGTGTGTTTGAAATGTTAATTTGTGTTTGTTTGCCCAGGTGTGTGTTTGTATGTTATTTGCATCCGCTTTGCACCCCCCCCCCCGCAGTACTAGAACCCTGGGCAGCCGGAAATTTACTCTTCGGGGAAGAATGCTTAGCAGATGTACTTGAAGAGTGTCTGAAATGTTAATTTGTGTTTATGTTTGCCCAGGTTATCAAAAGGTTGGATTGAATTGGTATAATTTTGTACATGTTTGAACTTATACTATTATATATAAAACTAGCTTCTTTCAGAAGAGAGGATTTGTTTGTTGCATTATTTACCTCAGGTATGTGTAAGTTTGGTTCTTAAAATTTAGCGTTAGTAAAAAGAAAGGAAATTCCATATTCTACTACGTAAGATTAACTTATACTAGTACTGTTAGTTATTATTTGTTAGAGACGGGGTTACTAATATGTAGAAGCATGCAAATTCAACATATTGGCGGTTGGGTTGTTTCAATGTCGGGTTGATGTTTTAATCTTGTTGCTTCTAGTCGTCAAGAGCGAAACCCTTGGAATTCCAGGAGGTCGGTCTCCGGGGCAGAGCCTCAGTCCGAAGAGAGGTGGTACTTTTACGCCTCTGACGGGTAGTTTCGTTTATGTACTTCATCAGTCAAGATAACGTTGGTGGATGAGTGCCGTGGTATTTTGTGTGAGTGCATTTAATTGTGGAAAAAGGTTTTCGTTCAAAATCATCGCGTGTTGTTTAATAAATGTTTGTCTATGTGAGTAGAGGTACGGTTGTAACTCATTACACTCACATACTAGAGGTTCCGGTGTTCCTATTTCTCCGTACGTGCATATGTTATTGTCAACTAAATCCATGCGTTCTTTGTATGTTGGATAGGGTCTGTGGCCAATAAGGTAATGAATAAATTCTCGACTGGACACTTGGCATTAGGCTTTTAGACGATCTTTGATATTAGGGATCATTGCATATACCCTTCTACCGATTGTGCTTTGATTCCAACGTGTCTGCCATTCTGCAAGTCTGTGGTTGTTTATTTCCGTCTTTGTCGTAGGCAGTTGGTTTGTGTTTAAGGAGCGTTGGAGTTGTTGGTTATCATTGTGTGTAAGATAGTACATTGCTGTTCTCTATTTTACTACTAGGTCCAGGGCATAGTTCCCACCAGTACATGAAGTGCATCATATTCTTTAGTCCCATAAGCCCCCGTCAATCGCAGTAAAACACTTCGTTGTGTACTGTTAATTTTTTGTCTAGCTTTGATTGTGTTAAGACGATGTCCCTAGGCGCTTGCAGCGTATGATACCATAGCCCCAAGCACTCTGTTGAGATAAAGTCTTACGCAATTAAGTGGTATCTTATAAGTCATTTGGGCCAGCGTTGGGATGTTCTGCATTGCAGAAGTTCACGGTGTTTATATGTGTAAAATAATTCTGTTTTTCGTCTAATATTAAGTCCATATATTTTGTATTTTGTGTTCTACTTATATTTACACCGTCTAGTTTGATGGTGGGGTCTCTTGCCGTAGGATATGATTGAGACTATTGTAGTCTACACAGATATTTACCTTGTAGGGCTGCGACCTAATTATTAACGGGACAGAGATCTGTCGTTGATAATTAGGTCGCAGCTTTACAAGGTAAATATTTGTGTAGACTACAATACTCTCAATCATATCTTGTGAGAAATTCAATTTACAGCATTTCATTTGTCTTTACTTCCTTTGCAATGGCTTTTACACCACGGCGGTGTATAATGATATTGTGTTTCAACCTCCACACATTACTACGAAGAGATGCGCAAACTATTTAGTAGATTTGTCCTATCATGTGATATAGTTTACTTTGCCTAGACACACCTGTTGTATCATTATCAAATTACTCAGAATTCATGTTATGATCAATTTACTTGCTATCTTGATCAGAAATGTAATCTTCTAGGACTTTATTATGGCATGTTTCTTCGACTGCCCACAATGGAGAGTGTATACAGGGTTTTATGTCAATAATGTAAAGGTGAGGTCCCAATAGATTTCGAAAAAAATATTATCCCAATCCCAAAAAAGTCAGTAGCTGATAGGTGTGAGAATTTTAGAACGGTTAGTTTAACTTCCCACGCTTCCAAAATACTAACAATAATAATTAAAAATAGAATAGAAGCTTTGACTGAGAATTGTTTAGGCGAAGACCAATATGGTTTTCGTAAAGACAGAGGGACTAGAGAACCGCTACTAATGATTAGGGTAATTAACAAAAAAGGTTACAAAAAAATAAAAAGACTCATTTCGCGTTTGAAGATTTAGAAAAAGCATTTGATAGGGTTAATTGGATTGTTATGTTCAGGGTTTTGCGAAAAATAGGATGTAACGTTCTGTTTAATTCAACGTTTAGTATTATATAGTTCACTTTAGTAAGCATATTAAACATGCCGGATTGTGATAAAGGACAGTCAAGCAAACTGTACACTCTTTCAAAATTGCGAGGAAGGCTAGAAAGTGACAGGGGGGGATTGTCAAATTTTTAAAAAGTGTCGAGTCGCGTTTTACGTTTGGGTGTGTTTTAATTAATCTTTTGCAGGTCCACTCTAACATCCGATTTTATATACCGTCATTATTATACCTATAAGATACCAATTCATAGTGGGAGTTTATTTGGATGAAAGAAAAGTGACCTCAGATTACATTTGCCGTACGATGTAATTAACCAATTTAGTCGGGAACCTGATGCATTAACACACACCTATGGTAAAGTTAGTTGAGAGGTTGCATTACCCCGACACCCACTCTCCTCGCTGTGTGTATAGTGACCTGATTCACCCCACAAACCCTTCAAGGTAAGCGTTGCACTGTAGTAGTTACTGAGTGACCAAACTAGTTCGCACGCTGGTATTGGGATATTTTACCCTGAACTATAGAATGTTTTTTTTGCATCTACCGTCAGTGAAGCTAAAAGTAGATAGTGTATTTCGCCCCGTATTTACCCTACTTTCACCGTAGTCAACCGTGTAAAACAGAAAGCCGCTTGTGTGCGCATTGTATATCTATTAGTCCGTAAAATTTTAAAGCTGCAATACTTTTCCAAATTGTACAACTTGTTTCGTAACGTAAGACTGTACCAGTTGTAGCGCCTATATAGTTCAAGTAGACTTACGTCTACCGTACACATTGTTACCGGAGGTTTGCATGCACCCGGTGTAACACGCGTGATATTTCGGGCTATAGTCTACACTCTTTTGGTAGTCAAACCTAAGATCCCGTACTGCCGTGAGGTTCAGGTGCATTCAATCCTACCCCACCTGTAGAAATAATTGTACTCACAAGTGTATCTTTGGTAGCCCTGGCCAGTGCGAACTTCCACCTAGTTGTGACTTTTGGTTAGTTATCATAATTAATTTGATCGTAGCTGTGGCGTAGTCAATATACGCCGTACCTACTTTTGCTTATATACACCTTTGTTTATGTTACTTACTGTGCTTAATTAATGTGTTCTTTTCAGCCATGCGTTTGTAAATAGAGTTAAGAGTATAATCCAGGTGCATTATTCTGTTGTAGTAATTTGCGTGAGTAGGGTGAATCAGTACATTCTACACCGTGAGTTTTTCCTTATTTTTATATTATCTTATTATAAAAAGTGCAGGGGCGTTTGCTCGACCAGCAACGAGATCTCCAAATATATCTAACACAGTGACATTACTGGTGGTGCCCACCCAATTTTGCCGTCATTCCCGATTTTTGGCATACTACCAAGTTTACGCCCCACTATAATTGTCATCTTAGGGCGTTTATCAATCCCGATCTACGACTTTTATCATACTCACCCCTCACCGGCTAGAGCTAGGCCGCGCACGGATTCCGATCCGTCCCTTGGTGTCGTAGTGCTGAATTGGCCCGTAACAAGGAATCTTCCATAGGAATAGAAAAATTATTTTCAGTCTATATAAAAACCAAAACGTAGTAATTAGATTTGATGAAATAGAAAAGGACGATAAGATTAGAAATGTTGTTAGACAGGGCTGTATACTTGATTTTTAATGTTTATATTGAGGAAGCTTTATACTTAGCTAGATAGAGAAAAGAGATAGGTATTAGTGTACAGGGACAGAAAATAGACATGTTACGTTTTGCAGATGATATAGCCATAATAGCAGAGTCTTGAAAAGAGTTAAGAGAGTTTTTAAATATTTTAGATGAGATACTACAGAGTAACTATAGTATGAGAATTAACTCAGAAAAGACAAAGATAATGACAAGTGAGTTACAGCCTAGTTATAAACCAAAATTAAAAATAGTTATAGGTCTTTCAACATCTCAGCGACGTGCGCAAAAATCCCAAATATTACTGACAAAACTAAAGACCAATATTTAAAATATAGTATTGTTGAATGATAGTCATGCTCCAACAGCGTTGACGTTACTGCAATATAATTTTAAAATCGATGTTACCATATGAATATTTATATTTATTAGATTACTCTGTTCTAAATCATATTTATTATTTTGATTAATACTATGTTTATTAATGTAATAAAAAGTCACGTGCTTCTATTATGAAAGTGGCTTATCTATATTAACCTCTAATCTATGGTCTTAACTTACCGTCGAGCCGATACTGCATATTCTAGACACTCAATTTTGACATTTGATGTTTTTAGGTTGAACTGAAAACATCGTGTTATATCCTTTTCAAAAGGTTTCTCACTTCCTCCATTGCGCATCTCAAGGTCGCTAAAATTTTAAAACAGCTCTAATACCGAGTTAAAGGAGGTAGATGAATTTTGCTATTTAGCTAGTATAATTACAAAGGACAGACGTAGCAGAAGGGATATAGTAGCTAGAATAGCTCAAGCTGGAAAAATGTTTTTAAAAAAGAAAGACTTACTAATAGCTGATAGCATTAGTTTGTATAATAGAAAAAGTTTCTTAAAGTCGTACATATGGAGCGTTCTATTATATGGTAGTGAGACTTGGACAATCAAAGAGGTAGATAAGAAAAAGATAGGAGCTTTTGAAAATGGGTGTTAAAGGAAAACATTAAAGATTAGTCGGACCGATAGAGTAACAAATGAGGAAGTTTATATAAGGATAGGTGAGGAACCCTGTATGTGGAAACAATTAAAGATCAGAAGAGACAGAATTTTAGGGCACCAGTTAAAACATGAGGGAATATTTAGTAAGGTCTTAGATTATAGACTACCAAATAAAAAGAGAATAGGAAGACCTAGACAAAACTATATTAGTCAAATTATTAGAGATTTAGTTTGTGAAGAGTATGTAAAACTTTTTAGATTAGCACAGAATAGAAAAGAACTTAGAGCTGCGTCAAACCGACCTTAAGCAAGGTCGAAAACAAAATGTTGATGAATGTAAAGGGGGTGTAGAGGACGATAAGACAAACAAAAACTGTTAATAAATTTGTGGTCTAAAATAAATGGTTAAGCTACAAACGGACACTCAAAGAAAGTATCAAAAATGTGTTAAAACTACTGCAATGTTAGCTAAGTCACGAATCAAATACACTGCTACATCATCCTTTAAAGTGGACCAATCAAGTTATGACCTTTTTCAAACTCAAATTAGTGAAATGGAGTGAGTGTATTTAACTGTCAAACAAAATAATCGATGCACTTTAGCTGCTGCCAAAATAAGGTTAGAATTTTTGAACATACGAATGTTACAAAAAATGATATTTTATGATACTGGTGTGGTCGACTGTATTGGGTTTCTGACCCCTTAGTCTTAAGTTTCTTGCAATTCAGCTGTTATGCAGCATAATGATAACCTACTTTAAGTGGAAAGTACTTTTTCACTACATAGCTCGTAACCGGGGTTAGATGTTGTAAATGTGTTTCACCTGTTTGATTTTGTCACTTGTGCGCCACTACCTGCTTGGTAATTCACTTAAACGCAATGTTGAGACTTAATTGTATTTGGTTGCAGGTAATTAGAGATAATTTTATGGCGCAGTAGTTTAGTGAATTATGATTTAAAAATATGGTTACCAGAAGTTATACTAACCATAAACTTGGAGTTACGGTGGTCACTTTGATTACCTATTGTGAAGTTATTTCATGTACGTGATTTGATTCAGGATAACATTGCATAGGTAAGTTATTTCTTATAAACATATAACAAAACAGCAAAACTTTTAATTGACCTAGTTCGCAAATTAAAAAAGGTTTTTTGTTTAGCATTAATCTCTATCGCCTCCTAAATTTAATGACAAAACTAATGCCATCTTGTATGTGTGTCATGGAATTCATTATTTTCATTTTGAAGTAGAGCTAACTCTATCAATTTTTTGCCACGACTCATCATTATTATTATATCTAAAAATCAAATTTAGACATTTGTGCTTCATCTTGTATATCCTAAATGCCCACAAGTTTACTATGTAAGAAACAATTCAATAATATTTACCTTATAAATTTTTGTTTATTTAAAACGAAACACCAACGGGATCACTTGCGCGATTAGGGATTCTTTCACGGCATGTCTATGCAATTAATAAACAGTCTGTACTACGTAGTAAAATGCACTGAATCTATTACCTTCCTCATGCAGTGTTCGGTATGCTTGTAAACTCAGCTAGAGTGAGGGGTAGGGTTAGGTCTGTATATTATTTACACCACTAGATATTTAAATTATTGTAAAGGTGTGCGAGAATTGCTCATAGTGAGAGTGCTCCAGGATTAAACAATTATTTTGTGAAAAACGGTTTTATTTACTTTTTTGTCTAATAAAAGTATGGGAGTTATAGATGTGTTATTTATATAAGTAAGGTACTTATTTCAAAGTATGGGTTTTTCAAAATCTCATGGGTTGTGAGATGCGCAAAGAAGGAAACGAGAGGTAGAGTAGAATTTATTTAAGAAGAGCCTGTACGTCATTTGACATATGCGCAAACCTTGAAAGTCAATGTCGTAGCGGATTTAATGATTTTTTAGTGTTTTGAAAACACTCTCATAGAGTAAATATTCTAAAATCAAGTTTTTGTAGATTATATTACCTGTTACATTATGCTTTTTTCAAACTAGATACTGTGTCGATTTTCAATACTAAAAATTATTCATTTGTACAATAGTAGCTTTTTCATATTATTTACAGGATGGTGCATTCCAGAATGCTGTCAGATGGCAATTCAATATTGCCGCCTAGGGACACCCAAAAATTTCTTAGTTGTAGTAATTACTTGTATTCTGTTTAGTAAAACACTGAATTTAACAATTCCTCATTACATAGAATACACATAATAACTGACGTGTTTGAATTTATAACCACTAGGTGCGCCGATAAGTCTCCAGGAAGCCTTTTTACTAAGTTGCTCATTTGTTCAGGTTATAGTTTTGTTGATAATCTTACTTTGATGAAGAGTAATAATAAGAATTCTGGTTATAAAATAAAACATTACAAAAATTATAAGGGTAAAAATTTACCAGCAACAAACAAATATGGAGTAGAGGATGGTTACTACTATTTCTAAGGCATGAGCTCCTAGTTCAGGACCAGGTTCATTTGATAATATGAACCTGCAGAAGAAGATGCAGGTTCTTATAAAAATGTGCTGCGAAAGGACAATACTATTTTTGATAAGTTTTTAAATTGTTGGTGAACAACTGAGTAAATGATGGATATAATATTATACAGAGGAAGAGAGTATTGAAACACATAACATAACTTTTGTCCATTTAAAAATGTCCTACGAAGAACGAATATTTAAGCATAAACCAAGTCATGTTGTTAAAAATGTCTTTGGTATTTTTGCACATAAATTTGTATTCTGTTGACTCTAATACAACTGCCTAGAGATAAAGTTGCGCTAATAACCCAAGCATGTTATGTATTACACAATTTTATAAAAATGGAAAGATCTGCTATAGTTTTTCATGAAGCATACTGCAAAACAGAAACTGGAAACCTACAGAGTGGTTTATGGAAACACAATGGTCAAAACCTAGCCAAATCGTTCTAATAAAGACAGTATTAAAACAAGAGAACCGTTATAATTTAAGAATTATTTTAATATGTATGAAATATTGCCATTCCAATACACACGGTTTAAACGTGCAGATATTAAATGCGTTCCTGTTTTATAAACCTACATCTAATACTATGTACATTTAGTAATCAGTTTAATTAATAAACATAATATCAAAATTATACATTAGCCAAAATAGATTTAAATTTAACATTTTACGATACTAAATATATCATGTTGTTTATGTATTTTTGAATAAAGCTTATATAAAATATTATTGAATGTATTATACATCATTTTTTGAGCTTGTAAAATTCAGATGACTCACATATCTTTTTTTTATGAAATCTGGGAATTATATTTTAAATTTCCCCTTATATATTTTTTAATGATGGTTCCTTTGGTGTGATCAGTTCATATCCCGTAAATGTGTAGAAGCTTTTGATATCTGATGGAACTGGTGACTTTTCCTATGTTATCTGTTTAATAGCATTGCAAACAGATGTAAGTGTTCTTTTCTTATTGTTTTTCAGAATATCTTCCTCACATGACCTTTATTACAGTGAGACACAAAAGTAGAGGGCATTTTGTTCAGACGCTACGATTTTCTCTGCGACAATATATGCGTCCTCTGTGAAGTCATAATCTATACTCGAAGTTAACTAAATTAGTAAAGTATATACAATACAAATAAATAGTAACTTAGAAATTTTGCAGGCTCCTGAGAAATGTTGCTAAATTCTTCCTGTTGTGCAATATGTTGAATGTCCTGTGGCTGATTACATTAGTAAACATGCCACATCCTAATTTTTTTATCATTCTAGCTTTGAAAATGTCAATGTCGGTTACAGTTGACTTTATATCATTACATTGTATCTGTGTTTGTATTTTACTTAAAATAAAAGCAAGACCATCATTTTAATATAAATTCCATATTATATTCATCTACAATTATCACAAAACAACAAGTTATGGGCCCAAAATAACTATTGTAGTGAATAAGAATGTACAGTAAATGGTGTAGTGAAACTTGATGTATGAAATTATCTTGGTGCATGCTTTGAATCTTTTATTAGAGAATATTGACTTTTAAAAATCAATAATCAAACATCTGGTTCGTTGTTTCAAATCGAGAAGTTAACTTGTAGTGCGGAGTACAAGACATGGTCATTTACAGTGCGCATGTTTCTCATGCACGAGAAACTATGGCCTTATGCAGATCAATCTGCTAGTAAAGAAACCTACAAATTGGAGAATGATGAAATTGCTTCGTCAAAAAGTTGTCTCCTCGATATATCATTGTATGTACATATTATGAATGCAAAACAGCAAAGGAAGCATGGAATAATTTACATGATACTTTTGAACTCAAGGGTTTGGTAGGAAAACTAACATTACTAGACAAGTTAATGAACATGAAACTTGATAATTACAAGTACATGTCAGATTATGTTACAGACATAATTGGAACTGTTCAAAAATTGAAGGATTTGGGAATGGATTTTTCTGATGAACTTGTTGGATTCATGATGCTTGTTAAGCTCACAGCAAGTTATGAACCAATGGTCAAAAATTAACAATTGACTTTGTTAAGTCGAGACTTCTTGCTGAGGAAAGCAGACGTTCTATGCAAGCATCAAATGATTCAGCTTTAATGACGCATGTACATGAAGGTATAGCAACGCAAAGTTATGTAGTTGAATAACATAAATTGACTGAACGAAAACCTATGTTTAAGTGTGGGTACTGTAAGGTGCTGTTCAATTTACTGCATAGTGTACAAATGGTGTTTATAAATTAGATGCAATATCAGACTCAGCATTCGTAGCAGATGATGCATCCAATTCATACAGTGTATCTCAGTATGAAAATAATACAGTAGAATATGTGTCAGTATCTGCGATAAAAATGGATGCACGTATAGCTCATCCTGCATGCAATATGCCTGATAAATCTGTAAATGGGTTTGGACAGTTTAGTATCTTCATCAGCAGAGTTATGGCACAAGAGGTTAGGGCATCTAAATATGAAGGACATGACAATCTTGAAATATATAGCCCCAACTGGTGTCAAATTTTCTGGCAATGCCTGTAGTATTAGTAAGAAATGTATTTTCTGTTTGCAAGGAAAACAGAGCCGAAAAAGTTTCAAAGGACTTTGTGGTACAAGGGCAACTAAGACACATTGGCAGAGCTAAATATTTAGTCTGTTTTACAGATTATTTTTCAAGGAAAGTATTTCCATTCTTCATAAAAACTAAAGAAGTACTGAATAAATTTAAAGAATTCAAAGCAATGGCTGAGAATGAATCAGGTGAGAGACTCATTACATTGAGAGGTGATAATAATAGAAAGAAAGAACAATACAATATAAGTGAAATCTAAGCACATTGATTTTTGAATGCGTATTCTGAATTAACTCAACCTGTAAGCTATGTAAATTGCATAACCAGTAATTTATCAACTTATAAATTACAAAATTATTTTTGTCTGCGGAACCTGTAACTTTTTTGGTGTACTATTTATTGTTCTTTTTTGAGGTTATGTTTCTGTGCGTGTGTACATGAAAATAGACAGACTACAGGTGCTTTTAAACATTTACTGCTGCCATCATTCCAAGCTAAAGGAACCGTATGTGAGCTATATAAATATGTTTCGTCACAGTATACAATGTTTATTCTATTCCTTCTCTCTTGTATTGCTGTATTTGCTATAAAAACTCAACTCGCTTTTTACGAATATCAGATTTTTCAATTAATACTTTTCGATTATCTTGCATTTTCTTCCACCGAAAACCTAATTTATGTATAGGGCGCCTAAACGATGACAATTTTCCAGTAAAATTAAAAGGATCATCATTATTTAGTTCCTCAAACATGGCTTTCACGGTAGGTATTTGCTTATGAATGCTTGCATAATTATATGCAGTCGTTCGAACAAATTCTTCCTCAAAATGGTCCTCATTAGATTTAGGACTACTCTTGTTAATTTTCTTCCTTGGAGATGCAAATTTGTCACCCTTCCGTTTGCTCTTCGCTTCCGAAATAATTCGTTTGATTGTGTTTAGTTCACACCAGTTACTGTTGCTACTCGTTGTTTTAAATTATTCATAGAAATGACAGGTATTCCATTCTTTTCTTCACTCATAAACTTATACATACTATAAATAATTTCTCTCCTTTGACTGTAAACTGTTTTCTCGCGATTACTCATTGTAAAGTAGAAAGTTCGGGAATAACAAAATAATCTGCAAAAATCAAACATTATTCTTCTAATTGAATTAAAAACTGAATGAAACTTACAAAAAAAACTAAACTGAGTTCCACTAGTTTTGAAAAAAACTGTTTGAAGTTGAATTAGGGCAGAAATCTCATAAATAATAATCAAAAACAATAATAACGAACCACAATCTTAAATATGCAAATAAATGGCAGACGAATTAAAAATCGACAGCTGGTTGTCAATGTTTTTAGGATGCACTTTAACGTGAATAACTTAAATTGGTGTTCTGCACAACAGCCCATGAGATTTTGAAAGACCTATACGAGGTACGAGGTCGCTTGGAAGGCTCGAAACGTCTCTGTTATAACGTCTAGGTAAGTAATATATTATTATAAATAACTTTGTTGTATTAGTATGCTTATTTACAAGCGAAAAATCGTCAACTTGTAGTTTAAACATTCCAACGGGAAGTCATTGATTATAATGTTTGTTCTTACTTGTAGGCGAAACGGCATTTATCTATATATCGCTAAGACTTTTGTTCTACTTGTATTTCAGGCGTATCATACTGATGAGAAACCATTTGCGGCGAGTTATGATTACCTGAGAAAAGGTCTTTAGTAGCTGAGGCGCATTATGTTACTGAATTTCCTTAAATAAGCGAACCTTTGTTAGCTTACAACGTACATTAAATTAATTAAAATTACCGTGGCAACTCCGACAATAGTATTATCCTTATTGTTGAAGCTATTAAATACTAATTAGCTGCAACGTTAAATTGACAAAGTATTTTTTTCACAATAAAGGATCGGTCCGGCGTTTCACGTTTCTAGGATATTTTCATTATTGTCTTATATGGTATTATATTAAGCGTGAAATTTTTTCCTGTATGTTTACCTCCTTCCCTTCAGTGCATGCCGACTAACTGTACGATTAATGTGGGTTGTCACTTATTAGGTTAGCCGATGCAGTAACAAATCCAGAGTGTACAAACTCATAAGCAGCCATAACTACTGAGTATTATATTTGCAAAATGGCGAGTGTCTCATGCCATGCACATAAAATTAACTTTATGGGGCAATTTTCTCGGCGAACGAGCGTTGCAGTATTCTGTCAAATGTCAAATACAATACGATTGATGGACACGCTACCGAATTAGGAGATAACAGCCATTTGTGGTAGATTTACGATCCTTTTGATAGCGCAGGAGTTAAATCCAAATGGATTAACGGAAGCAATACCGCAAATGTAACTCGCGCTAAAGTGGCTATTATAAATGGATACTAGAAATTATCTTGGTCAAGGGTGGTCAGGAAATAGAAAACGTTTGCATTAGCTTACAACGTACATTAAAAATGTTAACGTTGTTACGGCGTCGATTTATCATAACTTTGTATGAATGAAGCCCATGTGAATTTTTAGTTGAGACAATTATTAGTATCTAGCTTTTAGAAAAATTGCAGTTTGTAACTGCAACTCCTTGATTTGTAAGAAGTTGTAACGGTCTCAATTTGTAGACGGAACACGGAGTAGAGTTTTACAGGTGAGTATTGAAATTAACTTTTTATTTTCTCAGATTGTCAAGCCACCTTATCAGTGACGGAGAAACATATTTCTAACAAAAATCGTGCAGAAGATGTTGATTTATCCGTATTAACACAAACTGACTTTTGTAGACTTCCGTACTAACTCTGAACTCTATCTTCAGCGGTTTTTAGAGATTACCAGGGGGGTACTGTACTTATGCAAAGTATAGAAACAAGGAGAATCGCCAAGAAAAATACAGAAACCTCAACGAATATATTCTGTTATTGGAATACAAGATTTTGTATTCATAGATGGTACAAACGTTTATCCTGAAATAAAATAATATACATAAAAATGCATTGGAGACAGCAGTTTGCGTCTCAAAATAATAAAATCAATAAATCAGACAACTTATATGTACTTATAGGTTTTGCTACTGGCCATTGGTGCATGGACACTCTACTTACTAAATTTATGCACCTTTGGTTCATATAAGATTTATAGAATCCAAAAATATGGGTGACGTAGTATAAACACAACTCTTATGTTTCTCTTAAAATGTGATTAACCACTTCTAAAGTTATAAAAAAATTAGACTTGTTAGACATATATTAACATATATTAACATATATTAACTAAACATAATTTCTGTTTCAAACTGACAGGAATTTACCATAAATTTTGTGAGTGCTTAATTACTTTTATCAAATTTTATTTATAGTCTTGTTTATATGAAAGCCTCTAAAGTAAATAGGCATTATATATTTCATTAACAAAATTATTAGTTCTGTCATTTTTCCAGTACTGATCAAACGACGTACATTCTTAATTAATTTCTTATGCAATAGGATCTTTCACTTAGTAATTTTAAGCCTTGTTAAAAAAGTATCATGTATAAGAAACTACTTAACTGTATGATAAATAATCAACGTGAATAAGCAAATGCTAATAATAAAATCTATTCAGTATGATTCATAACCTAAGTTCTTAAGCAGATCGTTTTAGTTAACAATCCTATAAAACCAGAATTTAATTTAGTGTAAAGTTCAAGGGTTTAAATATTTAAATGTGATTATTAAGGTATTAGTTTTCAATAGTTTAAGCTACAAAGAATACAACTTAACCTTGGATATCTTCGATTTTGACAATAATTAGCCACTAGCGTTGTACGTCAAACAGATGGTTTTTCATAACAAAGGAAAATCGACTTACCCACCTCGAACATGGAGTACATATTGATACAAAACTTTAGTAGATAAACTCGAAACATGTGTGCGCCTCTAATACTGCATAATAACAGCAAAAACTCGTTGTCCACTTTGTTACGGCAATATCCTGAAGATCAGAACCATAAAAATAAGAAAGTGGAATCCACCTTAAAGGAGAACCATCGTTGAAATTAAGTAACTGTAGGTTTTCATTCGTATACTATTTGTACGCTATAAACTAGCTGTTGCGCATAGCCATTAATAAACCATAAACTTTCCGTGTTGACCAAACATTTCTGTGTTAACTAAAAACTTCAATGTTAACTAAAGATCTCCGTGTTAACTAACAATTTCTGTGTTGCGCTGATACCAATTAAAATTAGTTTTAATCATACAAAAGTAGAAAATACAAACCATGATGAACTATCTAACTCATTTGGATCGATTTACTGCATAACTGAAATACGAGTCGCAAGTCACTCTTCAATAGTAACCTCTGCATCATATTACAATGACGGTAAAGGGTCGGTTGACTGTCGTAGTCCGTGAACAAACGGGGCCTCAACACTTGAGTATTCAAAATAACAGGTGCGCATAATCGCTCTAAATTACATCGCCTTGAAGATAATTTTTGGAATTTCTAACAAGCACGTACGACTTGTAACATAATGTTAAACACAAAACTGGAGTATTTTTAACGATAATTTGTTTACTACATAATTAGAATAAAAGGACTATAAATAAAGTGCTTCAAAACTATGATAGCTTTCTTTTAATTATGTATAAGTTCTTGACATACGAATTATATTGAATTAATAAGGGAATCTAAAATTTTTGTAACACAATACAGGATTTATGTGCGTTATTGCTGGAAGAAATACAAAACGTTACAGCACCATTTATCATAAAAACAATTAATATGCTATTCTATTAACTAACGATACCCGGACTAAGCCCTTTAGCATCCACCCTCACACACGTCCATTCCCCGACTGACTCTCTCTCTCTCTCTCTCTCTCTCTCCACTCATTGTCTTCGAGTCTGGAACCACCTCATAACCCCCCTACTTAAATTGAAATCACATAATTTAGGTTTAAGTATCAGTAGCAACAAGAAGACAATGATGTGTAATAACAATTGTAAATAGAATAACCCCCACCAATCAAAATAAACAAAAAAAGACATTAAAATATTATAGGCATCATGAATTCAACCATGACGTAAGAATAACAAGAGGAACAACTTAATGCTCCTTCCTTTGAATACCGACAGGCGTGATAGCTTTGTATGTTTTAAGATTGATCACGTTCTGCCGTGACAATTCGTTGTCCTGCGAGTCCCCAATTATATAAGAATTTGGTCCAGCCTGACGCAACACATAAAAGAGCCCCTCATATAATAGGAAGAGCTTTTTGATGCATTTATCCGCCGCAGCCGACATATAATGAGTTCTAGCTAGAACTTGATCCCTTCCTTAAAAACAACCGGACAAATTTCCGCATTAATTTTGTCAGCCCTACGCTGAGCCTTGGATTTTAACCTTTTGTATGCTAATTGCCAAATGGTCTCCTGCGACGGCTCCGCAGTAGAGACCGCCGGAAAATCGATATATTTCTTCATGGGACTAGTGGCTACCACTCCCATCTGTAAATAGCGTGCCGTATACCCGGTACTAACATTTACCGCGTTATTTAAACAATCTTCTACAAAAACTAACATACTTGGCCATTTAGTATGTTTTTCGTGACAGTACGTTCTCAAGAATATCCCGACCTCCTTATTGTATCGCTCGGTAACATTCCTTTGCGGAAAATATACGGAAGTATATTTAACTTTATCCGTACCGCTCCTAATTCTTGTTTCCACACCTTACTTGTAAATTGCGTACCGTTGTCGCTCAAAGTTCAAGCTGGTTTTCGAACCTCCGGTATGTAATTATTAAGAACCTTACACAGAACTGCTCTGGCTGTAGCTCTTCTCAGGGTATAAATTTTACGAATTTTCTGATGGTATCGACTAAAACGCGCAGTTGTGTAACTTCGCCCCTTTCTTCTACTGATGGACCGATTAAATCCTGACAAACAAGTTCTCCCGGTTTGTTGGTTACAATTGCGTTAAGCATGCCCCTAGGGGTTGGCGACGACTTCGCCTTTTGGCATAAATTGCAGGCGGCCACAATATGCCGTACATCCCAGTAGAAAAACTGACGCATATACGAATACGTGGTTTTCCAAAATGCCCCATATTATTCTGATGTGCCAAAACCAGATCTCGCACCTGGGCTTTTGGTACGCATAACTTAAATCCCAGCTCGAAATTAGTTCCCCGTTTAAACAGTATCTCTTCGTGTACCACAAAACCATTCCTTGCTTTAACCGATTCCTTCAGGATACCCCCGTTTACTGTTTCCACCCCCAAATTTTCACCTTTTTCCTTATCCACTCTTCACCTTCCTGATCCTCCTTACGCGACTTAATATGTTTACGCAATTCTAACCAATTTCCACTTAATTTAAGTAAGCATACATTAGGGTATCCTTCTGTGACCCCTAAAAATTCATCTTCGCTATAGCTATGGCGAGTTTCAGGTATTTTCTTCATTGCCCTTTTCATTCTCCCCGACGGTATTGTAACGAATTCACAACGATTTATACTCAAATTAGTGTTGCTGATTTTAGGTTTAATATTTAAAGTACGAGTATAACCTTCAGGCCAAAACTGCAATATTTCCTCTTAAAATTTACTGCTACCTGACATTTAAACATCCAATTCGACCCTAGTAACATGGCGCAATTTAAACTAGGTATAACTAAACACACAACGTCCATTTTACGTCTCCTGCTCTAACAGGCAAACTTACCTGGAATTTAACGCGTTGCGTTCTAGCCCCACAGCCACGGCTATCGATACATTCGTTACCGGTAGGATAGGAATCTTCACTCCTTTCCCTGCCAGCTTATTATAAAACGTCTTGGACACGGCACACACGGCCGAGCCACTATCCACTAACGCCCCCACTTTTTCCGTTCCTATCGATATTGACACCGTTGATGCAATTATTTCACGATTTTCTGATTCGCTTTCAGAATCCGTTAAAACGTTTTCCATATCCTTGTCAAAGGAAGTTATATAATTTACGTTCAAATTAGGCGAGTCACCAATTTGATTGTTCGCATTCTTTTTGGTTTCTGAATGTCGGCTGTCTGTTTGATTCGTCGCGGTCGGCGTTATAGTTATCTCGACGCGGATTAATGTCTCGCGGCGGCGGCCTATTCATAGTTCGTGTTAACCCCCCAGAATAAGTGCCGTCGATTCTTTGTAAAAATTTCTCTACTGCGTCCGACGTGTGGAGCCCATTTGTAATTATTCCACGTTGAAGGTCCGCTGGAAAATGCTTGGAAAGCATAGTTATTAATTTGTCGTCAGATATTTTTCCGGTTAAAAATCCCGCTTGATGCGCCTAATTTAAAAAATACTCGGCCCTACTACCGGACCGATACGACCGTAGTTAAGTTCCATGATCAAATCCCTCTGTTTTTTTTAATTCCAGAATCTATCTTGAAATGCGCCCTAAAATCATCAAAAGTTACAAATCTATCTTCTTTAATCGACGCCCATTCTGCCGCTGTACCCCTAAGACAATTTAACGCCAGACCCTTCTTGTGTTGCTCAGGCTCTCCGACCTCCTCTAGTGTTTTATTTAATTTTTTAAAACCCATAAGGCGAATTCTTGAATTGGGGTAAAAACTTAAATCATTACCCCCAATTCGCACCATTTATCATAAGAATAATTAATATGTACTCTATTAACTAACGATGCCTGGACGGAGCCCTTTAGCATATACCCTCGCACACGTCCATTCCACGACTGGCCCTCTCTTTACCCCACTCATTGTCTTCGAGTCTGGAACTACCTCATAGTGCGGTACGCACTTAGTGCTTATATAATTATTCTATTAGTTACTAGTCGAAAGTATTATTTTACAATTTTTTTATAATTTTGTAACTCGCTTTCTGCAAGTCTTTGCCAAAAATTATTATCGTTACCTTGATTTCTGACTAACAAGTACCGTACAGCTGCTGCATCGATCGCGTAATTAGTGCAGAGTAGGATATCTCATTAGCTGGAAACAGACAAAATCTAACAAACAACTTCCGGCAATATATCTTAAATTGTGCAAGTGTGTTTCAGTTTATTGCAATCAAAATTCATTATTCTTTGGTTAGATTATTATCATTGTCAGCTGGTAACAACACAACACACGTGGTTGCGTTGTGTTAACGTTGAAATAAAACCCCAGGCGTGACAATTCTTTCAAATTTCGTTGATCGGTTGTCGTATTGAATCGCCAAAACCAGGATCACTTCAGATTTCACAACCCAGTCACATGTATTCTTGTTCCTGACCGTTTTCAAAATGTTTTGGTTTTGCCAAAGACGAGGGATAGCGTCAGACGTGTGTAGGAGGTTTCCTCTTTGTGCGATGCAAAAAACGACCAATAACACACTTCAATTTAATTACAGCCCAAAACTGCGGTTGCGCGCTAATTCCTATAAGGTGGCAGAATTGGCAGCAAAACTATTTTAAATTTATAATATTTTAGCGGCTATGACCGTTGCAAAGTTATGAATGAAATTCTAGACGTTTGAATATATATAATACCAGATTTAATACACTTCAAGAGTATCGATCGTTTTGATTAACTTGGCCTTGGTACACTTGCGCTGTTAATTTGTTTTAGTTTTGAGAGATAACAAACATTCATTTTTTTGTCATTTGACATAATAATCACTTTTAATAACTATAAAAGTTTCAAAGATTTTGTCAACGCCTAATATTCTGGTATCATTCATTTTCAATGTCAAAAGTTTTATGCCACAGAATCGGCTAACGAAATTAATCTAGCATTTGTAGTAAATACTTGCAACCAATGTACCATGCGCCGTTTGTTCGCAAAAAGGAAATTTTGTTTCGAAAAATGAATCACGTTGAAATCTAGCTATGACCTTAGATAATGAAGGGTTACGGCAACAAAACTATTCTTTATGAACAGTATATTTAGTAAGTTTCTCTTCATTTTCTTTATATGCACATTTTCTATGACTTTTGAGACGAAGAGAAGGCAAGCTTTAGCTTAAAAAGTTGACGTAATAGACAAATACTGCGGTTATTTTTTATCCAGAGGCCAAAAGTTAGTCAAACACAAATTCACAGATCTAAGACAACACAATGGCTGTTCCTTTTGTAATCAAACAAGAAAATCCATTCCAAACAAATTTTTTAAGTGGCGTCAGCATGAAGCGAATCTGATTTTTGAATTCGTTTAATAAGCCGTGTTGTTGTGAAAAATATGCTAAAATTTGAGTCTTAATCACAATATTTGTGCAGTCATTTGAATATTGTTGGCAGAATTGCCGAGTTTGCCGAAATTTACAGTAGGTTCAATTAGGTGGTTTTCGAGGGAGTTAAAATTTTTTGAGCAACCAAACTACAAAGAATTGATTTGGTTTTTCAAACCAGAATTGTGAAGTTTCCAATAGCCATTTTAGTTGCTTTTGAGAATCCAATTTTGTCTTTTCTTCATGGTTGTGTATATTTGTTGTTTAGAAAATCTTAAAATCAATCTCAGTTGAACCCATCAATATATGTAAAAGTGAATCTTACGTGGAGTCAGTTTTGCACAAATCAACAAGCTTCTCACCATCAGAAGATGATAGTTTGGTTTTGTATTTGAATTTATCCTTTCTAGTGACGGAATTTCTTGGCATCATAAAGGTTTCCAAAAGTTCCCTAGCTTATTTTCGCTGCCGCCATCATTCTGTTAGATATTTCGCTGCCCATTACTTTTGACATATTACACGTGCGCCTTACAATTTAATTTAACGCTGAGGTATGTGATGGCTTCCTTGAATGGAATCTTTTCCCCTCCTAGCTCCTGCCTAGGAGAACGGTGTCCCGGTTTTGTTCCGAAATAATGAGTCTCCGACTTTGTCGTGTTGAATTTTAACTTGACCTCCTGCTACCATTTGTGCAACCTACTCAACACCTCATTCGGTTTCGTTTGCATCTCCATTAACAATCTCGACCAGATAATCAACAGCGTATTATCCGCGAACCTAACAATAGCGCATGCTTTGGGCAATTTAACCCGAAAGATGCTCTCATGCAACAACTTCCAGAACGTAGGACCATTCTCTTTCCACCATTCGCGACAGATCTTCACCCGGTGTAAAGTTAGCAGCCAATTTTTAACAGCCATTTTTTCAACAGTTCTTTTTAAATAAACGTGAAAACCCACTTTCACAATTGGAGTTACACCTTCCGCCATGACACAACTACTACTAAGGCCGCCTTTAATGCATCTGTATAAACAAAATTTACTTGCGGCCCAAGAGACTTCAAAAACCACCTTTAAAAGGTAAAAATATAAAAAAATCAGAAATGGCAATAGGCAATTGAGTTACGCCCGCTTTGGCACAACTGCTGCGGAGACCGCAAAATTCAGTTGCAACCCGTAGGAGCTCCAAAGTTTCAAAGGAGAAAAGTATATGAAATCAAAAATGGCAGAAAGCAATCAATTTACACTTTCAGCCTTATCACAACTATTGTTGAGACGGTCTTTAATACATCTGTAAAAATAAAATTTACTTGCGATCCGCATGGGCTTCTAAAATCACCCTTAAAGGGTAAAAGTATAGAAGATCACAATTGGCAGAAGGCAATCAAGTTACATTTTCCGGATTAATCCAACTGTTGCTGAAACTAATACATCTATTAAAAACAAAATTTATTTGCGATCCGCATGGGCTTCAAAAATCACCCTTAAAAGATAAAAGGATAGAAGATCAGAAATGGCAGAAGCCAATCGAGTTACATATTCCGGCTTGGTCCAACCGTTGCTGAAACCGTCCTTAATACATCTGCTAAAAACAAAATTTATTTGCGATCCGTAGGAATCCAAAAACTACTCTTAAAGGATGAAAATGTACAAAAATCAGAATTGACGGAAATGACAGAAGGCAATTGAGTTACACCTTTCGTATTGCCACCACTATTGTAAAAACCACTCTTAATTTAATTAAAGTAATATTAACGGTACAAAATAACATATTGTAACGAGCTTTTGTAGAATTCGGATATACAACCAGGGAGGCATATTGAAAATTTTGGGTTAGGAACTTTTAGTTTATGACCGGAGTGTTTATCCTTTTGTTACGTTCATTTTCGGCAATAATTGGTTATTTTATTTACATAAATTCTTTTTCTAGTATTAAATTCTCCAACATTACCCGATATATTGTACCTGTATAGGTAAGCTCGCTTTACCATAATTTTCATCACAAAATCCCTTGTTAATTCATTATCCGTTCGTGTAAATTTCAGGTCTATTGTTAAATCCTTCCGCATAATTAATAATAAATACTTTTTCTAAGAATTTCTCAACGTAAATCTAGTTGTTTTGAAACGACAAGTTTATGCTACAATTAACTAGTCAAGATTCTGTTTTAGGTATCCGTGAGCGCGTTATACCTTCCGATAAGGTATAATTGCGTTCTAGTGGGTTTCCCATCTAAAGATTTGTTGAAATAATATATCCTACTATTCTCCGGTAAAACCGTGTTTTCCAGTTTCAATCGCTTGTCGATAACGCGCATATTTGCTTTGAGAGTTCGTGTTATTTTGAACTTATTTTAACATTTGATTCTGCAGCTTGTGCGTTGATTCACTTGTAAAAATTACTCGTTCTGTTACTCCAAGAGCGATGCACGTTTCTCCTCTATCAAATGTGTAGTTTTGTGTGTATCGGTATGCGCTCCAGAGTTGTTAATATTTGTAAGATTTTTTTTTAGCTCTTAGCTGGAGGCTAAATTGCTTGTTGCGTAGCCCGATTATTCCTTGATGTAGATCAACTGCTCTTGCATATAGTCCGCCGTTGCAATTACGGTAGTAGCATGGTTTTTGCTGACTACCGCGGCGATGCTATGTCAATCCGCTTCCGAGGGATGACAAGATAAGTATCCCGACACATGTATGTGACTTGTTTTCCTTTTCTAACATACCCTGGGATAAACCCAAGTTAAAATTAGATACGCTAATGTTTGTTATGGTAAAATCCTTACTAGAAAAGTTTCTAACTTTAATACTTTTGCTTTTTGTGCTTAACCCATCTGCTTATACGAGAGTACCAGCAGTATTCTTTTTTTATAAGTTATAACAAATGCTTCGTATGGTAAAATGCTTACTAGAAAGGTTTCTAAATTTAATGCTTTTTTTTTAATTAACCCACCCGCTTATACGAAAGTATCAGCGTTATTCTTTATGGTACTGATTAGATTTATTGCATGTTATCTACGAATTGCGCACTTCGTGGAACAATTAGTGAATTTGTCCATAGAGTAAAATTGTTTTATTAAATAGTACCTTAGTTAATTTTGTTTTGCTGTTTCGATGGAAATTTCTATATTTGTGTTTTTTTATTGTAAATAGAAAATCGTTGGCGATGTATTATTTTTGTGTTGCTGGGAACCCCTCCCCTCTCCACATGGGTAGTTAGCCTGGTATATTTACGTTTTCTTCCGGTTACGTTATTGTACGTAGCACTTGGTTCCCGTTACGTTGCACGATCCGAGACCTGGCAGCTGTAACCAGATTCTAGGCGGCTCCGTGGCGTAGTGGTATGTGTGTGACTACTACGCCCAAGGTCCCGGGTTCGAATCCCGACACGGTCCGCTTGAAAAATGTTAGGCGAGCATTTTTCACAAAAATACACCCTCGTTCGGATGAGAGGTAAAATGGAGGTCCCGTGTGTGAGTGTTGTCATGCACGTTAAAGATCCCTACCTTGCTTGGAACAGCAAGGGTTCGGCAAAATTCAAAATTTTCCAGGTAACAAAAACTCGCTTCCTGGCCAGTGTAGTACCTTCGGGTGGAGCATTGGAAAATCACATGTAATGCCGGTTTTTGCACATTTGGTAGTTAATTACTTGTTTTGGGTATCTTGAATTTGCATCAGTGCACCTGCTGATTTACAAAGTTATTGTATTGTAGAATACGAAGCCCGTTATTTATTGCTCTTTAGTTCTCAAACTTGAGAAATAACAATCCTTCGGTAAGGCTTTGGTAGTTTAAACTTGTGATTTCCGTTTATTATAGGTATTTCTGAAGATACACGCTTAGAATGCTGGTAAGCAATGAAGTTATTTTTGACAGAAATGTTGCCGAAAGTAGGTTAACAGTAGTACAACATTCATTGTTTAAGTTAGGGCCCAATGATCCGGAAATTAAAGCTTGCATGGCTCTGACCTCTCTAATTATATCTGGATATACGAAATTCTATGCAGATTGTATATTAGATAACGATGGTCATCAGAACATAGTACGGGTTTGACAAGCCACCCCCGCCCCCACCCCGTGGGCGGATTTGATCTATACCCTAGCACCTCATTGCTTATAGCTAGCACCAGATAGCACCCAAGTCTTAAAGTCCGCACCAAAGCGTTTTCAAAAATATAGCTTATTTTATTGAGGGGAGGCAATTTGACGGCAGCCCCAATTGCTTCAATTTTCTCCAAAACCTAACCTGGATAGCTCAGGTAACACTTCAAAAACAAGCTGACAGCGATTTTCCAAAGATTACTCCCTCTTGTTAAAATGACAAACTCGGACACCTGATTGTTAATAGCTAGCACCCAAGTGTGAAAGCTAGAGCAAAAGCCGTTGCAAGTAAATTTTGTTTTTACAGATGCATTAAGGGCAGCCTTAGTAATAGTGAGTCAAGGTATGGAAGGTGTAACTCGATTGCATTTTGATTTTTATCCTGTAAGTGCAGTTTTTGAAACTTCTATGGGCCGTAGTAAATTTTAATTTTACTGATACATTATGAGCGGCTAGTAGTGTCAATGCTGAAGATGTAACTTTATTGATTTTACCATTTCTAATTTTCTATATTGCTATTCTTTGATTATAAAATTGAAATAGTTTTTATCTATTTTTGACTCATATCAGTTTTGAAAGAAACGCGTGACATATATTTATAATACATATAAATTTTTTAATTATTCTATTAAAAAATATAATAAACAAGGATGATTAATAGTTTTGTAGATATCGTAGTCTTATCTCAAAATTGTAGACGGCGTTACGACATTTACTGCAATCTGAAATACATTAAGATTGATGGGATATGCCAATAAATTAGAAGATAGCAGTCGTTCATGATGGATTTATTACTGTCTTGATAGAGTAACTGGTATAGTGCAAATAGTGCATGACCGGCAATATTGCAATAGTAACGCACATACAAAACTGAATTTTACATTTTTGGGACTAAAACAAGAAAATTAAGGCACTCAGATCGACCAAAATTGAAAATATAAATATCTTGAAATACTCCTATCCTGACCAAAACGAAACATTTAGAGTAGATGACACTTATCTTCTAACAACCCAATTGCCTTTATAAATAGCTTCACCGTCTTTATTACCAGGAAATCGTTAAGTTATATTTATCAACATTTTTATTCCGATCTAAAGTTTTTAATTCTTCCGTGCATTCAACATGCTTCAGAGATGACGTGATTAATATCGTTAGAAATTATTTTTATAGCGTACTGCTTTGTTCCCACAAAAAGAAGACTCTCAGATATGATTCTATAGAAACACTCTTAACGATACTAATTTCGGGTTTGCACCTTGTCAATTTAGAATATAATTGCAAAGTCAGCCTTTAGCCCATTTTTGTAAAGGGCGTCATTAGAACAAAGTGTGATAACTATCTCTGAACAAAGCAGCTTTAAACACTCAACTAAGTTAAAAGGTGCTCTTGAATGAAGTAACTGAAGAACAAGGAGGAATCTTGGACTTAGATACGCCTTTTAACCTGTAACAGTTCATCTCGGCACTCTTACTTAATTAATTATTAAATTTTAAACAGACAAATTTCTATCTACAAGTTATAAAGTTATTATCGCTTACGGTTTATGGCCTCCGGCGACGAGCTCGTTTCAAGGTATTGGTGATTCGGTTTCCCAAATTTTCTTACGTTGTTCTCTCCAGTATCTCTGTGGTGGCCATTAAGGAAAAATAAGAAAAGTTGGAACGATAATTGTGGACAGTACATCGGAACACACACGGTAACGGCACCCTCCCAAAGCACAGTCGCTTCCATAAATTCCGGCACTAAAGTGTTAACGTAATTACCCTATAATCCCAGAACTTATTCGTTCCTACGGGATTAGACCATTTAAACCGGCTGATGTCTTACATTCAATTAGAATAGAGAGCGCCGTCACTTCAATAGCGCATGTTAATATAATTTTTCTGAGAGCGATAAAAATCCCCGAGGCCGTATCTTAACATATCTATGTTTGTCGAAATCATTTAATCTGACAATGTAAATAATAATTTGTAAAATAACATGGACCGGAGTTAGAAAACAAAAAAATGTATATATTTTTATACAAAATGCAACAGATTTAATTTATATATATATATATATATATATATATATATATATATATTTATAAAAACTGATTACAGTTACTGAGGACCGAAGTATAAAAATTAAAAATTAAAAACTTGAATTGTATGCGACGTTTCGTGAAATTTATTCACATTATCACAGCATAACACTTAAATAATTGAAAATTAAAAATAAAAATATATATATATATATATATTGCTATGGTAAGGGGGTTATTTAGGGGTGTATTTAGCCGTAAGGGTCGCGTAGTAAATGTAAATAGCAATAGCAATTAGAAAAGTGCATTTATTTAGCATAAAAATAAATAATTCGCATATTATGCAAAGAGCAAACATTTAACACCATGCATAAAGACCGCAAATAACTTTAGTCAATGCCAGTAAGCATGTCTTTCAATACTATAACACATATTCAGCAGAGAGATAATTATACATGCAATTAAACTACTTCAAGAAGCGTTTATAAATTTATAAACAAATAGATACGCATGGAATAAGATAAAACCTAGTAAGTCATCACGCAATTAAGCATGCGATAAAGAAAGAATATTGTAAAGCGCTTTTATAAGAAACGCACATTTCAAAATAAGTTTTAAATACAAGACATAAACAAAAACATGTTGATTTACATCATTCATGTTACATCAGTTTATTTTTTAAATTCCCCAAAAGCTTTATCTACACAAACAAAAGCCATAAGCGAAATTAAAGACCAAGGTAAATTTAAATTTCCAGTAATAATAACAAAACAAGCGGCCAAAGATCGAGAAATAATATAATACGAGCAGAATACGTAACCACGGAATAGTTTCATGAGAATTAAAATTATAAAACTCCTAGGAATATCCAAAACAACTTATGGTTGGTTACAAGACTTTGAACGACAGTTCAGATAAATCAATGAAATTTAGATAGCATAAGCTATATAACTCCCAGAGTTTAATAGGAGGCTCAGTCTCAATTTGAACCACGTCAAAGCTGCATCACTGTTACTGGAAAATTTACGCGTCGAAATAAATTTCAAATTAAATTATTAAAATCTGTGAAAAGTGGTGTTATATAATATTTGAGAACAAATTATTATATGAAAAAGCTTTCACCGTTTGCTGAAAACGTGAGTAGAAATTTGTCAATTAATTTAGGTTAAATGTTTATAATGTAGGGCTCTAAGTTGAGATATCTAAGTTGGGAAATCTAAGTTGCACCCGATAAATCGAAGTTGGGAAATCTGAGTAGCATCCAGGTAAATATGAGTAGCGCTCTGGAAATCCAAATAAAGCACGAGGTAAAGTTTGGAAACAAAGATTAACAATACTGAATAAAATTATTGGTTCAAACGCACAAAGCAGAGCATTGTTTTAACGAAGCAACTTGATTGAAGATAATAAAGGGGTGTTGATCCACAACACGTAGCAGCAGGCCAAAGGGGTTAGGTCAGGGCTAACTAGTATAAGGAATCATTTTAAATTTTAATTAAAACACTGACTATATTTTTCTACTTTGTAAGGAGTCAACAAAAATATTTTTTAATACGTAGAAATTTACGTAAAAAGGGGGAAAGGTCTTGAACGTTCTAGATTTTCAGTAAAAGTGTCGTTTTTGATATTTTTAAATTAGACAAAGGGAGATACAATTTTTGGGATAAATAATCTAAATATTATTAATTGATTTAAGGGTTTATTTGTCAGATTACAAAACTGTAAAGTGTAGAAATTATTTCTTTTTATTATACAAATATTGATCGACTTCGTTTTATCATTCTAAGCAGGTAAGATTTAAGGGAAAAGGGGTAAATTATTTGATCAACGTAACGTTGTGCACTCTGTGTGAATTAAACTGACCTAGTCGTGGCATAATTAAATTCGAATATTAAAAAACACAGAGCGGTGGCGGACAGCAGGAAACTGGACGTTTATTACATCGGCGTGCGGCGTTATCATATCAAATAATACTGCCGCGCCAACGTGGGACGAGAATATCATATTAAATAGAAATAGCACATTAACGTAGGGCGAGAATACCATACCACATTAATATATATTAATATAATAGGTTGGAATCAGTTGGATGCCATAGTAGCTTGCAAGGCGAAGACAGAAAAAGACAACCGTGCATTTACATTTCTAATACTCTACTCGAAGGTACTACATTGGCCAGGAGGCGAGTTTTTTGTTGCCTGGAAATTTAGAATTTTGCCGAACACTTGCTGTTCCAGGCAAGGTATGGATCTTTAACGTGCGTGACAACACTCACACACGGGACCTCCATTTAACCTCTCATCCGAACGAGGGCGTAATTTTTGTGAAAAATGCTCACCTGCCATTTTTCAAGCAGTCGGCCGTGTCGGGATTCAAACCCAGCACCTTGGGATCCGCGGTCTTACGCTTACTACACTGATCCACAGCGACGCCAGAAGAAGGAGACCTCGCATCAAGCAAAAGACGGTAAGCGAGGTGAATTGAAAAGTGCTACTCGACGCACCAAAACCGACTTCAGTAACACGAAGTTGGGGAGCACTACTCCTTTGTAACAGACGTTAGTTTTTGGGACTTAAGATAGGCCCATCAGGGGAAGAATATGGTGTAGAAAGAGGCAGCGGGATATGAAAAGTTATGTTTTCGAACAAGCGTGCTATAGGAGAGATAAATGACCGTCCCCAAATAAAAGGGACTGGAAATTTGAAGAACCCCCTGCTTAGTAAAAGAAACAAAAATTTTCTGCTATTCTCAATAGTAGACATACACAACCCATAGGTATCAACAATCGATAAGAAAAAGCTATATTTGATAAATTTCCACAACCATAATAAAAAATGGTATGTTGAACAAAAAAATGCAATGAAACTCTTTTGTCAGAAATAAAGGAAAAAGTGAAATGAAAGCGTGAAAGGAAAGCATATAGGATAACTGGTAAAAACTCCAAGATAAAAACATAAGATATAAAATTTCCTGTCTCTGCAACTGCGAATATTCACTTTTATTAACATGGCATGATTGTCGTCCGCCATGTTTACCATATTTGAAAAGTGTTAACTCAACGTCAGCTCCGACAAGTCCTAAAGATTTATTGCGTTATTCATTCCACTGATATAACAATCATAAATGGAGGGAGAGGGCGGTGGAAATTATCAACCGAGAAAATATTTAAAAAATTATTGAATTAGTTTAAATATTTATGGGGTCAAAGAATAAAAAATTAAAGGTATTTGTACAAATAAAAAATCAAAGTCAAGCGAACGAAAAAATTTGAAAGCAAATTATCAAAAAAATAAAAAAATTTAGAAAAACTAAAGTGTTTCAATATGGGATATAAGACAAAAATTAATAAAGGATAAGAACAACAGATATTATGCAGTATAAAATATTTTATAGTATAAGTTATATTTCAAAAGAAGTATTGATTATTGTAGAGTAGCATTATCAGCAAAATGTTTTAGGTGAATAAAACGAGAGCGGATTCGCAATATTTTAACGGACAATAATCAAAAGAATCAGAAAGTTCTTCAACGTTTTTGTCGAAATCCAAACTTATGGCACGAGGAATTGGTGTATCGTGCTTTTTCTGATAAGAATTGTTTTAAGTTGCATTCTAGGTTTATTTTGTATTTTTACTTGTAAAATATTGCGTAAAGTAAGTCCGAAACAAACTTTTTTAATTTTTAAATGTAGGATTTCATCTTAAAAATTTTAATTTAATTTTCGAAAAAAATGAATGAAATAGTTAACTCACGCATTTTTATTGGTAACTCGGCATATAAAAGTTTTCAAAATATAGGTTAAGTTGATATGTAAAAAAATATCAAAAAGAAAATTTTTTACAAAAGCCTATTTAAATATAAAAACCTTTAAAACGGGAAAAGCCTGATTATTAAATATCGAAATCTTAAATGAAAACTTTAAAATATTTTAAAGACTTAATAAAAATTAAGAATAACTATCCTACGAAAATTTACATAAACGATGAGTGAACTTTAACTTGATCTATTCAGTAAGTACTAAATTACAAAAATAAATTATTTATAGGTCACCTGCTAAACATGAGATCTGAAATCGTAATTAGGTATAAAATTTCAAAGCCGTAAATTAAGTTAAGCTATTCGCAAAACAATTATAATTTAAAATCATGATTATTATTAGTAGAAAGAAAGGCAGAAGGCAAGCTTAACATTTTATAATTAACAAGCAATGTAATTATTATTTGTAGCGCAATGTCTACCGTTTACCGCAACACAATTACATAATTAATTATTAAATTTTAGTCGTTCAAATTACTATATACAAATTATAAAGTTATTATCACGTCTAGCGACGTGCTTCTCTCAAGGTCTTGGTGATTTGGTTTCCAAAACTTTCTAACTTTGTTGCCTCCAATATCTTTATAGTGCTATATAAGGAAAATGCACGAAAGGTTGGAACGATAATTGTGGACATTATATATAAACACACCATAATGGCACTCATTAAAAATACAGTCGCTTCTGTGAATTCCGGTACTAAAGTTGTAACGTTCAAATCAACGTCCATTATAATTTAAATATTCAATTGTATTAGCCTTATGTTTTATAACGCTTAGTACAGTATTGGAAATCTCCTGTTATTTAATTACGCGTGACCTTGCCCGTGCAACTAGTTTTGTTATCTCGATCCCTCTTAGGACCGGCAGACGAACGTTACTTACTTCGATAATAGCATTTTACGATTTGATTACGCTAAGTGTAGTTGTATATTCGGTTTTGAGTTGTTTAATTTGATAATCGCCTAAATTGGTGGATTTGCATGCATTTAGCGTTGAAGTTATTTAACTCATTGTTAAAATGGTACTTCTTGTTTACACCTGATTTAGTCGATCTTATCATCTAATGATTAAGCCGAAGAGCGTAAGTAGCCAATCCTGCGATTATATTAATTTATCTTTTATATTTTTGCAGCGGCTTTTCTTCCCCTTTTCTTCTGATTAGCTCTTAGCTCTTCCGTATTGGTTTGCCATCCCCCTTTTGTGATTGCTGCGTTTTGTCGTTGAGCCTAATGGTTATGGGATGATCTTACGCTTTGTCCGTGCGGAACCTGTTGCAAATTGATCTTGATGGACATACGCCCCTGTCGTGGCCGTTGACGCTATTTGCCATAGACATCAAGGCCCAGGTGTGCTTGGACCCGCCTCAACTTGGTTAAGGTACTATTAGACAGCCATACAGGGTGAGTTAGATCTTTCCTTCATTCACCACCAGTGTTTAAATAGGGTTGCACTCGTATTTTACTTGCTTATTTATTTTTACAATTTATACCATCAATACTGGGTGTTCTGAAATTTATATTTACAAAAGATTTACTTATAAATTAAGCTATACAAATAAGTTAATTCAAGATGTAACAATTTTTAAGAGCCCCATTACCGTCACTTAATACTTGTGCGAATATTACCCATGTTAGTTTAAATGTTTATGTCTAATCCCCTCTATGTAGTATTGATTTAAAGTTTACTTGTATTTAATAGTCATAACGCCTATTCATGCCCGTCGCTAGCTTTTGTAAATGTACAGTGTAGTTTACCTCCTCCACCGACATTTTTTTTTTGCTATATTTCCCACAATACAGTCCCTATGTTATTGAACGGGTACGGAACCCCTTCCGCTATGATTCCATGCAACCCTCTTCTATTATTATGGTATTTTATTTATTGAAACCAGGTCTGTGTTGGTATACCAAAACGACTATTACATACTCCCCCCTCTAATATTTGACTGCAGCGCTACATGCCACATGTAGTGCCGATAGTGGGTCACATCTAAATCAACACAAATTTTAGCGGATCGGAACCCGCGCTATGTAATAGTTTTACATAGTTAAGACGTTTACTTATTCATGTTGTTTATTTTAGTAACCGTTTGTGCCATCTGTTATTTTGCCTATTGCAAATAAGTTTGTTTTCACCATTTATTATTTCATTTACTGCAAATAGTTTATGCTTTAACATTATATTACTTTACAGGTTATTTTGTGATTATTTCAGCATTCTAATCCATGTAATTTTGCCGCTGGTATTAAATCATGTATTTAATCCCTCTGAGTTTGACTTTATGAGATTTGTTATTGTGGAAAGGGAATTGAGATTTCGGGACTCTGGGAGGCTATTGCTTTGCCTTGTGCTTGCTCGGAACCTTTGGGTCAAGGTTCTAGGTTTTTAGTAGCGGTTCCGACCCTGGCGCCCATTCCCGCTTCCGTAAACCATAACACCCCCCTCCCTTTCTGGAAGCCAGCCGCCCACATTTCAAGGAACTGTGTAGGGTAGCTTAGAATACAAATAAGTGGAGTAACATGTCCAACCTAATGACGAAAAAATAAGCACATATAAATCTAATGATTATTATAAACAGATACAAAAGTTGACTCTGCGAAAAGGTATATTGGAAAAGATGTTCAAGTGCTGGGGGAACTTGGCAGTCACAGGCTGCTTACCTCCCTTTACAACCATTGAATGACGGAAAAATAGGGTGTGTAACTGTAAAACAATAGAAGAGGACCGAACTGCGTCTAACAAGAGAAAACAGCACCTATGATCAAAGACAACAAGCATAGAAACAAGAAGAAATTTGTTGAAAGCATGTGTAGAGCACAGTATGCCGATGAAATACGGGCAGTAGGAAAAGCAGACAGAAAAACGGTAGCAGCCTTTTGGAATATTGTGCTTCAGATGTATGAGGATGATAGCATGGACAGACAAAGTTAATAACAAATAGGTTATAGTAATAGTAGGGGAATAAACATGTCTTTGGAAAAAATAGAAGAAATAGAAGGGTAGAATACGTTCTAAGGCATTTTTGGGGAATATTATGAGATATATTTACAAGCAGAGATAGGAAAAAGGAGGTAGATGTAGACCTAGATCAGGTAGTGATAAATGCAGACTGTGCAAATTTCAGGAAAATGTGTAGGTTAGTTCAGAATAGGAAACAATGAGGGTACGCGTCTAACCAGTTCCAGGACTGAAGACCTAATGATGATGATGACGGCTAACTACAGTGGCGTGACAGTGGGTTACTATGGAAAAATTATAAAACAAGATAAAAAAATTCGAAATAAGAAAAATTAAGTGGCCGAAATACAAACTAACTACGTTACTATATTCACTTACCCTAAAAGGCTTTTTCTCTTTTTCATAGTTAAGGGGGTGCCAAACCGCTATATCTCAGCAATTCATTCGATATTATCCATACACGGAAGGCGGTTATTCTGCCTAAGTCTCCTTTGCGTTCGGTTTCCTAAATTTATGAAAGTATACTTTACCTCTCTCTACATTACCTTAAAAACACCCATCAAAATTGTGATCAAATTAAACAAAATTGAAACATAATATGCTTTCCGAACACGATTCCATCACTAGGGTGACTGGACATCCTTAAACAAATTAGTCTGTTTACCTAGTTCCTAAATAATTCAAATAAAATTCAACCTAAACTTAACCTCTATTGACATTAAATAATTGCAAGGTAAATACAAACATACTTAAAAATCCTAGTTTCTTAACCTCGCCCTGTCAGGTATTACTAAAAGAAATTCTAAAAAAGATTATTAATAGCTATTTATGCGCCAAGTGTGTTATTAAGATGATAACGCCCGGAGGGCGACTCATCCAGCTTCAGGGCCTATGGCCCGAGAGATGGATCGAGTCGCCCGATAGGCGTTATAATCTAGTAACACAAGTGGTGCATACAAGATTTTATATTTCATTTCATATATAAAATAAAAAATAGGTGATAGGTTGGTTTTCTATTTTAGAATTCACCTTGGATTTTCCTATATAAATATTAAACACACCTACATCATGTTTTCCATGATGACAATAAACAGTTTGACGTTCCTATGTTTTGGACACTTATCACGTTTGTTTAATATTAATAGTGCAAAATGGCTGATCAAGAGTTGCCAGCAATAATTGCAAAGCAAGCGCTAAACGCAACTGAAAGTTTGTTATCCATTAAATCTAAACAGAGCTATGAGAAAGCTTAATAACATACTTGGTGCATAAATAGCTAAAAAAATTGATTTGTTTCTGAGGGCATAATTTGCGAGCGTTATAAAACTAGTACACCCTCCATTACGCCCCGGGTGTTATGGATATTGCATATCTCATATCCTAGGAGTTATGACTAAATTACAACAAGATGAAATATAAATTAAATTAATCAAAATATTATCACTCTAATTTTACCGTTTCCTATATTAAATTACATGACTTTTGAATTCTAATTTCTGGAAATACCTATAATAACAAACCTAGAAAACAGTTAAATACCAACTTTTTCCTTTGTCATTTCATTGTTCATTTTAAATACTAGTATTTTATGCTTAACTAATATTAAATTTCACCAATAAAATTTACATTTATAATTCCATATGTACATATTTTTTGATATTTTAAAATGTTTCTCACTTCCATGCACGAAAAAATTATACTTAAATTTAACTATTACTAGCTCCGTCACTAATTCGTCTATCAACAAAACAATTACTTTTATGTTTGATTAATATTCCACTACATGATTACATTTAAAATACGCATATCCATTATTAAAAAGTATAAACATAAAGGCTTATAATATTAATCATTGTCTAATTTAATTTAAATTTGAGGATGCCCAGAATCCATCGGCATTCGAACAAGAACTCTCTTTACTCATCACAACACGAAATTATTGCAAAGCTGAGCTCTCCAGGTTCTAGCCCTTTTAACCGGACGCAATGACATTGATTCCAAAACATATGAATTGAAACGCACCCTAGTTAAAAATATGTCGCACTCAGCGTTAGTTCTTCCTGCGCGAAGTCAACGTTACATCTTGAACTTGAAGCTGTATTTAGTTTCAACTTTAACGCCCCCCCTACTCGCTCGTATTACTACATTTGGATGTTTTCTAATCTGCTATTCATAAATAATTAATTCATTCTTTTCCGTCGTGTGTCTAAGTTTTGTCATTTCTTCTACTATACAAATTCTATTAATTGCGATTATTATACAACGTATGAATTTTAATCTATGCTATAACGTCGGGTCGGACGATATCTGTCTATTGTAAATTATCCTTCCATATGAAATGCATACACCGTGTCTTGTAATATTAAGATATGTTTTCATTTGCCGTTTTGATTTAAGTCATTATCCTAGATTACTACGTCCGTTAAAAGAAATAATGTTATACCTTTTAAAGTTAAAGTTTGTTAACTGAATGACCTTTACAGAAACAAGATTTGGAATATCTTGCTTAATTAAAATTAATTATTTGTGAAATCTAGCATACATGGTGTGTCCATATTTAATTTGTTGATTCAAATTTACTGACTTTTCTTTACTCATTTAATTTATAGCTAGCGTAACGCAACGCGTTACATACGTTCGAATAGTCTGATTCGAAATAAATGGATCGAACGTAACGCTCCAGTTCATTGACTCCCTAGGTATCCAGACCTCGACCCATTGCACTTCTTTGTTTGAAACCATATAAAATCCATTGTATATAGGCGCAACAAGTCTGAAAACCATGAACAGCTAATCAAGTGTATTTATGGAGCATTTTAAAAAGTACAAACCGAAATGACAAATTATAACTGCAAAGGAGAGTTGCGTCGATGGATAGAGTTGTGTGTTGTTGAAAATTCCACATTGAACAAATGCAGTTTAAAAAAACTAATGTGGCATTACTTTTGTCCTTAGTTTCATGTTGAAAATTAATTAATATTTAATAAGCATTTTTGTTTAGAATTGTTCCTTGAACCATTGTACAAAGTTATTCCATTAATTCAACGAGCACCTTGTATATTGTGGTTTTATATTAATCTGTAGTACAGATCCTCCCCATATTAAAATAAAAAGATTGTAGTTTAGGGTTGGAAAATCAGGACCTAAATGAGCTACAAGCTCAGAGAAATTTTTACTGAAACGCTTTTAATAATTGCTTAATTAATTAAATTGGAAAATTTGTGCATGGACCTTTTCTACAACCCTTCGATATTTACACATAATAAATGAATCGTTAAATGGGGGCATCTTTTAGGAACAAAGCCATATCATCGTACCTACAAAAGGGTATCAAAATCAAAGGCCCATAAAGGCGTTCGAGGTAGACAGCACGGCGCTCGAGAGGAAGCTAACGCCCTCACGATGTCAAGCGGTGGACGCCGGAAACTAATTTTATAGTAGCAACACGTATTCATAACGACTTCAGTGCGTGCTGGTTGATTCGAGTAAGCATTTCAAAAATGCTGCTTCAAAGGCAATTATGGTGAGCACTAATATTTGAGAGTATGATTGCGGAGAACCCCAGATTTCAAAAAACCATCAAATGCAAAGCTAAGCTAGTAAGTTTTTATTTATTGTTTTTATCTAGTTTATGTATGTATTAATTGAGGCACGTGCTGTAGACTTATTTATAATGTAGTTTATGTTTACTTCATTTTAGTTTTTCAGCTGCTTTCTTCGGTGTATAGATAACTAGGTCATTGCTTACCGGGTGTAGCACATCCCAGTTTCTGCCGAACTAGTTTACTTCGACTGCAATCGATGACTGCGTTTTCAGGTGAATGCACTTCTTGTAGAGTTACTATATAATCTTGAATGCGCTTTTCTCTTCCTAGTAGAAGTTTAACTAAAATTTTATAGATAAAAATTGAAAGATTTGAAAACTGTTATTTGAAACGGAAGAGGAACAAAGCACAGAACTTTTCAGCTTCCAAAATTTAAGACGCGTAGATCCCCACTTCACTTACGGTTATTCTCTGGCATAGAGATAAAGATCTAAAATGCTTAAATAATTTTATTTTCCAAGGCAGTATACAACGTTAGAGCATTTTTCCAGTCATGTTGAAATGCGTAAACGCTTCTAAAAATGATTCTTTATCCAGACTTGAACCTCTTGTATGGGCTTTATCGCCCAAAAAACACCATTGCGATCATGTTCCTTCAATTTTATAGGCAACTATATAAGTTACTTCATGCTAGATTTGGCAAAACTGAAATTGCTTCAACTTTTTGAAGTTACCACTGCCTGACAGCCATGAAAATATTGATGGAAAAGTATACTTCATCTCTTCTTTTGTATACCGCCTCTTTTAAAGCACACATTATGTAGTGCTTTAGCAGTTTCTCAGCTTTCGCAAAAGCAATCAACCTAAGTTCTTATTGGATAAGGTTGATTTAAATTATCAAAGTTTAGTGAATTCTTATACTTCTTTTCCGTGCTTTTGTGCAGGCATACCAACTTTTTTTTGGTTGCCGGTTCAAATCAACTAAAATGTGTGTATCAAAAACACAATTTTAGGTCAGTGGTATTTTTAATTTGGAACGGTCTTTTATGGTTAAAAATGAAATTAATTTTGGATCTTTCATTTCTTTAGTTGAAAATTTTACTACCTCCTCGATTTAAAGACCACTTCACTTTCTATTCGGATTCGCCACACTTTCATTCAGTTAGACAACCAACTTTTCTGGTCCTTTATTTAATTGACAAGTGCAGATTTATACTTTCTGGTTCCTTATCTAGGCATGTGTTTGATATTCAAGAATTTCCTTAGTGTTGCTATCTAAATAAAATAAAAGCGCTCTATGGAATTCTTTTTCTTTCTGTTCTGTGCTCCGGCATTTGTATAAACAATTTTATAAATACGTGTTGAGCACCTGATTTTTGTATTGTGAGGTTATATTCATTTAAAAAAGTATAATAATTTCAAACGGGCAGTCATGAAAATTCTTGTGTAATGGAAAACTTCTTTTACTTTTCTGCGTGACTCATTAGTGTCTAATACTTTTAGTGCTTCGCTATTGAAGATGTTTATGTATTTAGTCCGGCTCCCGACTCCCGGCTCACGGTTTCCGGATTTCGTATTTTAGGGTATATTCCAATCCCATGTCTAAGTCTGAGTCGTAGGTTCTAACAGTCGTTTTTAGCGCATTTTTCAGGATCTAGGTGACTCAAACGACACACCACAATACACTTTTAAACTTTAACATAAAAAATCAAAATTATAACTCCAATTATTATAAAAACAAACATAATTGAATGATCTTTCTATGAATGTTCTCTTCGATATCAATGCCCCCCTCCCTATGCTAAATTTATTGCATCGATTTAGTCAAGTGTAGGAAATTTCGACATTTAAGCTCCTTCAGTTCTTACTTAAAATGAATGTCATATGTAGAAATATTTCCTCGCACTTATAAGTCGAACCGAACGCGAACAAAATAGCAAATCTGATTTTTTCAAAGAGGAAAACTCTATAGAAAACGGCGCCCAACGCGTAGATATCAAAAAAGATGATTATATTCTGTAATTTCCGAATTCTTCTGCGATGTCTTGAATTTATCCGTTCAAAGCGTTGAAATTTTAAAATCAATCATTTCTAAACTAAAATTATCAATTTTAAGATACTGAAAATAGTGCAAATCTAAAAAGTTTTCTTCTATTTTGTTGGCCACCTAAAAGGTAGTAGAAATAGTATAAATGAAGACTACCTCTAATTGATAGTAAATTAACTACAAATGTATGTCGTGCGTGTTAAGTTACGAGCAAAACAATCAAGTCATAAAACAACAACAGAATAATTATATCCCAAATTATTTACCTCAAATTTCTCGTATCTATTTGATAGCAATAATGCCAGACCACTTATCAAGTATCGATGTAATTATCAAGAGCGAGAACTTAATTATAGTTTTAAGCAGGTTTGTCGAATGCGGTTAAAATATGAACAACATAAAAATTTACACATTATAACTTTTAATGCCCAAATCTAACTTACGAAAACATTCAGATTATTTTTTTCGATATTTTATTTTCTATATAGTCTTTCTAATAAAGGAAAGAAACGAAATCTTCAGTTTCAAATAATATCAACTTCGAAGAGAAACTTTTCCGTCTCTCATCAGTTTCAAAACTGTGTGGTTATTTC
This sequence comes from Platerodrilus igneus, assembly GCA_036346225.1. Lineage (NCBI taxonomy): Eukaryota > Metazoa > Arthropoda > Insecta > Coleoptera > Lycidae > Platerodrilus > Platerodrilus igneus. Next base: position 1,038,112 of record JARFIW010001109.1, on the reverse strand, counting down.
TTTAGAGTCATGCGTTCCAATCATTATGATGATGCATCATATCTATTAATAACAAAAATATTAAAAACTGTTTTATTATTGCGACTTCATCACTGGGGTAGCTGGACATCCTTTCACAATTATCTAATTTTTGTCCTACTTCATAAATGAATAAAAATAAAATTCTGCTTAAATTTAGCTTTTATTAAGATTACATAATTGCAGTATAGATACAGGTATTGTCCTAAAAATACTTAATTTCCTAACATCACACTGGCCAGGTATTACTAAAAGAAATTCATTGTTCCGTTTCCAATATTGATATACACGACATTATAAAACCCTTTTCTGAAAATGCATTTAATAACAATACATAGAAAGCAGTTAAATATCAACTATCCTTTTTATCATTCCATTGTCCATTCAAAATATCGAATTTTCTTTCTTTAGTTAACACTAAGTTTCACCAATAAAGTTTACATTTAAAATCAATACACACACATTTTTTGATATTTTCAAATGTTCTAACTTTCTTGCACAACAATATCATATTCAAATTTATCCAAAACTAGTTCCGTCGCCAATTCATAGTCCAGCAAAAGTAACTACAGAGGTGCGCAACCAAGTTCCGGGTTTCACACATGGATGGCGTTAATGACACATAGAGTTGAAAAAACATGTCTGAAGAAGTTGTGTTTTTTTAATAGCTTGCACTCTATTAACAATAACCAGTCGTACTACGAACACATATCGCAACACAAAAGTATTTTGTCTAATAACGAATATACCGAGTTTTGTACCAAATAAGCAGCATTTGCGGGAAGTTTTGTTTTTCTGCTTTAACTTGAAAAGATAGATTCAGCTGAAACACGTTGTTTGTTTGAGGAGGCCTACAACGAACATGCATCCTCGAAAACTACCTGTGAAAATTGGCGATTTCGACACTGAGATCAAGGAGCGCTCCGGAAGACCGAAAATAATTGGAATCGCCGATCTGCAAACTTGATTGAATGAAGAGGATACGCAAACACAAGATGAACTTGGGGAGGTTTAAATATGTTATGGATTAGTTGGTTCGCGTGTGATTACTAAGCCCAAGGTCACGGGTTCGATTCCCAACACGGATCGTTTGAAAAATGTTAGGCGAGCATATTTCACAAAAATACGCCCTCGTTCTGATAAGAGGTAAACTAGAGACCCCGTGTGTAAGTGCTGTCACGCACGTTAAAGATTCCTACCTTGCTTGGAATAGCAAGGATTTGGCAAATTTCAAAATATCCAGGCAAGAAAAACTCGCTCTTTGGCTAATGTAAAACCTTTGGATGGAGCATTGGAAAATGAAATGTAGGGGCATTTAATAAGACTCGCCACCGTTATTTAAATGCTTAAATATCATGGGAAAAAATCTAAAAGAAGTAAAATAGATACCGCATGACTTGACTAGGAGACTAATATAAAACCGAAGAGCCACTTCTAAAATTTTGCTTTTGCGGCATACAACAAAGAGTTTTTGCATCGAATTGTTACTGGCGATGAGATGAAGATATATTTCGTGAATTCCAAATGCATAAAATCGTAGCTATCGCCTAGCAAAGCATCAACATGATGGCACGGCCAAATCACTTCGGAAAGAAGACAATGCTCTGTGTTTAGTGGGACCAGAAAGGAATTATGTACTGTGAGCTACTGAAACTATGCGAAACTGACACTGGGTATCGCTACCGACTCACTACAGTATGTTTATATTTACATCTTAAAGCGTGTTTCTTTTCAACTTTCCTGGATTCTTACTACTTACTTGTATTACTAGCTTTCAATGTTTCTAAATAACTTTCTAAAAATTTTTTCCCGACTGTAATGCTTAGTTGTCATATAGTATTCTTCCTCTATAAAAACTTGTTTGTACAGCGTATCATTTTATCTATACTGAATAAAAGGTTATTGTCGCTCTACTTTGTATGTAATGTGTATTATTGTTGTAGTATGGAATTATTCTATTGGTCGAGATGGACAACATTTGTTTATTGTAAGTTATCTTTTCTTAGGAAATGCATGCTTAGTGTCTTGTATTATTAAGGTATGTTTTCATTTAAGGTTTTAAGCTAATTATTACGTTTATAATGTATTTACAAGAAATAATGTTATACTTTATTATCTGAATTACTTATGGAAACAAAAATTGAAATATCAAGCTTAATTAATATTTACTATTCGTGTAATCTACTATATAGGGTGCGGCCATTATTTGTATTTCTATCCAAATTTAATATTTACATTTTCTTATCTGATTTATAGTTAAAGAAACGTGAACGCGTTACAAAGCTCATTGACTTATGATAAAATTCGTTCGATCAATGTCGCTGCATTCCGCGTATGTTCGTTACTGCAACTTTGTGATCAAACTAAAATGTTATTCTTATTATTTATTTTCAGTTTTTTTATTTATTTTTAAAGTATTCGTTTCTTATGTGTTTTATTTTTTATTTTTATATAGTATACTTTATTTTCGGAACTAGAACGGGTGACTTGGTATCATGAAATGGGTCAGTCGGTTACCCACGGGTTATAGGTTGCCAACGCCTCTAGTGTTTGAACTCTAGATAGACATAATAGACCCTACCTAGTACAACATTCCATCTGATTGTGATTTATATACACGTTTCTTTTCAGAATTGATTACTAAATGTATTTTTGATCGTAGTTCCATATCTTAAGTTAGGTAATCATTTTGCATACGCTTTTTAAGTTTTCATGTTTCAGCGCAACCGCTTGTAAATCATTATCTCTAAAAGAAAACTTCGTAAACTAAACTAGACAATTTTTACATTGGATTTAAAAATTTCGTTTCCAGTGCATTTGTAGACGACTCTCGGGAAATATTTGAGTCTATATACTTTTTGTTGGCCATCTGAAATGAAACATCGCCTTCTTCAGAGTAAACTTATACTTATCTAATTTCATTAACAATGCTTTATTACGGCTCAATTCTGAAAGTTCATTTGCCTAACTTACAGGTGTTACGTGTTAAATTGACGCTAATGAACTCTACCACGGCGACGTAACAGTAATAATGCACCAGCTATTTTGCAGTGGGGAGGGGTAAATTCTATGAAAACAAATGCACATCCTTTAGGGGTATACCAATGTTAACACTTTCCTACCTAAGGTCCTTGAATTTTCTGTTCAACAAAAATATTGAGCGCTAACCCACATGGGTTTCGGTCTTGATTAGACAATGGGTAGTCCAAGAAACGGCTAAATGGTTATTTCTGCCACGCAGATTGATGGAACCATGTGTACACTTTATTTCTCACCTATTAATTTAAACTAAGTACAAACAATAATCAAACTGCAAGACTTTTATCTAACCTATATTAAACAAAGCATGAATATCACAACCAACACAAACAAACTAAACTTTTTATCCCTAATGTAGCCAAGTTGGGGATTTAAAAAAAGGAACATCTTAAATTTATTCAAGTATAATTAATCCAACAAATTTGACTGGTATATATAAATTTATGCGAATACGATGCGTGTTTCTATTGCATCACGCTCGTAGCTAAGCGTGCATCAACTTAAAAGTATGCTACTAATAAATTATATGTAAAGAATAAAATATACGTCAACAGAATTTGTAGCAGCCAGGAAGCAAAAATTCTATCACTTGCAGCTTGTGGCTCGAGTACAAGGTTCAAACAACCTTTTCAATGCAGGATAAATTTGGGTGTCATTAATCCATGTATCCAACTTCCGTTGAGGAAAAATATTCATTACAAAAACTTTCACAATGTAACGGCACTTTTTCGAATCCGCACGTACTTTTGCGTTTTTGGTTTGTTTCCTATAAACCCAAACTCAAAGTTATCCTTATGCGAATTATTGTAAACCGTTTTATCCGCCTGACGATCGTGCTTGTCACTTGTGCTTGTTTTTTTAGATTTGAATGAATTTGAATCCTCTCTTCCATTATACTGTGGTGGTATTTAAAACATTTGCTATTTTAAGGGATTCCCCAATTTTCTCTGTTCACACGGTTGTACGATTTGAATAGAACTTAAAGTTCTTAAAAGTCAAGGGTTCTTCGGTGCATGAGAATACACTTATTCCCACAGTTTCAATTTAGTATCGACATCTGCGTCATTGGTTGAATCCCAACTCATTAAATTTATGACGTTTTATGGGTTTCTGTCTAGTTGAGTTAATTACAATGATTTTGGGGTCTTTGCAATGCATGAGGTTTTCAAATATACTTCCCTAGGTTTAGTAATTTACGGAAAAGTGTCGATTTTGTAGTTGTAAAAGAATGTACCAGATAATTTACTATCTATGTCCTATTTTAATATTATGATGCTATGCCATGCTAGTAAATTGTAGCTTCCCCCCAGGTTTTCTAAAATTTCAAAGGTATTTTTGCACTAAAGCTCCTTTCACTAACAATTCACCCCCACAGGCAAAAGATCAAACGCTAGCTTGTTTTAACTAATTTAGCGAAGTTGCTAGTCTTTTAGAAGTGGTTTAATGATAGCATTTCAAAGAATTTATAAACCTACTGAAGGATATATTCCATGTACTGAGGAAGATTTTTATACAAGACGGTATAACATGTATTTATTGAACTTGTTAAGGTTGTATAATTTGAGAGCAACATAAAAAAGATTTAGATTAGCGTTTTTAGGATGCGCTTAATTACGGTAGGTGAAAATTAATGCAGAATCGCTCTACTTCAAACAGTTACTTAATAACATTCTGTCGTAAGTCCTGATTAAGTTTTGAAGTCAAAATATATTCAACATCATATGTCGAATGCACGTAGATATAAAGTTTCACCATCGATTTGTTTGTCAACAAAATGCCCTTTTGGAATGGGATAATAGACTTGTTTCCCAAGTATGATCGATGAGGCCAGATTGGTTTACACGATTCAACAGTTGCTATTGTGTTGTTAGTACCGTACCAAAAGCATTGCCCTCTGTACCTCCAGAAAACTTGTTTCTGGAGTTCATTAAATAAAATCAGCCACTAAAGAGTTGGCAAAAATCTGATACGGCTTGTCTGCCAGTGCAAATTTGCTGATAAAAATCTATTTTCCCCAAGGTATGTGATAGCTTTTGCAGTTGAGTTTGAAAGAAGTTATACTGCTGGTGGAACTTTCTAAACTTCCATGATCTTTTGTCAATTTGCGGTCTATTAATTTTGAAATTTAACAATCAAAGAGAATTTGAAAGCATATTTTGTCGATTATTTTTTCTCTTATATGAAATTCTTGATCTAAGAAGTGGTTCCTTAGAAGTATAATTAAATGTGGTACATTTGCAAAAACATATTCTTCGCCGGATGTCTAAAATAGCAATTTCTGTCATGTGACCAATAGTAAGTTTTGACCACAAGCATATGTTTCCAGGACCCACGTTGCTAACTGTTGCTACTACTATCAGTCTTATACTATATAGCTCCTGTATAATGCCATTTACATTGGCTGATCAAACAGGTTGTTTCCAATTCTTTAGTAAACCTCGTACCATAACAGTTTAGTAATTTATATGAAGTCCACTTTTCTCTTCGCGTTTTTCTCAATATCGTTTCGGTTATGTACATACATTTCGTGAAATAATAACATGCACAGTTGATCAATTCTATTTAGGCTCATTACAGTTCCTCTTAGCAAAGAACAAACTCTGTGCAAAATACCAGGTCTTAAATCGAAGGTGGTTCTCCACGTTCTGAGTGGGTTACGTGTAATATTGACTTTAATTACTTGAATAAAATTTACTCTACTACGGAGACCTAACAGCAATAATACGCCAGCTAACTTCCAGTGGCGAGGGGTGAGTTCTATGAAAACAAAAGCAAATATTTTAAAGTTATACCAACATTAACATTTTCGGTCTCTGAAACTTTTGTCTAAATCAAAATGTTGAATGCCAACCAATTTGGATTTTGCCGTCTCGCTAGACGATGGGTGGTCTACGAGATGATATTAAATGGTACTTAAATTGCAGGTGGAAAAATTCAATGACGAACAGCTTGTTTATAAAAGGTCGAGCAACTTTTGCGTACAAGACCAATGAGGTCGGTAATAGTTCTTTGAATCCAATAAATGTTAAAGAAAGCATCCACCACCAGACTATTTTTACTGGTAACGGTAATTATTACGTTAACTCCGACCGTAATTTATTACGCTCCGGTCGCAAATTTTTACCGTCAAACGGCACAAGAAAGCAATTCAAAAATATACAAAAGGCTACGATGCTTAATACTTGTAGCCAAGGCATCCTCCACCCGTCGCTTTCAACCGAAAATCAACACTGACGCCTTTAAGTAGATTCTTTTCTTATGTTTGGTCCAGATTCTTGCAGCGAAGTGCGCTGAACCTACACTTTTAGGGAACACAATTATTAAACTAATTGGGCATGTATATAGGAATACAAAAGTACACTTCCAGCAACTATCGCGCATTCGTGTTTAATACGACAATATACACGGTAGTTAACGGTCAAGTTATTGTTTAAAACGCGCCTTTACCAAAAACTCGTTGGTGTCCCCACATGAAAACGCTTCTCGTTAGCCAAACGCGATAACTACCATTTTTTTGATCTGGAAAAATGTGAACTTAAATAAATACACACAATAAAATTATAGGTTATTTTCCCTGCAATACGTGGGAACTGGAAACCGCAAACTTTGTGCGTATTAACCTAATTAATTACTAATGAAAAAAAGTTTTTCCTTTTCGGATTATAAAATACCCCATTCCTAATATTAAAACGAAAACTTTGTGCAGTCAATAGGTGTAACAGAAATGACCACAAACGAACTAAATGTTCGTGTGCCCATTTTATAAGCGACTGATTGATGTGACATTAGGTTATGGGTTTCTGTCTACATAATTTACAACGATTTCGGGATCTTTGCAATGCGTGATAATGTTTACGAATACACGTGTGGAGGATGATTATTTATGCTAAAGTAAATCGGTGTTTTTCTAATTTGATATTCAACATGTAAAGTCTCTTTTTTCAAATTGTAAAAAAATGTACTGGGGTACCTTACTTGTTTGTTTCGGTATTTTACTTTAATATTATAATTCAATATCCTTTTCATAAACTGTAAACCATCCAACTTCTATAAAATTTTAAGGGTATTTTTGCGCAAGGCACATTTTAGCTTACCTAAAATAATAAATTATTTTCTATGTACAAAAGTATGCTTAATTAACGCATTAGCGTTACAAGTGTTCATATAGCTGGTAAAAAATGTTCATTAGTCCCCAAAATATGTGTAGTCTTTAAGACTTACGCTACGTAAAGCTATTGCGCAAGCATTATCTTCAGGGTTCCATCGAATAGGTATAGTAGTTTTCTTATTTGGCTTGTAGTGAAGATCTTTTGCAACGAATTTTGTATGTTTTACCATCAACTCTTCCTCCTGAATTTTGTTCAATAATGAACAGTTTTTTTCGTGCAATTCTTATATCGTCATACAAGCGTTTTACTTCATCAAAATAGTTCTAGCTTCAACTGTTCTAAACTAGATAATACAAACATTCCAGTAGAGTCACTACTGATATTCATAATATTTATGTCTTCATACTTTCTAGTTAATTGTTCGCTAGACATTGTACTTGTGGATGGTTGAGAGCTAGAGAAATCACTTCTAGCGCTCGATGCAAGGATGCCATTGACTTCTTTGGTTCTCCTTTTTTTGCCACCCTCCCAGATCTTTGAGAATTTTAATTCTCATCACCGACCTTTCTCAGGTGTAATTTTAAGGTAGGCAATGCTCTATTTGTTTAAATTCTTGTGTTTTGAGTTATAATTGGGCAACCGCTGCTTTAGAGGCTTTCAAAACGTTCAGGTACGAAATACTCAGAACTCACAAATACATGCTGAAAATGTAAACGTAATTACAAACATAATAGAATCAGGTCCTTAATCAAGGTATTGATTATAAAAAATTACATTCTGATATTTATTATCATTTTTCAAAATGATTTTAAATTTTCAAGGACATGCCAAAATCCTTTTGTTTGGCAAAAACATCTTGTTTCGGAAACCAAAACCATTTTAGCTCGGTTGCTTTTGTTTTTCTAGTATAGTTTGTATAGTCTGCCATTGCACAGTTTATCATATTTCAAGAATTACTGATATGCAATACTCAGACTCTTAATTAATTTATTTGCAATAATCAATCTAGGGAAATAAACACTATGTAACATTCCTTTGAAATGTTTATAATCATATATAATTTTAATAGTTTCTGTATTGGTTAATTCCACCAATAGGGTTAGTATTCTTTAAGTAATATAATTTTTAGTTTACATGCATTCTTGATCTAAGGAAGGAATATTTTTGTAATCTTACACTATTCATACTCGAAGGTTGTCAAATACATTATGATGGTTTTAAGGTTAGGAATGACATCTTTATTTTGTATTCTATATTAGTGATATTTACGATTTATTTGTTTTGATTAATAAAGTATAACGTTGGCGCTTACAACATCATTGTCTTAGAACGAAGAAGTTTACATGCTGAATTATGTTAATACAAAAAGTGGTAAATCCTCTTTTCTTTAATTTTATGAAGTTAAATTTATATATGCTAGATACAGAAAAACAACAAAAGTAATTTTAATTTGCAATCTTGATTTATTTTTCAGAATTCTGTCAAAGGTAATTCTGTGTTTTATGCACTTGCAAACTTGAATAGGTACAGTTAACTTTTGAATAATTAGATATTTGACTGATTAATGTGATTAGGCAATGAAGTTCGAAATTATAACCTACCAGGTTAGTGAATTTTACTTTTAGGAAGAATTTGCTTTCTTAGATAGACAACTTAATGGAGAAGTATATTAATTAAAAACATCTAACTTTTTAACGAAGTCCCAAAAATTCTATTAGGAACTGGTTAAACGGAATTGAGTGCAGGAGATAATTGATTTCAGTTGTTTCCAAAACTATCTACAGTCAAATTACTCGCCATGAAGTACTTATAATAAAACTTCTGAAACTATCGCCTACAATAACCGTATATCAATGAACATTTTGTTAAACGAATGAACTTACAAACGTACCCATAGTACGTTCTTGTTATTAGTTTTAAACTAATTTTGTTTTTCGAAAACATTTTCCATTTAAAAAAATTTTTTTTATATATTTGACTTTTGTTTAAGAATATTTATATACTTTTGTGCTTCAAGCGTAATTTAGCAATAAGGAGTTTCATACACTGGTGTTTTCACAACTAATGTTAAGGTAATAGTTTCCAGCCTAGATGTAATAAAAGATATTACAATTGCCTAGAAGCGTGAGTAATATACAGGTAATTTAGAATTTGTTTTCTTTTGGCTAGCAGTTTTATATTGTTGTATAAGTGTCCTTATTATTACGTTTATTTTAGGTTTGTTTCAAATTAGTGTACTCGATTGTTCCTCGTGTGAATTTTAGATCAGAATCGCTTTTGATATTTAACATCCTTTTGTTGTTCCGGTTGGAATTGTTCCCTAGAGACCCCCGTATTTCGAGATTAGGTGGCGTCCAAAATAATTACCGATTAAGACTGGTATTTTCAACACGATAGCATTCTGGAACCCTCTTCGAACATTTACACCATCCTTCCCATTGAGTTAGTCGACAACCATTCTTGATGGTACAGTCGAGATTTTTGGTACTTCATTGTGATACCGAATCTTTAGCAAGGTACTCCTTACATGTGATTTTCCAATGCTCCACCCGAAGGTACTACATTGGCCAAGAAGCGAGTTTTTTTTACCTAGAAAATTTTTTATTTTGCCGAACCCTTGCTGTTCCAAGCAAGGTAAGGATCTTTAACGTGCGTGACAAAACTCACACACGGGACCCCATTTTACCTCTCATTCGAACGAGAGTGTATTTTTGTGAAAAATGCTCGCCTAACATTTTTCAAGCGGACCGTGTCGGGATTCGAATCCGGGACTTTGGGCGTAATAGTCACACACATACCACTACGCCACGGAGCCGCCAGCAAGGTACTCCACCGAGATTCCCTTTAGATTATTGGCTAGGTTCTTCTTGGGTCAAAACTGTACGTAACAACTATCAGAATTAAATAACCGTTCATGAGACGCTAACCATAAAAAGCTAAATTCTGTTTATGTAAAAATAACGTTTTCCGCTCGAAACGACGATACACTTATCGAAACGGCAACACACGTGACGTCGTTGCGCTGTCGAAGGGGCTGACAAACCGCGTGTAGGTGTATCGTGCATACATCGCTATAGCTTCAATTTGTGAAGTGTTGCAAGAATGGAGCGTTAGATGAAAATTATTAAAAAATAAAAAAAAAACTTTATTCAATTGTTTCGCATAGTTAACTTTACAAACATAATTTAATTTAATTTCTATAACGTTTATAAAAGTTTCTATCCAGAATATGTATACCCTAATGAAAATTTCAAAAGGTTAAGTGGAGATCTGTATACCCTTATCAATTAGGAGGACGTATGGGATCGATATGCCACAATTTGATGAAGCTTTCGAAAATAAAAATACTAATAGACTAAGAGCTGTTGGCAATTTTCAGTGATTATTAAGTCAAGGCCTATTTTTTATGGAGAAGTCGACGGAAGTATAGTCATGTACCCGTATTAAGGATTTTGCTAGATAGCGGTATGAGAGGGATGCCGAACGCCCTCAACATGTAAAAAAAGGTGTCCCAAATATTATTTGGTCAAGGCTGAAAATTTGAACACAGCTTGTCTAGTGATCCAGGAATGCAGGATAGTATTTGCGGATCGATACATTGGTATTTAGAGGGTTGCCGATCACCCCAAACATGTCATGTACACGATCTAATTTATATTATTAGGTCAAGCTTGAAATTTTGATATGTCGCTACAGTTACTATTTCAAGCATATATTCTAAGTTGCAGACCAAAATGTCGGTATTAACTCCCCTGCGGAACAATTTAAACACTCCTGTCATGCGGCCGTACTAAGTTTTTTACCTGCTATTACTTTACTACTTTCTGTAATAGCAAACATTAAGAGAAATTGATTGAATTTTAATGATTTGTATAGTATTCTTCGCTGACTTTATGCAACTGTCATTCATTATGTAAAAAGGGTTGAGCACTGTCCCGTCGGACGCACCGTCCTATCAATACAAACGCATGAAGTTGATTAAAAATTAAATTGTATGTTTGTGAATCAATGGCGGCTAATAACGCGAAATCGAAAGAGGCTATAATAATTTGTCAGGTCCATTGGAGCAGCGCATTTCTTTAATGTTCCCGTACCTTTTCCTGATGATGGAAATGGAATTTGGAATATTTCTTATTTCTTCTTCAAAATCGAGAAAATTAAAGAGGTAACTTTTTAATTAACAAGATTTTGAATTCATTTTTAGTGTTCATTATTGCAATATTACACTTTGCTTAAAGCTGATAAAATCTATGCCATGTTGCCAGCCTTTTCTGCTCACTTGTAATAACATAAGTGTGAAAATACAAAGACCATTACACTCATCAGTTTCAGTTATTTCAAAAAAGCTTTTTGCTGTGATCATAATTGTTGTTGAAATTTTAAACGATGCATAAATAAAAAAATGTGGATTACACAATACTTTAGTAAAAAACAGTTTTTAGGTATAACAATTTATTTTAAGAAATATACTACTTCAACAAATCTTTGTGCCATACAACAACATCGATGTACGATGGAGCTCCACTTTCCATTTCCGCAGCCAACAAGTTCATCAACATCGATTTATTTATCTTACATATAGAACCATCGAAATGGCATGGACATTGGGAAGGGTGTCAGTGAATACGTTAGAACTTTTGCAAGATCAATGTGATTTTCCAATGAGAAAGTTAATAGGCGTACAAACAAATCTCCCTGCATTCTTATTTCCTGCACCTTTCTACCAATCTTCATTATCTTTTTTTTGGTACCTGACGCGAAATTGAGAATTGTTCTTTTTTTAATTGGTTTCTCGAAACGATCGACGTTTTCAGAACATTCAGCTATAAACTTCTCGCGCAGCTCATTTCTGTTTTTTAAAGTGTTCGTTAAAAAATCGGATATAACATTCGATGCAGCTTTTCCTGTTTTGATATTGTATAAACGATCTTTATCAATTTCTGCATCAAAAGAATTTAAATTCAACTTTATAGCTTTCATAAAATTATCTCTTTGCAGTAAGTTGGCTTTAATTTTATTTTTTCCAGATCAGCTGTTTCATCTTTTTTTTTTTGTATGCCAACTTTATCAAATACTATTAATGAAAATGAATTCAAAATCATGTTAATTAAAAAGTTACCTCTTTCATTTTCTCGATATTGAAAAAGAAATAAGAAATTGCTACGTGCAGCGACGTAGTCAAACAAAAACAAGGAAGATGATGAAAGAAAGAGAAATTGATAGCGCTAATCGGTGAGTGGGCTGAGTATAATACCTACAATAATTTACTAAGGCCTGATATAAAAGTCAATTATTAACTGTTCCATACCACGTGTAGAAAAAATCCCCACCGGCAGTTATACCTAAATACAAAAAAAAACAAAGGAAATAACACATTAACAAAAGAACTCTAATTGGCATAAAAAGAAAGAGAAACATTATAATGGGCATGATGCTTGATGCACAGAGATTTTATATTAGTTTCCAATTTGGTTAGCTTCAGTCTCAAGTTTCCACGTTGTGTTATATCCAGCCGATTTCTTTTTTTTACCAGTAAATCATTACAGCACTAAATCCACATTCAGCTAAAAATGAAGATGGACACGGTAGCAATAGTTTTCTTGCACATTTGGTTGAATTTGGGTATTTGATTTCTCTTTCCTCACAAAGCCATGCCATCGCTCCTTTTATATTAAATAAAGTTTTAACTGACTCATCAGTATGCAATTCTGCGAATTCTTCTTGATACTGCATATTTGATATATCAGACAAATCCACCAACATTGGCTGCATCATCCATGTTGGAAAATCAATCTGTTTTAAATCAGAAAATCTTTCTTTTAAATCAGCCGATAGAATATTCAGATGATTGACAATAACAAGTAAAGCGGTATCAGTTACTTCACATTTTTGGAGCCAGTGAAACTGTTCAAAGTTTTTGTTGTTAATATGTTTCTGACGTAACTCAATATGGGTAATGAAACCAAATATCTTCGCTTTCGCATCGACAAGAGTTTTTTTTGTTCCTTGAAGTTGCTTATTTAATATATTTAGTTTTTCAAAGATATCGGCTAAAGTACTCACAAATGCTTTACCATCGATTGTTAACAGATACTTCATTTCAGGTATGTCGCTTCAAAAATCACGAAGAGTATCAAACAGTTCCATAAATCTTTTCAAGCAGTTCCCTTTGCATAGCCATCTTACTTCAGTATGAAGTAAAAGTCTCACATGGTCTTCATTTTGTTCTTCACAAAATAGCTTGAAGACACGCCCACATTTGGGATTAGCTTTAATAGCATTAACACACTTTATTATATCAATTTTAAGCAGCCATTTTTCTTACCCATCATATTAGGAGCACTATCTGCAGCACAAGATGTTATATATGTTATTGGTATATCATTGACATCTAAGTAGTTTTTTAGCTTATTATATATTGCTGTGATACCTCACCATTATTCAGGAACTGGTTTTTTTCTGCTGATCATTCGAGCCCCACAGATTGGGCGTCAAGAGATGCTGTGAAACCTACAAAAAGCCTCACCAGAGTAAAAAAAAATATTCGAGCCTCTCGAATTGGGCACCAAGATTTGCTGTGATTCTCGCCCTGGTGAATCTCATCTGATAATCGCCTCTTTACTCTTTCCGCCTCGGCTGCTCGCCTAGTTAAAACTTTCATCCTCATTCATAAAAAAAAAAACAAACACATTCCTACCACAAACATCAACGTTAACTCTATTTACATCAATATTCATAATACATTAAAATTTCAAAATTAAATTGTAGCATAAATTTCAGCATCATAAAATTTCAAGTTAAAATTTGTCATCATTTTAATTTGCATTCAGAATTAGAGTCCTTGTAGGATGCATACTAATTAAGTTAACAATGTGTGCAGACCTGAGTCTGAATAAAAGGGAGCATCTCCCACCCCTTTACGTTAATTTAACAGGTTAGTCTAATTGAGCTCAAAGACAGACCCAAATTCTCATCATAATCAAAAACATAAACCTGATTAATACTCCTTTCTACTTATACAAGAAAATTTTACCTTAAAATTAAAAATTTGTTGTTTATACAAATTTACTACTGTCCATTTTTTTATCAAACAAGTTATAAAGATATTCAACACACACCAAAACATCAAAGATTGAACAACAATGCATAAGTTACCTGAAGGTTACTGCACTCGTGGCTTCAATGTACATCGGACTTGCTCATCCCACCATTCCAGCTGGTTTATGTTTACGTCCTCGGATTTCGGGTCGCCTTTTAAAATTTTTCTACACCACCATTCGTTTAAAAAGTTTCAGGGCTTCTCAGGAACGCATCTATATATATATATATATATATATATATATATATATATATATTTATATATTTTGGTATATATTGAGTTATAGAGAACCCTTTTGTATTGTTTATTCATGATTACAGGATTGATCTTTCTTTCTTCTTCTTTTTTTTCTTTCTTCTCTTTTTTTCTTCTTTTTTTTTTATCTTAGTACAATTATGACAATTGCAACCGAATACACAAGCATTCTTCAAATAATTGTAAATGCCAAAAGTATTCCCAAACACTAGTTCCACTTTTATAAATTTGATTAAAGCACTGCGTAGATATTAAATACTAATACCTGGAATCCAGATACAGGCGCCGCTTTCCAGCCGTCCTGAAGTCAAGTGACCAACTGCAGGCACCTCCTGTAAATAATAAGTAACTCGAGCAACTGGTAATCTCCAGACTATAAAACTACTAATATTTCTACAAATTTTATGTTATACAAATACACAGATAACTCCAATTCCACTATGCTTTCGTCTTCAAACAATAACGGTACAGACCAGCACTCCCTCTTTTAATTAACTTTTATTCGCCGTAAAACTGCTACTATTTGCTATCTCCAGGTACAACTTGACTTTCAAAACTTTCTCGTAACTTTTAAATGTAATAAAACTCATAATAGTACAAGAACACGTCTATTTTTTAGTAATATAAATTTGAAGTCCCTTATAAATAAAAACCGTCTTCTTTTGTTTCCGTTGCCATGACAACTATCTCTACGCACACTATGTAATTTATAATTATTAATAATTGATTAATAATACAGTTGTTTTCTCTAGATACATTCATTTTCTAGATGGTTTGTAATCCAGTGATTTATGTATATTGAACTTTTTACAATATTGAAAATAGCTAACAAACTTTGATGGTTCAGCTTTTAAATTGTACGCAACAGACATTTATGTCTTATTCGGTAAACGTCCTGTCATTACATAACCAATCTTTAATTGTTAAAACATATTCAAACTGAAATTGATTTACAAATTTTACGGGAGTATCACTTAACTCCTTAAAATTTTAAAAGCGTGCAGTATACCAAGCAATTTTGATATTTGTTTTACATTCAAATGGTTCTGAAAACGCTAACTCCAAATTAAATTTCATATACGTGCAACCATAACAATTAAAATACGTATACAATGCAAACTTATAACTAGCTTAGCCTGGTCTATGGCCGGTATATGTTGTTGAATGCAATGCAGTTTCAAAAGCTTTATAAATTTATAAACGTGGAATAGTTGTTGTTAATTTATAAACCAAAAATACCTGAAAGAAAATACTCAAACAAAACCAAATATACCCCATTCTAGCAAAGTCGTTTCGAAGCCCTATTTAAACATTTTATAAGCCCACCCCCTTCTTGACAGTATATAAGGCCCCACTGATTTTAAATAAAAATGAAAATTTGCTTCCTGGATATAAGTAATTCTTTTAATGGTTGAGAAATTTTAAATTTTAGTTAAAATCACTATAGTTTTTTCTTTATGTATGAGGATTAAGTGTTAGTTTCTGTATGTTCTGTATAGTTTTAAGCTCGTTAGTATTATTTACAGTGTTAATTTTATTCTTGCGATACTTTACTTTCCACATGGAAATATGGATACAAATTTTCTATATGAAAACGTCCCCGACATTCACCCCTGTCATTCTCCAATTCGTAAGTATTCCTTCTGCAAAAATTCTTCTCACTCGATAAGGACTTCGTATGGAAATAACAACTTGGCACAAATATTTCTTTCCCAATTTGACATTCTCAATCTTTTAACAATAACAAGATCCCCAACTGAAAAACCACTTGCTTCTTGATTTTCTTGTTACGTTTCTCCAACTCCCTTCTTTGTATCGTTTCGACTTGTTGTTTGGCTTTATGCAACAACTCCGTTATATCCTCCACTTTTGTTCAGCTCTCCACGGTCTTGCTGGAATCACCTTCTTCATCAATGTCACAGGACACATTCCTGTCACTGAACTTGGTACAAAATTAATATATTCTTCTATTTGCGGTAAGTACCTTACCCACCGATCATGTTGTTCCTGCGTTATTAACCTCAAAAACTTTATTACTTCTCGAATATATCTTTCACACGGATTTCCTTGAGGATGTCTGATACTACAGAATGTCATCTTTATTCCATCCTTCCTTAATTTACTTTCAACCCTTCGATTACGAAAATACGTTGCATTGTCCAACAATACCCTGTTCATCTTACCTATTCGTTCTACAAACTTTCTTACAGAACTCAATACATGCCTAGAATTACATCTCCTCGCTGGATAAAGCTGCACAAACTTTGTAAAATATCAACTACAACTAAAATATGCTGATATCCGTTCCTACTCGGTATCAAATTACTCAAGTAATCCATTGCCACAATATCTAATGGACCTTCCGCTCTTATACATCTAACTTGATTCTGCAACACCACATTCTTATCCTTTCCTAACAAACACGTCTCACACAGATTTATGCAATTTTTCACCAATTTTCTATCGTTTCGTGCATAGAAAGCTTCCTAAATATCAAGAACGTCTTACGAATCCCTATATGACCAAACGTAGTATGAATTTCCTGGATCAGCTCAACGGCTACCTGTGTCGTTAACACTAATAATTCATCATCCCATAACCTTTTCACCAAAACTCCCTCGACCATATAAAACCTCTGTCTTGTTCTAAATTCTCTCTGAATAATTTTTCTCTGATCACCCTTATTTCTTCGTGTGCTTGCATCCGATGAAATCTGGCATTCGACCATCTTCCTGATCTTCAAACACTTGCAATGCAATCAAAATCCATTCCTACTATCCGTTAGCAACCTTCATCCTTCCTACTAAAGAAATCAGCCGTAACATTTTCTTTACCAGGTTTATGTCTAATCTCAAAATCATATTCCTGCAATACTAACGCCCATCTATACAATCGACTGTTCAAAACTCTTTCTTCTTCAGAAACGTGACCACTGTGTTATCCGATTCAACCAGAAATTTATTACCCAATAAATAAAATCTTAACTTCTTCACAGCATATACGATTGCCAGCATCTCTTTTTCCGCTGTCGAATACCTAGTCTCGCAGTCTTTCAGAGCCCTCGAAATAAAACAAATTGGCACTTCTCTCCCTTCTTGAACCTGCACCAACTCAGCCCCTATTGCAAAACTCGAAGCGTCTGTCCTTAAAATAAATGGATCCGTAAAATTGGGATATTTTAATGACAGTTCCCTATAAAATACCGCCTTCAACTCCCGAATGCCTGCTCCCTTTGCTCGTTCCATTTCCACCTTTCGTTCTTTTTAACAACTCCAACAATGGAATGCACAACTCCGAATATTTTGGTAGGAATCGACGATAATAATTTAATACACCTAAAAATCCCCTTAAACCTTTCAAATTTCTTGGCTGTTTCAAATTCTTCAACTCGTCCAAGCGTTTTTCACAAATTCTAATTCCTTCGCTGCCAACGACAAACCCCAAATACTTTACCTGGTCCTTAAAAAACTCACACTTCTTCGAATTCAACCTCAAACCTCCCTCGTCTAACCTTCGGATCACTTTTCTTAAATGTTCTAAATGTTCTAACTCGTTCTTAGAAAAATCAAAATATCATCGACATAGTGCGTACAGAAGTCTTCGTACTCATCTAATAACTTCTGCATGGCTCGAACTAATGCAGCGGATGACGTTGAAAGACCAAATGGAACAACTCTGTACTGATAAATCTCCCTTCAATGCTAAATCCAGTATACTTCCGACTTTCCTCATGCAAAGGAATTAGCCAAAAGAATTCTTTAAGTCCAGTTTGCTAAAATTTTCATCTCGCTTACCTTGTATAACAAATTATCTAGTGATTTTGGTTGTTCAAATTGTGGTTTAGTAATCGCATTCAATCTCCTAGCATCTAAACATATTCTTAATTCTAAATTATCAGATTTAGGCACAACCACTACCGGATTGATATAGGGTGTTCTCGCTGATTCAATAATTCCTCTTTTAACATCTTTTAATCTCATTTTCACTCGACCCCTTAATGCAAATGGTATTGGATATACCCTAGTACGAAAACTTCCCTCGTCTGTGACCTCTAACTTATGCGTATACTCCTTCGCAAACCTAGGCTCATTACTAAAAACTCCTGCATGTCTATTAAACACCTCATATAACATTTCCTTCATATCCACCCCTATTAATCCTATCTGTTCCTCATCAAATACCTTCTCAAATATATTACATAACCGTAACTCATCAATTCCATCATAAATTCTATTCTTAGTCTTTCCTGATCCTATACTATCTGTATTTATCTCATCCCTAGTATCCCGATTATCCTTAGGCACCACCCATTTCTTCTCTAAATTTAATACCTTTACCATTCGTGCTTTACCATCTATAACCAGTCCAAATTCCTCAATTACATCTATCCCTACAATAAAATCTAAATATAATCCTCTTGCTATCCAAAACTCTACTTCACCTAGTCTGGTACTTCCTAATACAATCGATACTGTACAACTTTGTCTATCGTAGTTAACTTCCTCTTAATCGCAGACCATAAATTAATACTCTTAACCCTACAAATTTTCCCTTTGAATAATTCTGCATGTTTCAAAACTATTTCCTCTCTCACCAGCGATAACTGCGACCCTGTATCTATCAATGCCGTGTAAACAGAATCCCCTAAACTAATATGAATAAATGGTAACTCCCGCCTTCTTTCAAACTTATTATCTAACAACTTATCTACTAAACTAATACTATGCTGTGTCCCTAAATCTGATTTTCCTAACACTAATAAATCGACGTTTTTTTTGTACCGTGGGTTCATCGTGGACCTCCACTTTCTCTATCCTATCCTCCGATCTCTGTCGCGTGTCTCTTGTTGTTACGTGTTGGATCGTCAAGTTTCTATCTGTCTCCCGTTCTCGGTCTCTAATCCCTGTCGGTATTTCCCCCTGATCCGTTGATGTCTGCTCCCTTTCTCTCTGCCATCTCTGCCCAAAACCCATCCTTTGCTGTCCAAAACCTCTGTCATTCCTATCCGTCCTGTTCCAGTCATTGTTCCCCCTATATTTATCGTCTCTATTAAAACGTTGTTCCCAATTATTATTCGTTCTCCTTTGATTTCCCTGATATTGCTTTCTGTAGTTGTCCTGTCCATTCTCCCTATAATTGTATCCTTGCACCCCAGTCCTCTGGTAGTCTGTGCTATTCCTATTCCTATCCCAATTCCTATTATCACTATTTTCCTGGTATTCGTTTCAAACGTCCTAGCTACGTCATAATTTCGCATCATTTCCAAAAAGTCTCTTAAAGTCCGAACGTTTTGTATCGCTACGGCCCTAGTTATTTCCGCCTCCATATGCCTTGACAACAATAATATAATTTCATCTTCTCTTAATTTAGGAATCAGGTGCTGCGCCTGGTTATACTTTTCAATCACATAATTTTCTCTCGATCCCTGGTATGACCTATAGTTCCCAGTGTTTAAATCCGTTCGAATATTAGCCTGATGCGTGTTTCCCCAATATTGTTCTATGAATAGCCTTCGAAATTCCTCGTACGAACTATATTGCCTCCTCACGATACAGTGCCATTTCTCTGCACAACCCCCCAATGTCACGCTCACCATCTGCATCTTCACCCTCTCAGGCTCACTCTCTACCATCTCGTCCAACTTGCTAAGATAAACCATCGGCTGCTCATTCTTTCTGCCTTCAAACCTCGGCAAGGTCTCTTTCCTAGCCTATACTGGTATCCTGCATCACAAACAACTCTTCCCTTTCCAATTCAACCAACTGTTCTCTCATCTGTCTAACATTCCCTTCAAGACCAGACAATCCATTTACCGTATTCCCCAGAACCGTCGTATCCCTTCTCAGCTTCTCTGCCACCTCCTGACTCGCCCGCAATTTGCCTATAATTTCGTTTTTAGAGTTAATATTGTCCTCCGTCTGAATCCGAACTATTTCACCTAAATTCTGCAATTTTTCTGTCTGTCTAACTTCGACCATGTACAGCTCTTCCCTTAATTCATTTAAACCTGTTGTTACCTTCCCTTCTACAACCTGGACTCTATCCTTTACGTCCTTCAGAACTTCATCCTTAAATGAACACAAACTGCTCTGTATTGATACATTAATTCCTTCAATTTTCATTTCCATCATATCAAATTTTTCCTTAACTTCCGCTTTATAAGCCCACCCCCTTCTTGACAGTATAATATATATATATATCTAAATCTTGTTTTGTAGATCCAATCACGTTTACGAATAACACTTGATTACTCACTCCCGAACAAAATAGCAAAGAAATTCATAATTCGTTCACGCTATACTAAAAACTGCATACTTCAATGTATTTATTTATCGCTACTAATTTGGATAATTGGTACAGTAATACCCGCAAATATTACTAGACTTTATTACCTCATCTATCTTCTCTAAGTGTACTAATAACTTTTATTGTAGCACGTAATCACCACGTATTCTACTTAAAGTATTAAATAATCAAAAAATAAAGAGCAAAACTGTTTAAAGTATCGAATAAAATCAAAAATCTGAGAGCGAAACTCCTATAAACACGGGTTTATATAATGGCCCGCTTGCAAGTCGAATTTGTCCCGGAACGGACAATTTTTAGAATTTCGCATTCTCTTTTCCCTTTCGACGGTCCGGCACAGCGATTCTACTAAAATTTGCACACGTCCAAGTTGAAAATCTAAGAATTTTTCACACGCCTCGCAACGCGTCCGCGAACAACTAACTAATTTTATACAGAAATTGTTATGTTTACATCTCTCATGTTTGCATCTTATTTCAACCAATCGTAGCCCTAGTGAAGCTTCGCAAATCACGCCTTCTATTATCCGTGTCTCTGCTTTACGCTTTTTATCCGTCCTTTTCTACCTTGGTCTGAGTGGTACAAATTGATATTCTTTACTATCTGTTATTTAAATCCACGTGGATTCTTACATAAGTAAAATAACCCCTCATCTAGCCTTTCCTGCTAAAACATCCGACCGTTTCCAATATACGTAGAATCTGCATGTTTATCAGCTCGAATTTATTAGAATTTGACATTTAAAAGTTTGCAGGTGTGTGCTCCTAATGAATGTTTTAAATATAATTCTCCGAGCTTTGTTTTCATGGTATTTTAACCTTGGATTTTCACAGGCTTTTATGCTTATTATATATTACTAATGGTTCAATTAACTCCAATTAAAATAATAATGAATGGCATTGACTTCTGCCCTTTAATTTTTAGCGAATACTAATTAAATATTAATTATTATTTGTACACTTTGTTTAATACCTGTTACTTAAAAATTGAATTAATTAATATAAATTTCGCACGTAATTTCTATTTGTTTCTTTATACAGGGTAATTAAAATTATTTGATGTCGTTAATTAATTTTCTACCCTGGTCTAAATTTGAGTATTTTCTCCCTATTTGAATACAAATAATCCCACTTATTTGAATTCAAATACGAAATATCTAGACTACAAAAAAAATTTACAAACAAAAATTGTCTATCTCCCTCTACACTTATCTTTCTAACTTACCTACCTTATATCCAATCCTAAAAATATTTACACCTATCCTATATCCCTATCCTATTCATAACTCTCACCTAATTTTATAAACTGAAATTATCCCTAACTTCATCCTACTTATCCATCTAATCCTATATACATCCTATATACCTATCCTATTCCTAACTTTCAACCAATCTTCATTATACTCACTTCCCTCTACCTAATCCTATATACCTATCCTATTCTTATTCTATTCCTAACTCTCACCTAATTTTATAAACTGAAATTATCCCTAACTTCATCCTACTTATCCATCTAATCCTATATACATCCTATATACCTATCCTATTCCTAACTTTTAACCAATCTTCACTATACTCACTTCCCCCTACCTAATCCTATATACCTATCCTATTCTTATTCTATTCCTAACTCTCCACTAATCTTATAAGAAATATCTACACTTAACCTATCTTATTTTCTTCCTACCTTTAATTTTCATTCTCATCCTATATACCTATATCTAACTATCTCCCCTATTTATCCTATACCTAGCTTTATTTTCTATACACACTTACTTCTATTCTTCTATATACACCTACTTCTATTCCTATATTTTGTTCATTTAATCTTCATTTCTTATTTAAATCTGACTCTTTTCTTAATCCTCCAAGTCTTTCTTTAACTATCCTAATACTCTTTATCCCTATTTCTTCTCCTTCTATTTCTATACTTATCATTCTTGTTACTTCACATAAATTAAACTTATCTCTAATATCCTGACTTCTAAATATTGTTTCTTCTTTAGTCCCTACACTTGTCTGTTTCTTATTTATTATTATTTCCTTTTCTGCGGACAAACCAAACGATACTACCTTAAAATTATAGATTTTTCCCTCTATGGAAAATCCTGTGTACCTTCTAGAATCCTTGTGTAATGGAATCAGCCAGAATGAATGAGCAGTGCATAAAATTGCAAAAAGCATAACCCAAATTATCAGGCGAACTCGCATAATCATTATACCGGCTAGCGCCATTACGCACAAAACGTGCTCGTTAAATTATTTCAAATCGTCCTGGGGGAGGGGGGGGGGGTCGTCACAATCACTATCACTTCACTTTTAAGTCCTGAAGAAATGCGCGGTTTCACTCTATTTTATTTATTATTTTATTTCTTTCTTTAATTCACTGATTTAATTTAATGAGGTTTTTGATTTATATGTTCTTATTTATTTATTTGCCCGGATTAAGTTTTGAGTTTTTTTATTTATTCCCGATTTCCGCGCGTATAAGGTTATATAGTGGTTATAGTGATTGTATTAGTGGTGCGGGGGTTGTCGTGCACATGGACTTTTATAAATATTATGATAATTTTTTTTTGTTTTTTTTGTTTTTGTTTTATATATTTTTTTTTATTTTTTTTTATTTTTTTTTTTACTTTTTTTTTATTTATTTATTTAAATACAGGTTTTGGTTACCAAACACATATCATTTAACGCCAGGTCAAAATTTAAAATTTTCAATCCTCCCCCACCCCCTTCCGTTTTACGCGCGGTTATCGCCTTCTGGTTAGTCACTTCCCCAACATCCTCTAGGTTCTTTGGCCATGCTAGACCTAGGATAGCTAATTTGCTATCAGCTAACCCTCGATTTGCCGCTTCAAGCAGGCAGTCGGAGAGCACGTGCTCCGCGCTTTCAGCGCCCTCACCGCATTCGCAGCGGTCGTTGTCGGTTAAACCGAATCTTTGTAAATACGCTTTGAGGGCGCCGTGTCCTGCTATCAGTTGCACCATTTTATGATCAAGTTTTACCTCGATATTACTTCTAGCTTCTAAGCTCGTTATGAATTTGTGGGTCAACCTGCCCGTGGCAGCGTTGTTCCACCTCTCTTCCCATTGTTTAATTGACTTTTCGCACAGCTTTCTTTTAATTAAAGACCTCGGTATCGTCGAATGTGATATCCGAAAGTCGCCCGTCGCGGCCTCTTTAGCTAATTCGTCAGCCCTATCGTTCCCTACATTACCATCATGCGACCTAACCGATAAGTTAGACATTATAATTTGAATAACGGCCGCTATACTTGCGGCCACGTCCCCAATGCTCCACCCGGAGGTACTACATTGGGTTTAAACGCAAAAATAATCGTGCTTCTAATTCATTCTAACTTCATAGTTAATCTACCCTAAACAAAAAACTAAATAAAAATCTAACAAACCTAAAAATCTAACAAACCTAACAAACTCTAACAATCTAACAAACCTAAAAATCTGACAAACTGAAACAAAAACTAAAAACAAAAACTAAAAACAAAAACTAAAAACAAGGTTGTAAATAATGGTATCGCTAGCGCTGACTTTGGAGTGTACCCGATCAACAAGACACAAGCAAAAATGAGAGGGGGGGAGGGAACCGTAATACCGGATAGCAGACGCCGACTCTGCTTACCAGTGCGACCTGTAGGGTCGTCATAAAACTATCCAAATCTAGCTAACTAATTTAAATCCATCCCTAGCTTTCCCTATCATTCCCTAGCTAATTTATATTATGATTACAATCTTCACAATTTTGCTCTTCCTTCCCAAATATATACTGCAACCAAAATGGCGACAGAACGTCAAACAAAACAAATATGCCACAAAATACTACAATACATGCTAATAAATATAAAGTGTAAATATAAAATATAAATAAATATAATTATATAAATACAAAATAAATGTCCAATAAGCGTTAAGCATATAGCAGTGCACAAAATAGCAAAAGCATCACCCTATTTATCAGGTGCACTCGCACAAGAATTATGTCGGCTAGCGCCATTACGCACAAAACGTGCTTGTTAAATTATTTCAAAAACTACCAATTAATGTAAATCAATGCTTGTGCGAGTACAGCCGCCACAATTTAAGTCTTACCTCGATAATAAAATTCTCCAGCATCCGAAGATCTGGTTGTCTGCCTAAATCTAACTGTAACTTACTTCTAAGGGGAAGATGGGGTGCACTGCTAAAGTCCTGGTGGGTATGCACTAAATGTTCTTGGGGGGGGATCACAATCACTATTACTATCACTTCACTTTCAAGTCCTGGGGGGGATGCGCGGTTTCACTTTATTTTATTATCTTTGTTTATTTTATTGATTTAATTTAATGAGGGTTTCTGATTTATTTGTTATTGTTTATTTGTTATTATTTATTCCCGATTTCCCGCACATAATTATGAAGATAGGCAGTGACTGTATTAATGGTGTGGGGGTTTCTCGTGCATATTGGACATTTGGGTATAATTATCATGTTATTTTTTTTTCTTTATATCAGGCTTGGTTATATCTATGGTCGTATCCTTACTCACGCCAAGTCAATCTAAAATTATCCAATCCTACCACCAACCCCACCGAATTTTACACGCGGTTGTCATTGTCTAATCTCGCGACCATTCCCGCGAATTCTTTTAAGGCTGTCCAGAAAGCCTTCTGTTTAACCACTTCCCCGACTTCCTCTAGGCTCCTTGGCCATTCCAGACCTAGGATAGCTAATTTGCTATCAGCCAACCCTCGATTTCCCGCCTCAAGCGGGCAGTCGAAGTGCACGTGCTCTGCGCTTTCC
Source organism: Platerodrilus igneus (assembly GCA_036346225.1). Lineage (NCBI taxonomy): Eukaryota > Metazoa > Arthropoda > Insecta > Coleoptera > Lycidae > Platerodrilus > Platerodrilus igneus. The sequence goes on along the minus strand of JARFIW010001109.1, from coordinate 1,012,488 downwards.
GCGCCCTCACCGCATTCGCAGCGGTCGCTGTTGGTTAGACCGAACCTTTGTAAATACGCCTTCAGGGCGCCGTGCCCTGTTATCAACTGCACCATTTTGTGATCGAGCTTAACCTTGATCCTACCTCTAGCTTCTATACTCGGTATGAATTTGTGGGTCAACCTGCCCGTGGCAGCGTTGTTCCACCTCTCTTCCCATTGTCGAATAGATTTTTGGGGTAGCTTTCTTTTGATTAAAGACCTCGGTATCGACGAATATGATATCCGAAAGTCGCCCGTCGCGGCCTCTTTAGCTAATTCGTCAGCCCTATCATTTCCTACGTTGCCATCGTGCGACATAACCGATAAGTTAGACATTATAATTTAAATAACGGCCGCTATACTTGCGGCCACATCCCCAATGCTCCACCCGGAGGTACTACATTGGGTTTAAACGCAAAAATAATCGTGCTTCTAATTCATTCTAACTTCATAGTTAATCCACCCTAAACAAAAAACTAAATAAAAATCTAACAAACCTAAAAATCTAACAAACCTAACAAACTCTAACAATCTAACAAACCTAAAAATCTGACAAACTGAAACAAAAACTAAAAACAAAAACTAAAAACAAAAACTAAAAACAAGGTTGTAAATAATGGTATCGCTAGCGCTGACTTTGGAGTGTACCCGATCAACAAGACACAAGCAAAAATGAGAGGGGGAGGGAACCGTAATACCGGATAGCAGACGCCGACTCTGCTTACCAGTGCGACCTGTAGGGTCGTCATAAAACTATCCAAATCTAGCTAACTAATTTAAATCCATCCCTAGCTTTCCCTATCATTCCCTAGCTAATTTATATTATGATTACAATCTTCACAATTTTGCTCTTCCTTCCCAAATATATACTGCAACCAAAATGGCGACAGAACGTCAAACAAAACAAATATGCCACAAAATACTACAATACATGCTAATAAATATAAAGTGTAAATATAAAATATAAATAAATATAATTATATAAATACAAAATAAATGTCCAATAAGCGTTAAGCATATAGCAGTGCACAAAATAGCAAAAGCATCACCCTATTTATCAGGTGCACTCGCACAAGAATTATGTCGGTTAGCGCCATTACGCACAAAACGTGCTTGTTAAATTATTTCAAAACTACCAATTAATGTAAATCAATGCTTGTGCGAGTACAGCCGCCACAATTTAAGTCTTACCTCGATAATAAAATTCTCCAGCATCCGAAGATCTGGTTGTCTGCCTAAATCTAACTGTAACTTACTTCTAAGGGGAAGATGGGGTGCACTGCTAAAGTCCTGGTGGGTATGCACTAAATGTTCTTGGGGGATCACAAACACAATTACTATCACTTCACTTTCAAGTCCTGGGGGGGATGCGCGGTTTCACTTTATTTTATTATCTTTGTTTATTTTATTGATTTAATTTAATGAGGGTTTCTGATTTATTTGTTATTGTTTATTTGTTATTATTTATTCCCGATTTCCCGCACATAATTATGAAGATAGGCAGTGACTGTATTAATGGTGTGGGGGTTTCTCGTGCATATTGGACATTTGGGTATAATTATCATGTTATTTTTTTTTCTTTATATCAGGCTTGGTTATATCTATGCTCGTATCCTTACTCACGCCAAGTCAATCTAAAATTATCCAATCCTACCACCAACCCCACCGAATTTTACACGCGGTTGTCATTGTCTAATCTCGCGACCATTCCCGCGAATTCTTTTAAGGCTGTCCAGAAAGCCTTCTGGTTAACCACTTCCCCGACTTCCTCTAGGCTCCTTGGCCATTCCAGACCTAGGATAGCTAATTTGCTATCAGCCAACCCTCGATTTCCCGCCTCAAGCGGGCAGTCGAAGTGCACGTGCTCTGCGCTTTCCGCGCCCTCACCGCATTCGCAGCGGTCGCTGTTGGTTAGACCGAACCTTTGTAAATACGCCTTCAGGGCGCCGTGCCCTGTTATCAACTGCACCATTTTGTGATCGAGCTTAACCTTGATCCTACCTCTAGCTTCTATACTCGGTATGAATTTGTGGGTCAACCTGCCCGTGGCAGCGTTGTTCCACCTCTCTTCCCATTGTCGAATAGATTTTTGGGGTAGCTTTCTTTTGATTAAAGACCTCGGTATCGACGAATATGATATCCGAAAGTCGCCCGTCGCGGCCTCTTTAGCTAATTCGTCAGCCCTATCATTTCCTACGTTGCCATCGTGCGACATAACCCAACAGAACTTTAATCGTCGAAACTCGAGCGCTGTATGCGCTATTTTCCAGACGTCCGCCTGGAGGTCTGTCGAGGTGTTCATGTTAGTTAATGCCGTCAGCGCTGATTTACTGTCGCTGATTATATAATAATCGTCTCTGCCCGTGTGATTTATTACGTAATCGATAGCCTCTCGTATGGCTACCAATTTGCACTGGAAGATAGTGCTCCAGTTCGCGAGTTTGGTTTGAAACCGAAACACCTCCCTTTCCTGCTTAAACACGACCAACGCCGCGCCTGCTTGCCCATCATCCATACGTGAACCGTCCGTGTAAATTCTGATACACGTCGCGTCCCGATCACCTTCGACAAACTCGATTCTTCTAATATCGGCCGGGTGCCCCAACTCTGATACCACGATCTTTCTTGCAACGTCCCTATTACCAAGATTAATATCTTCGATAATTTCATGCCCTTTCCCTATATCTATAAGTCTCTTATCACTAATCTCCCTAACGACATATTCGATAGGTAGAGTCCTACTGATCACCAGGACCGCCTCCGTGGAGGTGGTCCTGTATGCCCTCGCCGCCTTTACCGCGGTTATGCGTTGCACGCTCGTTAATTGACGCATCTCACGGACTCTACAACCTTCCGTCCATACGGATGCTGCGTACAGCATTGCCGGCTCAATTGCTCCGGCATAGACCGTCCTCAGCGATTCGCCCCTAAAACCCCAGTTTATTTTTGCCGCCGCCATCATTTTATTTGTTATTTCGCTTCCTCTGCTTTTGACGTACTGCACGTGAGCTTTCCAATTTAACTTATCGTCAATTTTTACCCCGAGGTATGTAATAGCTTCCTTGAAAGGTATTTTATCCCCTCCTAGCTCTAGCCTAGGAGGTCGCTGTCCCGGTTTTGTACCGAAATAAAGCGCTTCCGACTTCGACGTGTTAAATTTTAGTTTTACGTTCTGTGACCATTCGTGTAATTTATTCAGAGCCTCGTTTGGTTTTGTACGGATATCCATTAATGATCGCGATCTGATAATTAGAAGCGTATTGTCCGCAAACCCGACAATTGAACATCCTGTGGGTAATTTGACCCTAAAGATGCTTTCGTATAACAATTTCCAAATGTGGGACCAGAGCATGACCCCTGCGGGCATCCCCTTTCCACCTCGCGCGACAAAACTTCACCCGGTATTTCAACCTGTGCCAATCGTCCCGAGAAATAACTCTTGACTAAAGACATCAAGTTCCGCGAACAACTCCTACGATATAACTCGCTAACGATTAATGGCCACCAGGCAGCATCAAATGCTCCTGAAATGACCAAGGCAACAACGACACAGTACTCTTTAGCATCTCACGCCTGCTTAATTTCACCAACAACGAACTCTAATGCGTCGATAGTCGACTTTCCCTCCATAAAACCGAACTGTCGTTTGTTAAAACCGCCGCTGTCTCGCACTAAGTGCTCAACTCGCGTAGTCATAACGCGATCTAAAGCTTTCCCCAGCACCGGTAGCAAGCTAATTGGACGATAGCTGCCCGGGTCTGACGCATCCGCCTTTTTGGGTTTCGGGATAAATTTTACGTTTTGAATTTTCCAGCAACGCGGAAATACGCCCCTCTCTAAACAAAGATTAAACAACCCGGCAAAGACACACGGGGCTAACAGGCACGCCTTCAGAGCTGCGTTTGAGGCGATTCCGTCATGCCCCAGCGCCTTCTTAGGGTTCATCCTCCTAAGAGCCCTGACAATCTCGTGAACTAGGATTGCCTTTTCGGCACCTGTTCCTTGCGCCTCTGCAGCTTCCCGACGAACTAAATTGTGCGACTCTTCAACCTCCTCGGGTTTATCCGAAGGGAAGAATTTTTCTAATAAATATTCCGCCGTGGTTTTAAAACCGTCCGTGTATTCGCCATTTGTTTTCTTTACATTACCGAGCGCGATTTTTTGTTGTTTTTTTCTAATTATTCGGTATGCGGTTCCCATGGTTCTTTCTCTGAGTTTCGCGTGCAAAATTCTTTAAATTTATTTGTTCGGGTTTCTTTTATTAATATTTTATATTCGCGGTAACTTTGATTATATTCTATTCTCCGTTGTTCTCTTATATCTCCCGAGGCGCGTTGATAGCGGCGCCTTAGGTTACGCGTTTCTGCCCGCTTAGCGGTTAATTCCCGTGTCCACCAGGGTACGCTATCTTTAAATGCTTTCTTTCGCGGCATGGAGTACGATGACGCGTCTACCACCGCGTCGTTTAATTTTTTCGCGAGTGTTTCTATTTCGTCTACCTCTCGGCAGTTAAATAGCTCATTTTCGAGCGCAGGGATACTTTTGCCAAATTTTTCTTTAAACCGCTCCCAATTTGCGTTTTTATTACAGAACCGCGGAAATATATTTAGCTGCTCGTTTGCGCTTGTTTTGATTTCAACGTCCCATGTTATTAATTTATGGTCAGAGAGCGTTTCCTCGTCCGACCTTAATTTCCAATTACAAATGATTCCTAGCATCTCGAGCGAGGCTGCAATAATATCTATAAACTGCTGCCTCTATGCCCCTCGAACGTAGGTGAATCATTAGTGTTTAACACACTAAGATCCCACTCGGTTAAAAGATCAACAACTTGCGAGCCCCTATCGTCTTCGATAGGGCTACCCCATAGTGGCGATTTAGCATTAAAATCTCCCTCGATGATTAAATTTTATTCCTACCGATTTTGCGCAAAATGTCTTCGACTGCTCATCGAGGACAGCGAGTATGAACCCAAATTTTAAATATTTCTCCGAATATTGACGGGTTTTTTCTTGCTTGCACCACTCATAAAAATAAATATAAGATCAATTAAAAACTAAAATTAAAGTATGTGTTGAAATTAATTTAATGTGACATAGAGTAAACGTATACTAAAAAATGCATATTTATTTAAATGTATATAACACATTTACTACACAACATTTTCTGAAAAATTATGCTTCTAAAATTAAAATAGATAAGAATAAAATCAAATGCTTGGCAATTATATCTATACAATGTATATATTTATTAAATCGACGAGGTTTTACAACAGTTTTTACGGACACTTATTTCAAATTAACGCCAACTGAATGCTGTGAAACACTACAGAAGTTGCGATGGGCCATTCAGGTGCGAACAACTGCGTTGTTTAGCGAGATTTTAGAACGTCCGGGGTTCCCCGCGAACCTGCCGTCTACCGCAGGAAAGTTTACTTGACGCCAAACACCCAGTTGATATTTTGGTCTCCTCAAGCGAAATTATACCTAATATTTATTTACCGCAGTTAATTAAGAATTTACTTTTTTCGTTAAATTTGGCACCGAAATCTAGCATTGCATTTAAATGGCACGGAGCGAAAAGGTTAAATTTGTGTCGAGTTCATTTTCGAATTGCCCCCCTTAACAATCAAATTGCCCCCCTGTGGGACGTGGGCCCAACGTTGGGAAACACGGCTCTAGCCGGCACATGGTGACGCCGTACACTAGTATTTCGATACACAATACAAATCACATGTTCCGTTCACAGAACGAATTGTAAAGAGAAATAGTAGCTTTCGTTCGTTTAGGTGGCCCTTTGTAAGGACCTTTTAGTTGAAATTCTTGCGTTAAACCCCATTTGTCTCTAGGGATCTATACATATTGTTTTCTTGTAATTATACTTTGATGAAGAACTGGTTTTACGGAACATATATTCTATTAAGAGCTATCGAATTAGATGTTAAATATAGGAATTGGGTAGGACTCGCGGACTTACTCACAAAATGAGTGGCAGTTACCATTACCTCACTCACAAGGTAATGCAATTCTATAAATACTTTTTATTATTGTACAGACCACAGAAGTTTCAGATTAACAGTTCAGATAATAAAGTATTAGCATTAATGCAACGGCACAAATAGGTACATACAATCTAATGAATGCACTTTTGAAGGTGGCTTGGCTTATTTGAATTTTACATAATTAATATGTAAAAATTTGAATATAGAGTTATTTATTCCGCTATATTTATACTAATATAGGAATTAGCATTAAAAAATATTGGGTAAGTAAAAGTGTAGCTTATTTAGCCAATACGTGACACTTTCGACCACATTCCTATTAATCAGCATGACATCAGTTGGATACCTTGAGTGTCTAGTAATATACTTTCTTAATTACACTTTGAAAGCTATTGAATATTACAATATAAATAAAATTTTTAATCATTGCCAAGTGAACAGTTAAACAGTTAAGAATTATACAGGGTGTTTCAAAACTGCAGAGCACTATTCTAATGTTCTTTACAGAACAAACAAATAACTTCTTATAAGCGTATATCCTAAAATGTACCCCTACATAGTTATCGATCCTTTAAAGGAACTAGATAAAATTGAGATTTTTTTAAAAATTACTGAAAAACAAAAAATATTTAATCGGAGTTTAGCTACCAACCTATCTTTTTATGCCCATTTTTAGATAATAGAATCGGGAGAGTTTCATTGGAGGAGAGGGAACTATCCAGATTGCACTCTAGACTTTTAAAATTTTGAATATAAAATAAGAATCTTTGGATATTTTTGTGTAGAAAATGCACACTTAATTGAAGTTGATACCTGTATCCTTTCTCGAGTTAATAGAGTTAAACATTCACGATGCACCCTGATACCTTGCTTCAAATCAAGTAGTTCTAATAACTTAATTTGAGACATATATTACATATGGCAAGCTTGTATAAAAACTAAAACATTTCTAAGCAAAGCATCATGGATAGTTCGCCTCAATTAACTCAAAAAGGTTATTGATATTTACTTCAACCAAGAGTGCCTTTTCTTACACAAATGTCCAAGAATTGTTATTTTATAGTCAGGAGTTATAAAAACCTACAACTATAGTTTCTGTCGTAAAGCGTGAGTGACTTCCCACAGTTACCCCTGATCTTATTATCGAAAAATGGTTGCGCCTTTTTTTATTATGATTGAGATATTTGCGAAAGAAAACACATCGAATAGAAAATCCTCGTAGTCGCAACTGTGAAAATCGACTTTTTGCTACAGAGACATAGTTCTCGAGTGCTTTTCTTAAACAGAAATATGCTAGGATTGTTATTTTATAGTCAGGAGTTAAGCAAACCTACAACCAAAAAGTTTATGGAGTAAAGCGTGAGTGCCCTCCTCCCCTCTTCGTAAGATACCCCTGATATTTTTATCGAAAAATGAATGCGCCTGTTATATTATGATTGAGCTATTTGCCAAAGAAAAAACATCGAATAAACATCTTTGTAGTCGCAACTGTGAAAATCAACTTTTAGCTACAGAAGCATAGTTCTCGAGTACTATGTGCGTCCAAAGAGTAAAGCACTAAACCGATATCAGCTAGTACACGTCCTAAATATTCGTTGAGTTATTCAAACGGAAGATGTATCCAACACCACAAAAAATACGGTACGTTGTGTGATAATAAAAATATAGGGAAATAAAAGTTGATAATTTAAGAAAAAAAAATTAATTATTTAAGTAAAGCGACAAAAAAACTATCGGTGGCGTAATTGGAAAATTTATGGTCTTAGAAAGACTAATATACAGGTTCAAGTCCTGTTCAAGACCTTATATTTTTCCATCTTTCAATTACTAGCTCGATTTGAAATGATCATTTGGGTTTTGCATAAAAGTCTAAGTTATTATTTCATCTTATTAACTGTAGTACGTCAGTATTTATTAACTTACCTTGTGTAAATAACTACTAATATATATTGCTAAGATATTGCCTTTCGCCAGATATACAACGATCAATTGCCTGCTGATCGCCACCTCTCTGTGCCTTTAAAATAGATTAAAATTAACTCGCTCAAATTTATGCTTCGACTAGCTCAGTGATACGACGCACAGAGTGAACTACTATATGATAACAGAGAATTTTTACTCACTCTTCAACACTCTAAACACCTGAATAAGACAAACGAAATTCACCAAAAATTGTATAATGAACTAAATAAAAATTATGTCATATTATAATTTACAAATCTACGCCCTTTTTAATATCATTTACTTTTTATAGAACTTTTAAATCAATATTAAAATAAATATTCCTATCGACTATTCCTCTTTACGAAATTATAATTTTTTACACCTTTTTAAAGCAATTAAAACCAGGAAAAAAAATTGTATCTTACCACGAATAGTTTCGTTGAACGTTCAAAAAAATATCTCCTTTTTAAGCATAATTTTACGTAGCAATCAAACTTTTGTTGACCTTTTACACACTATATCTCAATCACATGAAAATCTTAGGCTCACTTCCGAATACATAAATTATGTAAAATTGCAACTGCAACGTGCCATAAATTGAATAAATAGTTCTGACCTTATAGTTCTCCTGTTTTTCTCTTGCTGGAAATTGCCGACTCAAATTCCCGTTTGTTCTGGAACTTCCAACAATTTGTCTTAGAAATCACTGTTAATTGAATAACGGTCGTTTATTCAGTAGCCAGCAACTTGGAGTATCAACAATTGACTTAGAGTATTAACCATTTATTTAGAATAGTTTGCCAGTACCTTGGAGTGTTAGTTCAGTAATTTGAAGCTTTTACCCAATAACTTAGAATGTTAAGCAGCAACTTAGACTGATAAACCACTCAAATTACTGGGTATAAACATACCCAGTAATTTAGAGTTTTCTATCAGTGACTAGAATCCTAAATTAATAAACTGCAAAGATTTTTTATTTAAATTAAATATTTCTATACCTACGTTTATATCAACATCAAAATTCTATAAAGATTTATTACCACACACGCGCAACTGTTTATATCACTTGGAATTATCAATTTTTGTTAAGTTTCAACTTTTAAAATTATTAACTTTTACTAAATTCTATTCACGTAACAATTTTTTTTTAAAATAGCACAGGCGACGCGTGAATTATAAAATGAAGCTCTTTTATCTGCTTCGTTAGTTTTAGAGAATCAAATTCCTTCTCGATAATTCCACGCGTTCTCATTGGTTGACAGAACGCTATCAGTTGTTCGTACGTGGAAAAGACGTTTCAATTATGGGTTATATTTGGTTTATATTTGGATGATTTAATATTACGTTCTGAATTGTACGTATTTCCGTCGCTCTAATATCCATACTTTATTTAAATATGCTGGTTTTATTAAATAGTGCATTTTATATACGTTCTAAATTGCACGTACATCGGAACTTTATAGCGGGACTTGATTAACAAAGGTATTTTATATACGTTCGAAATCGCACGTATCATCGTCGCCTCTAATATCCATACTTCATTAAAATATGCTGTTTTATTAAATAATGCATTTTATATACGTTCTAAATTGCACGTATTTGTTAACTTCTTTACGCAAATGCGTTTAGATTGAAAGAAATTTCATTTCACGGCTATTCTTCTTCGAATATGTTGAATTTGTATTTGTTTTGGAGCTTAAGAATGTTTTTAAATGTTCCAAGATTTATTTTAAGGAATGTAGTGAAGTTATTACGAAATGAGCTTCTTTTAATTAATTGTAGCTTGTTATTGATTTAATACAGGGTGATTTGTATTTGCCTTTCTATAAAGTATGAATTATGTATATTTCTGAGTTTTAATGTTTGATTTTTGTTGTTTTTATGATATTTACATGAGGTATTCCTCCTTTGTGATCTTATATGACCTTAAATAACCTAGCAATATATAATATATATATATATATATATATATATATATATATATATATATATATATATATATAGTAACGCATCTAGTAACCAAAAGTTTTAAAAACAGGTGAGTTACCACCAGGAGTCTCATGTCCACACACAAAAATAAAAACAAGTCTTATAAGGAACATTTAATCTTACTAACTACACGCATACTTAAAGCTAAGAAGGAATGTATTCAATGATGCAATTACAAGGTTTATTAAGCTCTAAAATAAGTAGAGGTACACTGTCCAACGATGGTAAGAATCCGAGCAGAACATTGATTATGCCAGTAGTTGAATTAATAAAGTTGAGATGCTCGTGCAATACCAAATAAAATAGTTACATTAAAATTAAGAGTCGAAAACATCTGTAAAATGTCTGTATATATTTGTTAGTTGTAGTATTTATAAAAATAGTAACTGTAGGAGGTAAAAATGTAAAATTATTAGATAGGAAATGAAGCTTAAATTATGTTTGTCATGATGCCAGAGATCAATAATGTTTTCAGTGCCAGGATTTACTGATGCAAACAACTTTGGTGTTTTTTTAAAAATGATTACAATTAAAATTGTGTGTAAAATACCGAATTAAGGTAGTTTTGAAGTAGTGTGTTTAGAGAATAAACAAAACATGCAATTTAATATGTAACAGTGCTTTAAAAAAGGGATTTAAGTACCTAGGTGATAAGTTTGTTTATGATTTGATGGATAAAAATAATAAAATATAAAACGAGGTCGTTCTATCAAGCTCTGTCGTGTAATTTAAAAGGTTTCTGAAAATAATAAAAGTGAATAAGTTACAAGCATTTGAAAGACCAAAGAGCATACTACAGTTTATTTAAAAAGGAGAAACGCAGTACCTCAAAATTAATTTAAAAAGGTAACGACAAAGCATAGTCAAAATCATTATAGGAGCATCCAGGTATTTCGACGCAGCACTAGTAACCACGAAGAGGACCAATACATATAAACAAGCCGGCGGTAGGACGTGCAGCCAACCCCAAGCGAAGAAAGCTTTTACAGCACCGTGAAACGCATTCAAGGGACAGCAGGATCGTATAAAAAGGAGTATCCACCATCTATTTATATACATTTCGTTATAGTAGTAATTCAAATCTAAAACATTTCATGAGACTAAAGCACAATATTTATTCCATAGATTACGTACATCAATTGGCATTCCATGAACATTTAACATCACGGCGAGGAAGCCACCATCAGTTGGAACGAATATCAGGTACCAAATTCCATTTAATATAAAAGCTTATTCTTGTTTTGATGAATTGCATCATTGAACAAATAATTTTTAAATCAATAATACAGCCTTGTAAACCGTATATTTAAAAATAATTTTTTTAAGGTACCTTACAATACATTAATTGCGAACTTTATACCATATAAAAATCGATTAATTTCAAGCGTAAATACAAAGCCATTTATTTTCACTTAGTAATTTTCATAAAAATACATTTTCCGTTGCATGAAGCATTTGCTTTATTTAGCGTAGGAACCTTGTCAAAAACTACTGCTTTTATCTTAATAAATGTGTAATAAACACGTTTTAGTTAATTGCGAAAGCAAATATTTTCTTTTACAATCGTTAAGAATGCAAATCGTTTGCATGGAAAAGCAATTAAAGCTTTAAATTAATTAGCCAAATTGACTTCTATATATCATAAATTCATTTTTAAATAAAAAATTCTCTAGAAATTTTTTGATTAAGAGAGAACATGCGTCATCTGTACTTAGAACTACGTAACTACCTAATTAACAAACAAATGTTTATTCTAAGAATCTGCAGGAACATTAAAAACCCATAAAATCTATACGAATTAATTTTATAGCTTTCGCAATTGCTTTAGGATAGTAGGTGATGCCACAATAACCTTAGGTGATAGAGTAAGACGGACAGCGCACGTCACTAAGAAATAAATCGCGCTAATGAGGAAATAAAACCAGGAATTCCCAGAAATCTTACATCATTACGGTGTACTAGGTTCCACATGGAACTCGTACTATCTGGAAAGACTGACGTAGTCGAAATAAATTTTATATAAACCAGGAACTTTATTAAAGATTCATTCTTCGATTTGATTAAGCCGCGATGATGTTACTTTGAAAAGTTGTTTTGAAGTATGCAGTACGCATATCGTAATTAATAATTACGATATATAAGTGAATAAGGAAGAAAATGTTAAACGTAACTTGCATAAATATGGAACTTGTTAAATACAGTTATATGATTTTGTAATATACAAGAAGATAGAAAAGACTTCGATATAAAAAGCTACTTAATAATTAACTTAAATAATTAAATTAAAGATCCACTTTGGAAACTGATGTTCCTAAATGGAGATTTAAGCAAATGGAAAATCTTGTTACCTGATTTTGACGTCAATTTAGAATAGAAGCAGTAGATATTTAATACTATTAACTACGAATTGGATAAGCGCTTTAGGGATTTTGCAAGTATTACTTTTAGAATTTTTTGTTTGTAGCTGATATTTAAGTATTTTTGTCATTTAATTTAAGGTAGAATACGTCTTAATCATATCATATTTTTTTTGTAAGCGTATTTACCAGGAAAGTTTGTAGTCAGAGTTCGAAACACTCTGACTTTTTAAATAGACCATCTCAAGGATTTTTTGGGCAAAACAAACCTTACAAACGTGGCAACCAAAGCCGGGTAAACTATCCACATACGAAAAAATTTGAATTCTGTAAATTTTAAGCTAGATAAAGTGAGCAAAACTTTGATAATTAAGTAAATAGGTACTTGTTAGGAATAAATTGTATGTTTGAAAGAAACGATGTTGTAAATGTTTTATACGAATTTGTATGAGAGAAAATATTTTTGACTGTATAGACGCTTTTTGATATTGCTGTGTTTGATTTCATTTTGTTAATTGCATTACTTCCGGTGAGTTAGCCAGGCAAAGAAAAGTTAGAAAGGAGAATGAGTCAGTAATTTAAATTTTACAATTTGCTGTATCTGTATCACAGCACTCTTTTAGCGACGCTCAACGCCAGCCGTTGTCATAGCACTAATTAAGCGGCGCTCCAACGCGAGGCGTTATCACATCAATATATAGTTGATAAAGGTAAAGACATAGGTATAACTAACTTGCTAATTGTTAGAGATAAAAGAAAAAGATATAAAATCTTTAGTATACCATGGTCCTTGAAATTCACCATCAAAATCTTTATCATTTAGGCGCCGATTATTATAATAAAAGCAAGGTACAGTAATTAATCGTTGGTCAACTAGAGGGTGTAATAGGTTTTAAAGTGCTTATTTATTAAGAATTCACTTACCTCTAATCGCTGCTTAACAGTAAGGTAGAATATTTCTGGTAATGAATCAGGTAGTGGATTTACGGGTAAATTTCACCATATTATTTAAAGCACAACTGCCACATAATCAGTTAACGATATAAGAGTCAACACAGGAATGGCATTAGAACTACGGTTCCAGCACTTCGTTTCATACCAAACCTACTAAATTGCGCATTCTGATTTGTCGGGAAAACTGCGTATAACTATTTCAAACCGTGTGCACGTCTTAAACCCAAAAAATAAAAAACGTATTATTTCCACTAAACATTGTCGGGGGAACTCTGACCACATTAAGATGCGTAAATAACGTACATCTAACACTATCTTATTCAACTATGTGTGATATACCTAAATTAATGATAAGAAATCCCCTAGCATAATTATTTACAAAAATAATTTGTGCAGCAGTTGAAGTGTAACAAATTCTTATTTTATAATCAGAATTTATAAAAACTTACACACAAAAATGTATGGTGTGAAGCGTGAGTGCCCATTTCCATGGAATGCCACCATTCCTATTATCAAAAAATGGTTAAAATGGGTAGACTGCCAAAATCTAACTAAAATTTAAAGGTTTCTTATATATTTTGTACTAAGAATACATCCTTAAATAGAACCGTGCAATTTTGACACATTCTGTATACTTATCCAAAAATTACTTTCATTTTTCAAAACGTGCAATTTACATAAATCAAAACAAAATGTTAACATACCTAAATTAGTTATATTTTTGTTATTTTTAGTTACTGTTGAAACGATTTATTCTGTACTGTTATCGAAAGTATTAAAACTTGAGCAAAAGCGTACTATACATACGACATTAAATTTATCGCAAAACATTATAGGTAGGTGTACAATAATTTAATAACGTTTTGTTGTGGTTTATGTAAATTTCACTTTTTAAATATAAAAGTCATTTTAGCAATACGTATACAGGGAGTTTTAAAATGACATGGTAATCTTTTATGGATGTGTTTCTTAGCACAAAATAAGCAAAACTTCTTGTAAACATATGCTTTAAAATGTATCCTTCAAGTGACCTAATCGAAATTGGGGTTTATAAAATTTTTGAAGAACCACAAAAAGTTCTTTAATTGCATTCCGAATAAGATAAGCATTATAATGTTTGGCGAAGGTACTAGAAATCGCTTGAAAAGCCGAATTAAGATATATATATATATATATATATATATATATATATATATATATATTGCTATGGTATTAGCGGATTATCGTGCCTCTACGTTGAGCTGCATTATTTATTTTGCTATGAATTCTAAATTATTGGACCACCATTTTAATATTCACGATTAAGTGTAATTATCTCCTCCTCCAGCTGTTTCTTACTATCAACTGGACTTTATCTTTAAACAACTCTATCTACCAATGGCAAAATTCGATACGTTACCGCCTTGTGGGTTATCGCTTTCCTATTCAACTTGTGGCTCCGCTCTTGTACTATTTTAAATCTTATGACCTCGGCTAGCATTTATTTGCAATTATAAAATTCAGTAAATTTAGATTCTATATAATGAAACCAATATGTACAGCTTTTGAAATTATTTGTAATACATTTCTTATAAATTCCATTTATTAACAACCATCTAGTATGTACAAAAAAAACCCAAAGTCACCAAAGAAAATTTATTACCTTTACCAACAAAGTGTAGAATATTCTAAACCTGTTTTCTTATTACTCATTCAATGCGTATGCAACCTCATTTGTTGACTTCTTCACAAGCATATCATATTTAGCAAATTCAATATTAAAAATAAAATAAAAATTCATATAGAAAAACAAATGTCTTATAACTAAAAATCTGACCTGGTTTTATCTTTTTCACATCGACGATTCCAATACAAATGATCTTCCCCAATTCTGGATTCCATTCAAATTATTACACTATGGACCATCACCATTAAATCATATACCCCAATTTATTTCAATTCCTCAAACTTAGATTTTCATCATTCTTGCCCCAGACTTAAAATTGTAGTTTATTTCACCCCTGTACTTCAAGATTGTATTATTCTTCTTTTCTCCTTGACATTTAAATTGCATTACTGTATTTCTTAACATCAGAATCCTAGTCTATTTCCCTCAGACCTCGAAACCCTATTATTTTTATGTCTTAGTTTACAATAAATTCATTAAAAACGTACTTACGTTTAAACGGCAATTGTAATCTTCATATTTGCACTCATTTTATTTTTCACTTTTATACTTATTACGTAATACTTTGTCTAATGGCAATGCACTTCGGCCTTCATTGAGTTCAAAACTGACTTTCTTATCAAGGTGCTTGCTAATATAACCTCGAATTCCCACTCCGTCCGTGGGTTTGGTCTAGAACTCGTCGCTTGTCTCTGACCAATCAAATAATTGCTTTTAGAGCAGTTTCTGATGCAATGCTCCACGCTTTCCCATAATCACCACCTGCCCGCAGCTGTGTTATTATCAACATGCTGTATTTTGATAGATTACTTGCTTTTCTATAAACAACTGATGCAACCCGACTTTAAATTTCCATGTTTACATGCGATTCACGCAATTTTTAATCATTTCTTTTATCAAATGGTTAGATCTTTGTACGCATTTATATTAACTACCTGAAACTCTATCTCTATATCCGTATTAATTTAATCGTCTGAAACTCTTCTTCTAAATGCGTGTCTAATTACACTTTATCATTCATTTCCCAATATACGCGTGTTTCCACTGAAAAATGTCCTTATTTGTTTTACCTAAACTAACTAAACTTTATCTACAGGGTATTTAATGTTTACTATCTACTTAATACATGTACTTCTCATTCCTACGCCAACCATGCGTCTTCCTATGTTTACCTGCGTCGCCCAAAAACTATCTCTACTCTATATACAGGGTGTTGACTACTTACTATCTACAAACTATGTCTATTTCTTAATTATTTCCTTAAATAAGTGTGGTTTTCTGCTGCCTATTCTAATTACTCCTTCCCGAACGACCCTTACTATAACGTGCACCCTTAAGCAACCCCTTATCACAGCAATATATAAGCGCTGCGGTCAGGATGAGCAGTAGGTGATATTCTAAACGCGTCTATAAGTAGATATAAAATATAAATAAAGAAATAATATTTTACTGTACAGTATATGCTGCTGATAGACTTTATAGATTATCGCAAAAGTGTATAAATCAAATACGTTTCGTTACGTATGTGGCGAGTTTGCGATTTAATCTCACAAAACACAATAACTACGTTAATCAAAAAAGCTTATGATCTTTATTTTGGATAGAAACTAGGAAATCAGGATAATCCATGGGAGTTGCATATCATTTGCGCAGGATGGCTCAACGGTATCCGTAAGTCAATGTCTTTTGTAGTGTCTATGGTGTGGAGAAAACCTAAAGATCATGTTGCAGATTGCAATTTTTGTTCGACGAATCTATCTGAAATTTCACTGAAGTCAAAGCATACTGTACAGTACCCAAACCTGCAATCAGCTCTCAGATCAGTTCTTCACATCCAGAATTTACCTGTCCTCAAACATCCAGAATCGTATATAATTGACGATAATATGAATGTTGCTGAAGATAATATTGTTGAGCCTATGGAAGAGGACACGGTTCTTAATCTCTAACCATTTGATATAGGTACTCCACATTTACTTTCAAAAGATCAGCTTAAGCACTTTGTACGGATATAAATTTGTCAAAAACCCAAGCCGAACTGTTGTAATTCAGGTTGCAAGGTAGGAATCTGTTACAGAGCGGTCCGCATATTTTCACATATTGGAGACGTGAACAAGATTTTCTTCATTTTTTATATCGTGTGATCAGTTAGTGTTCCTGGATTAATGGATGCATTAGGATATAAATACAAAGCTAACGAGTGGAAACTGTTTATTGATTCATCTACTCTAAGCTTGAAGGAAGTTTTCTATCACAATATAGCAATCCGTACCTCTCTGTTTCTATTGCCCATGCAGTACATATAAAGGATAACTATGACATTACATGTGATTTTCCAATGCTCCACCCGAAGGTACTACATTGGCCAGTAAGCGAGTTTTTTTTTTACCTGGAAAATTTGGAATTTTGCCGAACCCTTGCTGTTCCAAGCAAGGTAGGGATCTTTAACGTGCGTGACAACACTCACACACGGGACCTCCATTTTACCTCTCATCCGAACGAGGGTGTATTTTTGTGAAAAATGCTCGCCTAACATTTTTCAAGCGGACCGTGTCGGGATTCGAACCCGGGACCTTGGGCGTAGTAGTCACACACATACCACTACGCCACGGAGCCGCCCGATAACTATGACAATAAGAAAACAACTTAATAAAATTAAGTATCCAGCACATGCGTGGAGCATATGTGGTGATTCAAAAATCATAGCACTTTTGTTAGGAGTGTAATTGGGTAACGCCAAGTACTGCTGTTTTTTCTGCAAATGGGACAGAAGAGGAAAGGATAAACACTACTTTGTAAAAGACTGATAAATGTTAGAAAACCTTGTTGCTGGAGAAAAGAAGTGTTACAAATTATCCTCTTGTTGATATAAAGAAAGTTTTGCTACCGTCTTTATACATAAAGCTGGGACTGATGAAAAAATTTGTTAAAACTTCAAAAGATGTTGAAGTACTCCAATATTCGAGCGAGAAGTTTTCCAGACTAAGCAAGACAAAAATAGAAGAAGGAATTTTTATTGGACCGCAAATTTGTCACATATTAAAGGACTGTGTATTCGATTCAAAACTGACCGAGATTGAGACTGCCGCATGGGTATAATTTAAAGAGATTTGTTCCAATTTTTTAGTAAATACAAAGGCAAACAATTACGAACAAATTGCGAATCTTTTAATTTCCACATACATCGATATATGTTGCAACATGTCTGAAAATTCATTTTCTTTACTCGCATTTGGACTTTTTCTCTGCAAATCTAGGGTCTTAAGAGTGTCGAATACGGTGAAAGATTTCACCAATACATTATGTATTGTGAAATCCTATATCAAGGGCAGTGGAGTCCTACAATGCTCGCAGATTATTATTGGAACCTAATCATGGATGCTCCACTTGTACTCTACAAACGAAAGAATTTTGAGATTCGGTAGTGACGTGGTATGCATAATTTGTATTATAACAAATGTAAATATTACATAATAAAACGTTCTACTATAAAAATATGAATAATTTTTGACTGGAGGGTGATAGAAAAATTTTGTTAACAGATTTGTAGTTTTTCCCGCTGCAGCGAGAAAAATCTTATAAGAAACGCTCATCGCACATTAGTTAACAAAAAAAAAGACAACATGTTCAGTGTGATTAAAATACTTCAATTTTACCTAGCTCTCATAAAGGGTTGACAGCTCCATTGGGGTGCATTGTAGAGGTTCTTGTTTATTTTGTGCTAAAGGACACATTCTTAAAATAGTGCCCTGTAATTTTGAAACATACAGTAAACTTATCCCAAATATTACTTTCATTTTTCAAAAGCTGCAATCTACATAAACCTTGACAAATTTTAACATACCAAATTTAGTTATATTTTTATTATTACTTTTGTTATTGTTAAAGCATTTTACTGTTTATTATTATCGGAAGTATAAAACGTGGGCAAGTCTATACGTACGACATTAAACTTTGTCGAAAATGATTATAGGTATACACAAAAAGTTAATAACATTAGGTTTTAATTACCGTTTTGTGTCCTTCCATTATATTTAACGTTCAATTTGGTATTTGTAATAACCTGTTAACCTTGTTCCTCATGTATTCCGGTTTATGGAATTAGACTGTTGCACCACAGATTTAGTAGTGTTTACATAAATATAATTGAAGAACTGTTCGAAATTATAGATAAGTGCGAAGTGTTGTACAAGTGCATTTACAATGTGGGGTGATGAACCAACAATAAGGTCTTTAAATATTTTATTATATTATTTAACATTTTTTAGCAATTAGTCATTTTAGACAAAACAATGTACCCTTGATCTCGTTTTGCTTGCGTACTTACCATAACAATCTATTTGATTATAAAAACAAATTTCCATTTCTTTTGGAATACTTTTTTTTTGTCTAGAGAAACTATATAAGGTCCTTATATATGCAATGTTCAATTTAAGCTTTAAAAGCATCAGCTTGGCGTTGGTTTCAGTTTTGTCATTTCCGTAGTTAATCACTTTTCAATAACTCTATAAAAAAGTTCCAAAATTTTGTCAACGCATGACATTAAAGAACATTTTTTTAAGTTATAAAAGGTTTAGTGCAATAGCAGCGGTTAATGAAATTAACGTCTTGGGTTCGTATCCCGACACGGTCCGCTTGAAAAATGTTAGGCGAGCATATTTCACAAAAATATGCCCTCGTTCGGATGAGAGGTAAAATGGAGGTCTCTTGTGCGAGTGTTGTCACGCACGTTAAAGATCCCTACCTTGCTTGGAACAGCAAGGGTTCGGCAAAATTCCAAATTTTTCAGGTAAAAAAAACTCGCCCCCTGGCCAATGTAGTACTTTCGGGTGGAGCATTGGAAAATCACATGTAAGCCTAATGAAATTAACTAGGCATTTGAAGAAGACACAACGACGTTCTATGTATTGTTTTTATAACGAAAATTTTGTCTTGAAAAAAAAACCACGTGGGCGGCCGAATATGATCTTAAACAATGAAGATATAGGGTAAGAAGTTGAACGAAATTCATCTAATTCGCCAAAAAAAACTTTGTATAGGTATTCTCGGTATCACTAACTATCGCAAGTCGTCATTTTAATCAGTTGAGAAAAGCAAAAATCCAATAGATAGGTTCCACGCGAGTTAACCTACAAAAAAATTGAAACGTTACAAGTGTCATCTTTCTTGCTTAACCGGAATGAATCTGTATCAATTCTTCAACGCATTGTAATTTGCAATAAAAATGAATTCTCTAGGACAACCACAAACATTCTAGACAATGGTTGGATTGCGCCGATTATCCAAGACATCAGGTGAGAACAAGACTCCGTCCAAGAACAGTTGTAGTGAAAGTATATTGATATTACGAAGGCGTAGTCATTATTCTTTCTTGCATCCTGGTGAAACCATATCACTAGATTCACATTACATGGAATATATGCATAAAAACTACAAGTTAAGCAACCGCCTCTAGTTAATGGACGTGCACAGATACTCTTGCATGATAATGCTAGATAACATGTATCGCAATTGACCGTGAGTAAGTTCTCTGAGTTAGTAAATATTCCCTGTATGTTTGTTGTGGTTTGTTTAGCATTCTTCTTAATCTTCTTTGGGAATGAAACCACTCACAGTTTTTAAAATCTATTTTATTTACGTTTCGATCCATGTCCTAGGATCGTTGTCAAAATAATTGCTTGCACATCCACTCGCTATAGCTGTGGATGGCACATTTTTTGACTCCCAAGGTTCAGGACCAATGTAAGGCGCTTGCGCACTCTGTATAAATAATTTTGACAACGATCCTAGGACATGGATCGAAACGTAAATAAAATAGATTTTAAAAACTATGAGTGGTTTCATTCTCTGAGTTAGGATATGAAGTTCTTGATCATCAATGATATTTCTCTGACTTATCGCCTACCGAATACCATTTTTCCAAAGCCACGGAAACTTGGAAACAGTTTGTAAAGTTGTTGGTTTATTAGCCGAAACTCTGTAATTGAGGCATTTGAAGAACTGTTGGCCATAAAAATGCGCGTTTTTTTTTTAAAATGGATTTAATCCATTTCCTGATCGTTCCCAACATACTATCGCTGCTAATGATTAATATTTTAATGAATAAATACTTTTAAAGGCTGTCCCTCTGCACTGTTAATTAACAGATGTATAAAAAAATTTAGAGATCTCATGATACTTTCTCGCTTTTGTTAATAGTAAAACATTTGCAAAAGTAACCCACCCTAAACAGTATTTTCGCACACCACTATATGTAAATTGGAGGTTAATATTTTTGTTAGTAGTTAAACAATTGAAACTACTAACCAAGCCTCCCAACGCTCAATTGGCTCACTGTCTATGGGAGATGGTACCATTACCAGGAATGGGAAAAAGATTATAGCTCTTTAGCTGCGAACTTACTTTTGTGGTTCAACATAGTTGAAAGAATCATGAGTGGGACCTAATGTTGCCAACGGAGCGCATCTCAAAAGGACAGAGCTGTAAGCGTCGCCGTGGATCAATGTAGTAAGCGTAAGACTACGGATCCCAAGGTCCTGCGTTCGAATCCCGACACGGCCGACTGCTTGAAAAATGGCAGGTGAGCATTTTTCACAAAAATTACGCCCTCGTTCGGATGAGAGGTTAAATGGAGGTCCCGTGTGTGAGTGTTGTTATGCATGTTAAAGATCCCTACCTTGCCTGGAACGGCAAAGGTTCAGGAAAATTCTAAATTTACAGGCAACAAAAAACTCGCCTCCTGGCCAATGTAGTACCTTCGGGTAGAGCATTGGAAATTTAAATGCACGGACAGAGCTGTAGGAAGAAAGTGATGACCTTTCAAAAAACAAAATGGGCGATAAATACTTTCAAATCATACAAATCTCACGACACGGACGTGATTTTTCCAAGCATATTACAAAATGAATCAGGTCGTCTACTGTGCTTAATTTGCAGAGTTTTGATAGCTAACTAGGCCTACCACTAAATCGGCGCAGATGGAGGTTAACTAAAATAGTCTTTATATCAGAACCTGGCTGTACGGACCACTCGCAGGGAAAAACTTAATAGGTCCATCAGTCTTTTGTCACTTCCTCTTAAGGCAATGGAAAAACTGCTTGATAGGCATGGGACCCACTACACCCGAGCCTGCCTTTAGAGCAGGACCCTTGGCATAAACAGCTATCCACCACCTGGTTTCCAGCGTAGAATATGCTCTAGATAAAAAAGCTGGCCTTCTGGATACCTTTATGGACATTGAGGGGGATTCTAACAGTACATTTTTCCGCTGGACCTTATTGGTTACTAGATCAGTTGGGATGGAGGAGACTTGCTGCAAGTGGATAGACTGCATGCTAGGAGGAAGGAAAGCATTAACAGAATTGTTAGATAATACAATGGTGGTCCAGGTGGCAAGGGGCTGCCCCTGAGGGGAGTTATGTCCTTGCTGCGGAATCTCGTCATAGACGGACTATAATGGAAGATGACTAGGCTATATTTTAACCTGCTAGGATATGCTGATAGTCTGGCGGTGTTAGTGGAGGGTAAACACAATTGCGTTATCAGGAACTGTATACAAAAAGCCCTGAAAATAGTAGAGAGGTGGACAACAGAAGAAGGTCTCAATGTCAGTCCCCAAAAATCTACCTTAGCACCTGTTACGCGGAGAACTAAGATTGAGGGATTACACTCCTCTTCCTTAACGGTAACGGAATTGCTCTATCGGGCAGGGTGTTGTATTTAGGGGTTATGCTAGACTGCCACTCACCTGGAACAAACAGATCGATAAGGTGATGCTTAAGGTGGAAAGTTCTTTAGCGGTTGCGGCAAATCCTTGGGACTAGGACTAAACATAGTATGCACTAGTGTGGTCAGATCAGCGACAACATATGAAGCTTTTATGTAGTGGTCCAAGGCTGAGCAAATAAACACTAAAACTAAGCTGGACAGGATCCAGAGATTGGCCTAGTTAAGCATTACAGCGACGATGTGTTCAACGCCCACTACTGCTATGGAGACTTTCCCTGGCCTTCCCCCCTACACTTGGTGGAGGTGGTGGGGGAAGCAAGACTACGACTGTACATACTCAGATCACTTTGTCCAAATTTATTGAAGGGACGAAACATACAAGTATGCTTCGGAGAAATTTAGGGCACCTGTTCGAAATGCGTATGAACAAAATGACTGCCCAACATCGGCCGGAGACACTAATTGAAACAATTATTCAGACGTAAAATGAAGAAAAAGGTAGCCTACTCCCGGAAAGCGTGATATGTTGCACGGATGGCTCCAGAGGCAAGACCGGTTCCGGATTTGGATTGTTTTGGAAAGACCGGAGGCTAAAATAAACTTTCCGTTAGGAGTTAATGGCACCGGTTTTTCAAACAGAAATATACGCTATTTAATAAAGTGTGCGAGAAAACATAAAGGGAACCTTCTCTAGAAAATAAATCTATATTATATATGATAGCCAGGCGGTACTAAATGCTCTAATAAGTCGGAAGGTGTCATTAAGACTGGTATGGGAATATATTGAGGTACTTAAGGGACTTACAAGGCAGAACACTATGAAACTGCAGTGGGTGCTAGGTCACCAAGAGATCAATTGTAATGAAATAGCAGATTAACTGTCAATACAGAGTGCACAAGGGCTTTACATTGGTTCTGAACCTTGGGAGTCAAAAAATGTGCCATCCACAGCTATAGCGAGTGAATGTGCAAGCAACAATTAGGAGACTGAAAGACTCTGCCAAACTGACTCGCAGCAAGGCGCTGTTAGAGGGACGTAGCAGGTAAAGATCTCGGGAACTGCTTTGACTAAGTAGGGTACAGCTCAGGATCGCTGACAGGACATACATCTGTCAAGGTTCACTTACAGAGAATGCGTAAACATAACTGAGACCTCGAATACAGGTTCTGTCAGAATGGATCAAGACTGCAATGCATGCATCATACAATTGCGAGACGCTGGAAAGAAAACGATAGCGTCTATTCGGTAGACAAAAGTCGAAACCGAAGGAAGTTGATACCCTTTCGACGAGGGACCTGTGCACCTTTGTACAGGGTCGTTACGGGTAAAGCAAGCGTTAAGAGGATTACATTTGATTTGCCCTGAAGGGGCGGGGACCCCGTTACAATATAAAAATGTGTCAACTAACTGCGGTGCTGCGGAAGTGGGTTCCTAGGGGAAAAGTGAGAACAGAATACTATAGAACAATAAAGAAATACAAAAATAATAAATAACAACGTCTTATATACAAAAATTCTATATTACGTTATCATTTACACTGAAAGTTTTTCTACTGTCAAAATCGAGGGGCGCGAAACCGCCTATCACAGTGATTCTTTATGATGTTATTTCTATACGAAATACGGTTTTCCGCATAAAAGTCCCATGCATCCTAAATTTGGTCATAATGACAGCAATTTTTCCAAATCAAATGCTCCTTCCAAGTAAGACTTTCGGTGAGGTAGCTGGATATCTTTACAAATCACTGACTTTACCTATTTCCTAAGTAAGCTGAACTAAAATAAAATCTAGCAAGATATTGCTAAAATAAATCCTTAAGAAAAATTTTCGAAAAAACATATTTTAGCGATTTACAAACTATTCGCCACTCCAAATTTTTTCTGCCTTCATATGTAATTATAAGACATTCATAAATTCCAAATTATTGGCAATGTCGTTCAAAATAAACAAAAAAAACATTTATATTCCAACTTTGTGCTGTTATTGTCCTTTTTACAATATGTACTTTAATCCCAACATCTACATATTTCTTAATATTTGATACTAATAACATTATCCTTAAATTTTATCACCATTCGTTCTGTCGATAAATCATTAATCAATCGATAAAAAAATAATCGCTGTGATTTTCAATTAATGTCCTATGTCATAAAATTTCAACAATTACTACGTTCAACACTCACATATAAATTATATCGAATCCTAAACAAGCCTATAGTATTGTTTGCAGTTTGATTCACTTATTATGAGGTTCAAGATTTCCAGACCGCATAAACTTTCCATTTTTCAAACGACAACACAACACAACCTAAAATTCCAACTTAATGGCAGGATGAACTTGAACTACCCAAATACCCACCACTTTCAAACGGTCACAACGATAATAACTCCACACTTAGGTGCATGGAAAATACCTCGCCCCACGCCAGAGTAAGTTTACATCTAATACCGCATGCCACGTTTTTGTCGTCTCTGCGAAACATCAATTTTTAACGTTCCTTACAGTTGCGTAACATTCAACGTTACGTCTGACTTAACCTTATCTCAACCCTCCTCATGCGGCCAAGTCTGCCCTCGTTTATTCACGCATCCTCTACATGTTGATGTTAACTTATTATGTTGTGGGTGATTTTCCATGTTATTGTACAATCTTGCTATTGAGTTTATGGCAAATGACACGCAGGAAGTACGTGTTACTGCGTAATTTACATAGGTTCTTATTTTAATTCCTTTATCTGAAGCTATACAAAATGCATACGTCGCCATGAATTCGATTAATAAAGTTAGGTTACTTCTGTAACCCTACACTTATGTATTCTCCTTGCACAGCGTCTGGTTTGTTACATTGCAGTCAAGTACGTCTGTGGTTCAGTTTTAACGTAATTGAAACTATGTCTACTAAAAAGTATGTCATATTTCATGGGATTTATTAAAGTGAACTTTCTAAGGCTCATATCTGGGGTGCATATCCAATGAGTTCACATCTAAAGCTTACTTAAAAACATGACGTACTTCCACTACGGATTTTTATGGTTATAATTAGTTTGTTTACATTTTTGTGGTTAAAATAATTTACAACCCTTGATTTAAGTTTTAATAAGCATTATTCTACATGAAAATTAAAATTATACAGGGAGCCTCAATAAAAAGTTTGTGCGTTCAAGAATTTTTTTCGTTCACAACTAAATTATTGTTAGCGTAACGCAACGCGTTAGAGGGTTTAGGCTTTGCCGATTTGGTATGAGAATCAACCAGGGTCAACGCAATAAGGTTTTTGAAACGCGGGGGGGCATAGTTGTGAATCGCACATTTGGACTGTAAAAACGTTCCACTTCACCGCGTTTAGATAACAATCAACAAAAAAAGTTTATTAAAAATCAGAAAATTTATCAATTTTATCAGCCAGTCGTCACTTCCAAGAAGAAATACCCAAACCGGTACATGTGCGAAATTAGTATCGAGATTGGGTTACTGTTAGGTATGTTTCACTACTAAGAAAGTCTACTCAAAAGGGGAAACAGTATTGAAGTTAGGTTACCGTTAGGAATATTTTTCTACTAAGAAAATATTCCCAAAGCCCTTTCTTAAAATATACTAACTTTGAATTATTAGCACTATTAAATAGTGCTGAAACAAATGTAGTTGCATGCGTTGTTAGGATGTTTAACTATTAATTAAATTTGAATATAGCACTAACTCACTAAGCTCAGGTTGCTTTGACGCTCTAGCTTGTTGTTTAGTTCCTAGCTAAAATATCCTAGGCAGA
Organism: Platerodrilus igneus; assembly: GCA_036346225.1. Lineage (NCBI taxonomy): Eukaryota > Metazoa > Arthropoda > Insecta > Coleoptera > Lycidae > Platerodrilus > Platerodrilus igneus. Next base: position 986,062 of record JARFIW010001109.1, on the reverse strand, counting down.
AATATTCAACCGGTCACGCTCCTGTAGAGTTGTTATTATATAGTTATTTCGTAATTATTTCCGAAATAGTGAAAGTTTCGCACGTTTCCGTACTTGTTTTTTCTTAATTAAAGATGTTTAAAGACGCAGCTATCCCTAAAGAACTTCAAGAGTTAGTTTTGGCCGGTCGGGAATCATAGACGTACCTCAGTAGATTCATAAGGTGACGGTAGTCAGAGGGAACAAAAGTAGATAAACTGGTTTTTGGTGATACTATTTCCTGAGATTCTCGCAATACTTTTTTTTTTGTTTTGGAACTTATTTTCAAGTCAGAGTCTCAATTACCTGCAACGTCTTGTTACTGCAAAGTAAATTATTGACCAATTTACTTACCCACCAATGGGTTAGATTACGCAACTCTACGGGAAATAGGAGCCCCTAAGACCCACCGGTGGTTCACACATTAAAATCAAACAGTTGTTAAACATATGTCCGATAAAGGTAAAGCCATGACGTTTTATGTTTTACAGATGTGCAAACAATAATAGAAGGGTGTGTCTTTTAGGGTGACCTAGTAGATTTGCTATCGTCGCAATAGTAAGACATTAAATTTCGTCTTGGTAATGGTGTGGTGATATGTAAATCGGGAAAAATCTAGGACACTCAGCACCTAAATTACAATTACAGATCAGTTATAAAGTGGACCCGGTTTCCGTATTACATATTTATATCGTCTGGTATTATATCTGTACCAGGAATAAATATTTGCAGTTCTACAACACCAGCGATATTGCCGATATTTATAACATCAATCCTCTTGAATCGCCTTTGTAAGTACTCACGGTATTTATGTCTTGAGAAGATAGTTCACAGAAGCCGGAGTGAACGAGCAGAATTTTAATTATGAGCGTAGTAGTAAAGAAGCAGCCGCAGTGAGTTCCTCGACCTAATCGCGGTAAACTAGTGGAAGGCACGCACTTTCGTTATATTTGTTTCGTGAATAACAAATATACTTCCGGTATTTTATGTTGCATAACTGAAGTGACCCTTAAAGTGATATTGAAACGTTTCTGTTTGAATGCACAATATAATTTATTGTTGTGCTACCTGAATGTGCACCGGTTATTCATCGTGTCGGATGGATTTTAAGAAAAATTGATGATGAATAGGTAAGTTGAAATCATCAAATTAATTATGTATTCGACTAATTTAAATTGTTTGGGGGCATTTTCCGGTTCGTAGAACACTAACAAAAATTGTATATCCAAAAATTTCTTAGAATACTCATTTTGTCGGTCATTTGACGTAACGAAAAGGACACGGAAATAAAAAATTAAGACAAAAATGCTTTATAACAAATTCAAGTTTTTGATGCGTGAAGTTAGCACTGCATACAATACATATAGGGCGTAAAATTTAAAACGCGCCCCAAATGTTCCTTAAAAATAAACCAGTAATCTTTTGAACAAAGTTATAAATGTACGGGCTTCACGCACCATCGAACGAATTGAAATACCAAGCTGTCATAAATCTTTTCCGGTCTTTTATGCTTCAAAATTCAAACCTGCAGTATCAAGAAAAATAAACAATTTAAAATATTTGAAGACCGGGACTTCCCCGTGGTAATGTGTTTTTGTGGTTGCATCATTATCATGCGGTAGTCCACCTAAAAGCTGTGGTTATTTTTATTAAATACTTCACGGAAAGTACCAGATAAGTATTTTTGCTCTAAATGTAATTTACCGAAACTTGATTTAAAATATTTCAAGATTTCATCCCACTAATAAACGGATATTTAAATAATTACGTTACTTAGAGATGTATGTGAAATTGGCACAACGTTTTTCGAATTATTATTTTGAAAATTGCCAGATATTTCTGACTACATTATGTTCCAAACTGATACTGTTTCTTTCCAAACGGTTTTCGAATAAAACACCCCTTTTTAGCGGCACCCCATTTTTTCGAGAATTGGAGATTTTGTGTGACTATAGCTTGTTCGGAAAAATTTTAGCTTAGCTACTGAGCTCTTGGTAAATTTGATGTCATTCGATAGTTTTCTTAAACTGAATCCAATGGTGAAACTAATTTTTTTTTTACGGAAATAATTAGCCGAGAAGTAGTTTAGGATCGAGTTCATTTTTAATATATGGTTAAATGAGAAATACATATGAACATTTTGATATAAACAAAATAAAATTTACATCGAATGCGCCATGAAAATTATTGTTTGAAAAAATGAAAAACGAGTAAATTATAAAAGATAAATTATACAAATAGCGTTTATGAAAGAAAAGAACAATTTTTCATTTCTGTACAGTTTAAACGAAGAAAAATTCACAAATGTGTTTGTCCAGTTTGTCTATTCTCTTAATTCCTCCATGTTCCGATCAATTTTTTAAAAGTCTCCAATTTGCCTAGATAGTTTGGGTATGAACTCGTCTTAGGGTCAGTACAAACTCTCTAAACCCTGATAACCTGTCCAGCAATCGATAGATTGTGATCCCAAGCGCTACATGCTTTATGATTCAATTCCAAAACTGTTCCCTTATCTATGTTGTTATAAAGCAAATTTCGAGTTGAAAGTTTATAGGATAGTCGGTTTCATGAAATCCAAGCGCACGATTTTCTTCAACCATCCTTTTTTTGTTCAATTTCGTTCTCTAAATATAATATCATTAAAAAACAATTAGAATGTATTTTTTAACGTTTCGTGACCTAACCTAATACGAACAAATTTCAATATAGAAATGTGCCTTCTCATTTCGTAATCTAACCTAACCTGACCTAATATAATCAAATTACAATAAAGAATTTTTACTTGCCTAGATGATACCTATCTCGATTACTTTCCTTCGCCTTACATGTGATTTTCCAATGCTCCACCCGAAGGTACTACATTGGCCAGGAAGCGAGTTTTTTTTTACCTGGAAAATTTTGAATTTTACCGAACTCTTGCTGTTCCAAGCAAGGTAGGGATCTTTAACATGCATGACAACACCCACACACGGGGGCCTCCATTTTACCTCTCATCCGAACGAGGGCGTATTTTTGTGAAAAATGGTCATCCAAACATTTTTCAAGCGGACTGTGTCGGGATTTGAACCCGGGACCTTGGGCATAGTAACCACACGCATACCAACTACACCACGGAGCCGCTCCCCTTCACATACCCTACATGTGATTTTCCAATGCTCCACCCGAAGGTACTACATTGGCCAGGAAGCGAGTTTTTTTTACCTGAAAAATTTTGAATTTTTCTGAACCCTTGCTGTTCCAAGCAAGGTAGGGATCCTTGACGTGCGTGACAACACCCACACATGGAATCTCCATTATACCTCTAATCCGAACGAGGGTGTATTTTTGTGGAAAATGCTCGCCCCAACATTTTTAAGCGGACCGTGTCGTGATTCGAACCCGGGACCGTGGGCGTAGCAGTCACACACATATCACTACGCCACGGAGCCTCCTAACTTTTCTTCACCTCCAATTCTTCCAAAATTTTCATAATCCTTATCCAAACCTAACATGCATACTTCACGGCAAAATGAGAACCAGTCCACACCGGTTGAGCTTAATATTCGAACATTTCCATAAGAAGTTTGAATAATATCTTCAGCTATGAACATTCTTCTTTCTTTAAAACAATACGATGTACAGAGTGCTCAAGATAAAGATGAATAGCATGGGGATCTCGGTAGCAGTAATTTTTTTCTTAACCATCCTCCCGAATCTTTACGTTCGAACGAGTCCTCGGTTAGGTTACTGTTAGAAATAGATATTATTATTAAATAACACGAAACACAAATCACTTAACACTGCAATAGTTTTAGCAACAAAACAAAACAAGACTGTTCTGATATGCGTGTTAAGAGATTTGTGTTTTTTAATAATAATATCTATCTCTAATAGTAACCTAACCTCAAAAAGCCTATCGCGGGACTCGTTCGATCGTAAAAACTCGGGAGGATGGTTAAGAAAATAATTTTTGCATCTCGGAAACTGTAAGAGTTATGACGACGTTTAAATTACAAAAAAGTTGTGCAATTTGGGGATCAATAATATGCTGTTGAGAATATCCCAAAATTCGGCTTACTTCCGGAGATATTTGAAAATATCCGAAATATCGCAATTTTGGTTTTATTTTTTTTAAGTTATTTGAAAAGGTATAAAAACAAAATGCACTTTGTCACTACCACTATTTTAGATGTACAAGATGAAGTTTACAAATTTTCTATTGAACGTTTCATTTCGAAGAAATCATCATCAACTTTACTTTTTTATATGGTCTGCAAAAAAATACGCTCTTTATTAAATAGTATTTTCTACTACAAATTCAATGATGTATGGCATGGTATGGCTGTCATGTGCTTTTATTTAAAAAAAAGGCTTCTTAATAAATTTTTAAGGTATTGGTGTTATTTTAGTATTTTAATTATATTAATGTAACGAATCATGTTTTGAAGTCCCAGTATTTTAAGAGAGATGCACGTTTTTATAAATACTCCCTGTATGTTTGCTGTGGTTTGTTTAGTATTCTTCTTAATCTTCTTTGGGGATTAAACCACTCATAGTTTTTAAAATTATCTTTATTAACGTTTCGATCCATGACCTAGGATCGTTTTCAAAATAATAAAAACTTCAAGTTTGACATTTATGACATAAATTGAAGGTGACTTTGATTTATTGATGTTTGAAATATTTGGTTTGAGTACACTAAACAAAAATTTTTAAAGTTTAAATGAATGATTGCCTTCAATTTGTGTTACGGCCTGAGACCGACTTTTTTAGGTATATATATATATATATATATATATATATATATATATATATATATATATATATACAACCTTCCTAGAACAACATTGGTATCTGACAAGTGTAAACCCGCCATAAGGTCACCTCAGAACAATGTTAAAATCTACCAAAGAGATAGCCTAAATCATAATGATTTCCCCTTCAAAATAAATATAAAAAAACGACTACTTAAGCCTTTTAATAATACAATTGCACACTTCTTTAATAACCATCCTCTAAATTGTATAAATAGAAACATGTTAAAAAATGTTTTCCAATTCCCAAGTTATTGAATTTTTACAATAAAAATTAATCAGCTGATTTCACGTTAAGCGTATTGGCTACCTAAAAAAGTCGGTCCCAGGCCGTAACATAAATTGAAGGCAATCATTCATTTAAACTTTAAAAATTTTTGTTTAGTGTACTCAAACCAAATATTTCAAACATCAATAAATCAAAGTCACCTTCAATTTATGTCATAAATGTCAAACTTGAAGTTTTTATTATTTTGAAAACGATCCTAGGTCATGGATCGAAACGTTAATAAAGATAATTTTAAAAACTATGAGTGGTTTAATCCCCAAAGAAGATTAAGAAGAGCACGTTTTTATGTTCGACATTACTTTTTCTAATGAGTTTTATTACATGTTAGCTACGAAATGCCCACTTCGTGGATCCATTATAAAATTTGTCCTTTACAATATAACTTAAATTTAATACTTTTCTTTGTCCATGTGAATCAAGAAATTTTAATTAATTTTTATTGTTAATAGATAATCGTGGGCGACGTGCTTTTTTTGGGTTTTTTGGTATGTAGGTGAATCCCCCACTCTCCACGTTTGGTAGTTAGCTTGGTATTTACGTTTCTTCCGGCTACGTCTAGGTACGTAGCACATTTCAACCTAAAATATGTCAGCAAAACAAATACATTTCGTATCACTGGCTAGTTAATGACTGCTGCATTCAATAACTAGTGCAACATTCAGTATACTTCACGGAAAACTGTATCATGGAATAAATGATACTCTACAACTAGAACCCAAGAAAACGGTTTTTATTTTCAGTTCAGCATAATTTTGCGTGTGAACTTTCTTCGTTCCAAAATTATGAGGTCATAGGCGCCACCGCTATACATTATTAATTAAAACAAACGAGTCGTAAAAGTAATCATGTAGAGTACAAAGTAATCATGCCATCATTTCTAACCTTACAATCACCATAATGAATTTAAGAACCTTTGAGTATGAACAATATAGGACACGAGGATAAACCTCCTTTAGATCAAGAATGCATGGAACTTAAAAATTATATTTTTTGAAGGAAATAGCCCTAACCGTGAGTATTTACCAATACAGAAACTATTAAAATGAAATATGATTATAAACATTTCAAAGAAATGTCACAGGTTCAAGATTAGTAAAAGAAAACTAGCTAAAGGGCAGTCGAAGAGTTAGTTCATTACTTGAAAGAGTGACGAACTACTCCAAATCAACATTGAGGCTGTAACTAATAGAGAGATAACTTTTTGTTCTAAACGGTTTACTTTTAAGGCGCATTGGGACTTTTTTAATTGTTGTCTGTAAACATCCATTTTTTTAAGTATTCCCCAAAACATCCCTCAAATGTTTTTATTTCACAGATATAGATATGCACGATAATTCAGAACTAGGAAATCAAATGTAAGTTCTATTATAAGCAACTCATAAATCTGTCATTCTCTGCAGGAAAATGGTTTTAAATAACTTCGTTTGATGCACTTAACAATTTGTTACTTAAGCGCGGTTTTATTTGAAAGCGTTTTTGTATGAATTCCTTTACTTCAATCAAAGAAAAATAGTTATCTATATACTTAATTAGCTTGGGCAATGTTTTGTAACTGAACTGTGCCAAATATGCTAGTAGTTGAGTACTGAACGCGTAATAATTCAATGACCTGCATTATGTATTTAAAGCTCTATGTAATACATCTGTACAAGAAGAAGCCAATTTTAAACGAGTTCGATGACTGACTTCCTTTAAAACAAATCATAAATCAACCTCGACGTGTTCTTCGAAATAATATTCATTTTCCTGCTTTTGTTTTAATCGTTAAGTTTCAACAGTGCGACTAATAGAGTTAAATATTTGAACAAATCAGCACAACAAATTAGGGAAAAAGTGAAAACTAGTCAACAATTTGCTATTTAAAAATAAAATTGAGTTAGTTTTTTAATTCGGGCTTCTTAAACGATTAGCAAAAACTTAAACAAACCAAGATTTAAAATTACACTAATAACTAATTCATTGAATATCGGTGAAATAATAGGGTATAGTTTTTAGAAAGCAATAGAACCGAACAAGTGTAAAAGATATAAAAAAATGATTGACACAAGGCTGTTTTGTATTTAACAAGAAAAAACTTCTGCTAAGTTTGAAGACAACAAACAGAAACAAGGAAAGATTGCTGAAAGCATGTGTGGAGCACGGCGTTGTACGTCTGTGAAACGTGGACATTGGGAGAAGCGGACACGAAAAACATAGAAGCCTTTGAAATGTGGTGAAAATTTCCTTGGACAGACAATGTTAAGAACAAAAAGGTACTAGAAATGGCAGGGGAAGGAAAAGCATGTGGGAAACGGTAAAAAATAGAGATAGGATGATTGGACACATACTAAGACGTTTGGGTATAGCGCAGCTTATATTAGCAACAAAGAAAGGAAAAAGCGAGGTAGAAGAAACCCAGATTAGACTATTGCTCACAGATAGTAAAAGACGTAGGCTGTGTGAATTTCAGTGAAATATGTAGGTTATCTCAGAATAGAAGACAATGGAGGTACGCGTCCGACCAGTTCCAGGACTGAAGACCTAATGATCATGAACTAATTCATATTTAGTCAAAACCATCAGTTGTTTTGATCAAATTGGCTTAGGTCTATGTGCGCAGTTATTTTGTTTTAGTTTTGACAGATAAAAAATCATTCGTTTTTATGCCATTTAACATAATCATTTCCAACAACTCTATAAAGAATTCTAAAAATGTTGTTAACGCTTGATATTCGGGTATTTTTATTAATTTAAAAAATGTTTAAATGCCACCGCAGCGGCTAATGGAATTAACCAGGCGTTTGGAGAAGACACGTGTACCGTTGGTTTACAAATTCTTACAACAAAGCGTTTGCCTTAGAAAACGAACCACGTTGGCGACTAACTATGACATCAAACAATGAAAAGTTACAGGAAGGAGTTGAATATAAAATTTGTCGAATTCGCTAGAAAACTTTTCAGAGATGTTCGACGTATCAGTAAGTACGATAAGTCATCATCTCAATTAGTTAAGAAAGGGAAAACTCAATAGATGGGATATGAGTTAACACCAACAACCAAATTGCTACGATTTACAATTGCCATTTTCGTTGCTTGATCAAAACTAAGTTTATATTTTCTATAATGCATTGTAACTTGCCATGAAAAATGGTTACTCTATGACAACGTCAAACGTTCTGCTCATTGGTGGAATCGTGCTGAAGCTCAAAGGCCGCTGGGAGGAACAGGACTTCATCCAAGAAAGACTGCGGCGATTGTGTTATGAACTGGGGAAGGTTATTTCATTTTTCTTTTTTGCAACCCGATGAAACCATAAAAACAAAACCATATTGCAGGGAATAACAGATTATGCGTAAAAAAAGTTTTGAGTTAAACAACCGCCTGCATTTAATCGACGTGGACCAATACTTTTGCATGATACAGCTACACCGTGAGAATGCTGTCCGAGATAGAATTCGAAGTTTTTGTTGTGCATCATGATTCCTTTGCGCGTCACCTACCGATTACAATTTTTGCCAGTCTTGAAAACCACTGGCAAAATTACAAGTTTACCACTTGACACTGTATTTCAGAGCATTTGAAAAATTTTTAGGCCACACAAAGCTATTTTTTTTACATGGTAATTAACACATTGCATGATCGTGGGCAACATACTATCGATAGATAATGGTGATTATTTTCACTTAATGCTTTTGAATCACTATCTATGGAGTTTTATTTTCATTTAAAAAGAGTACGTTTCATATGTGAAGACGTGATAAAAACATGGATTGGAGTCGGTTCAACTACACCCTTTTTAGCGCAATAACAAACGAAGTTAGTTTTCGATGCATCAACAAGGAATATTCAAATACCACTCCACAGGGATCGCGGTTGGATGTTCAATTGTTGATTCCGATTTTTTCTTGTTGCAGGATTATACTTTATTAATTTTATGCGCATAGAAACGTAAAGCTTGCATTCTGCATGCTGCATTTGCTGCAAGGTTCAAGGTTTATAAAAATTTATCAATAAGAAAGTAATAGTAGATTTTATTGTCATTAGTATTGTAACAACTTACTCCTAAAGTAGGGCAAGTTTATACATACCGAGGGTGTAAATAATTAGATTGGCTACCTTCGTACGAGGCCACAAAACCTTTGTTTTACATGTATTATCTTGTGGTAGAATTTAAGATCGATTTTGCACATTTTTGTACCAACTGCAGCAATCTTCAAAAGGAGGTGGAGGCCCCATTCTCGTCATATCTTGTGTCCTTAGGAAAATTTGTTACCGTTTCCAAACACCAACAGCTAGTGATAACAATAGAGAAAATTAAAACAATAATTAACAAAATTAAAAATCTATTAGATAATATAAACAACCATTGTAGCGATTTAAATTTTTTATGATGCATGCTAATTATACGGTTAATCTGCCAACATTGAGAATGCCTTACGATAAGACGCCAATGTTACAAATTAAGATACAATGCGTATTTCGAACACGTTTAAAATAATTGAGGCGGGCTTAATTACTATATTTGCACGCGATACGCGGTAGTACTGAACTTCAAAGACAAAGCTTTTACGCGTACCAGTTGGGAAAATTTCGACGGCTAACTTGGCTATAACCCCAAGAGAGAGTTGTACATGGGATGGATTGGATTTTTTTTAGTTTAACTGAAAACAATTTAAATTTAATTTAGACGCCACTGTATCTGGCAAGTATTAATCAAAAAGTTCTAATTTTAGGGTTTCTCAGACTTTGGTTATCTTAAAAAATGATTGAACAAAATTTGGTTACGTGACAATTAATTCTTCGAAAGAGCATCAGATCTAACAGTCACGTACAAATTTAATATAAAACTGTAATTTCCAACAATTTAATATAAATATAATTTCGGTATATAAGTAAGCTTAATCTTTTCTAAGCTTATCTTGAGTGAGAGCTTGAAATATAACAAAGTTTAAAGAAGGATATTTCTTTCAAGAGAAAATATATACAGTCGTAAAAAGTTACATGCAGTTACTCAGTCGCATGACGGGTCTTACAAATTGCAATAATGGTGTTTTTACAGCTAGGAACGTAACCAATTATCGGATGGGGTTATGGAACAAATCCGATTAAGGATTCAACAAAAATTAACTCACCCTTATATACTAGCCGTTGATGCTACCCTTACGTTGGTTTTGCCCAAGTTCTAGCTAGTTACTTGCTGGTGTGGGATGCAATGGATCCAGGCTGATCCCGAATTAGATGACCTATCGCCCTTCCTGACTTGTGGCTGCTTTTATTGTTCTGCACAAGCTTCATTCATCCGTGTGTATTTCTTCATGAGAGCGTTTATTTTGTTTATTTAACCTATCTATGGGTGTTTGCGCATCAACGACTCCCATCCTGCTTGCCTCGAAGATTACGTGGAAGTGAGCGAATTTAGAAAACAACTTATAAAGAGAATTCGGCCTGGGGAAACCTTATCAGAACAATTGCTTGGTGAGCACACACCGTGTTATGAAATAAGTTGAAAACCTTGAGATATGTTGTTAACAAAAATTTATTTACACGGACTTTGACAGGTTAGAATGCTATTACGACTTTCTAAGCAAAGTTTCAAGTTCTACATTATTGTGGGCGCAAAATGTAGAACTTAGCCTTGCAATTTAAGTAAACTAGGGAATAACAGATCGTATGTTGTTTTCCATATGTGACCAAGAACTTATTAAGAATTAGAAAATCTATTAGGTTTTGCAAATAAATATACTTAGCGAATTTTAAATTTTCTTCTATTGCTTTATATATAGTTGTTGTTCCGAAAAGAAATTTTGTTAAATACTAATAAAATTGTTACAACATTTACAATAATAATACATTCTTATACATATATTTTATATGTACATCTTATATTTTAACATCATATATTATTATAAATATTTTATAATCGCCTATATATATACATTCCTTAACAGTTGACATTTGGGTTGATAGTGACGTTTCGAAAACACAGACATTTTGGAATCTAAGTCCTTATTCGTGTAGAATTAGAAATAGATCTTCCCACAGCTCGATGTGTTTAAAATGTGTATAAGAAATTGAGTTTAGGCCCGGGCAGAGGCCCAGGGTTTGGAGCGTAGACCTGGGTTTTGAAATCATTTTGGGTAATTTAGGACATATTTTGTGCTCATTCTGTATGGGTATACCCATTAAAATTAATTTTTTAGGAAAACCCTTTAATAATGTGCAGTTTCATTTCCATTTTCCACTTCAACGAGTCGAAACATTGCAACGCGTGCTCGCAAAAATTTTATGCGACGGTTACGCAGTACGTAGACCTGTAGAATTTGACTTGTTTTTCTAGTCAACAAACTTAAGTTACACATCCCTCAATCCACCTCCCATCTCCCGCCGCACACTTAACACCTACCATACAACTCCCATCGTTTACCATTCGCTATTCACCACCCGTCGACCTCCACTCACCACTCACCTCCCACCGTAGGTTAGCCCCAATCTCTCCCCGTTGGGTTAGGTTAGAAGACTTTTCTTTAAGCTAAGTTAGGTCAGGCGACTTACCTTAAAGAGATGTCGTCTAACATAACCGGCAGAGGTTGGAGCTAACCTTAAGTGGGCGGTGAAAGGAGATCGGGTGGTGGTGGGCGGTGGGAGATGATATGTAGAAGGCGTTAAGTGTGCAGCGGGAGGTGAGTGGGGGATGTCCAACTTAGGTTTGTTGACTAGAAAAACAAGTCAAATTGTAGGAAATCTGTTTTTACAGGTCCACTGCATGCCGTCGCATAAATTTTTGCGGGCTTGTGTTGCCATGTTTCCACTCGCTGGAATTAAGAATACACATTGTTTGATACAGGGTTTCCCTAAAAAATTAATTTTAATGGGTGGTACAGAACGAGCACGAAGTGCGTTCTAAATTACCCAAAATGATCCCAAAACCCAGACCTGCGCTTCAAACCCTGTGCCTATTCCCAGGTATATGCCCTATTTCTTATACATTTTTGTTGAAAAATGGGAAATAATTTTTCCGAAATGTGTCTATGTATTCGAGGAAGCTGCGAGAACATAACTGATCCCTACTATTCTCGCACCTGCGTCAGTAAATCGAAATGATCGACTTAGCAAGCGCAATTCTTACATATTTTTATTGTTTATGTATGAATTTTTTTAAATGACATAAGTTCATGGACCTTTATTTATTCCCATCTAATATAAGAGCACTATTCGCTGGACTATCGAGCTGTGGGAAGATCTGTGCCTTAATATTTCTAATTCTACGCGAGATTCCAAAATGCCTGTTTTTAAAAAGCCTCTATCAACGCAAATATGGACTGTTAAGGAATGTATTTGCGCCTTTAATAGAAATGTGATATTATGGGTTTGGAAATTACAAAGACATATGGGATCAAGGATTCGATTAGGATGTTTGGCGGTATCCTGTGACTGGGAAAAGTAAGGTCATGCAGTTTTCTCGTATGTTAGATATGAGTATAAACTGGTTCTGTTTATGCCAATGCATTATAGCACAGACTCGGAGACAACTCTATTGTGTAGCGTCAGGACGAATACAATCTTTGGTATATATTTTCAAACCATATCATCGGTGACATGACATCCAAAATGTAAAGCAATGTGTTTTCGCTGTTGGAGTGCTAAAGTAGGATGATGAGAAGAAATGTGGACTCATTTTCTTTCACTCTGGTTTTGACGCATTAATATTATACAATTCTAGGAACCCACATATCAGTTGCGAAATGAAAAAAACTTACCCAAAGACAAAAGTTTATAATTGGATACATCCAACACACCCGATACGCATTCGACATACATCCGACGTAAGTCGGAAAATTCGACATACATCCGACGTAAGTCGGAAATGTCCACCAAAAATATCCTGGATGCTGTTGGAGTTGGGGAGTTTCTTGAGCAGCAAGAGGATTGTTTTGCGCGATTGGTGATGGAAAGAAGTCTATCAACGCGCTTAAAATGAACATGGACCTATACCGAAGTAAGTGAAGGTCGAAGTGTTATTGATGTTAAATCTTCGAATCATTCAACCAGTAATGGGTTAATAAAATTCAAAGTATTAAACTATTAGTTAATGTGTCGCCAAACATTATCGATTTATCGCGTAATGTGTTTCTAATTATAAAAGTATTTATCATTATTGCGTTTCGAATTACATGGTGATTTGCAAAGGAATTCCAGTTATATTTATTACGACTTGACTAATTAGTAACCTCAAGCATAAAGATATGAAGATGTTCATGACAGACCGTAAAAGTCAGAAGTAGGATCCATAACGCTATCAAAGTCAATACAGCGTTTTGTGGAGTGTTTGAAATTACATCTGATTCCAAGCTACACACTGAATATAAATATTTCACGACGTCTAATGCTGCTATCTTCAGGAATACTGATCTAACCGATTGTTTAAAGAAAGTGTCGAAGAACCTATAGTGGTGCAGCTGGAAGAACAAGAAGCCAGATTGTGGATAGAGTTTGAAGAACATAGTTGACTTGAGTGTTAATATCACCAAAGTTAATCCTACGCGAGGATCTTTGTACATTGAGTTGCCCGTCGAGATTAAACGGAAGCAGACGTATGTTAACGGAAAAAATAAAGATCAGGCTTGCTTCGCATGGTCAGTAAAGGCTGCGTTGTATCCTGTTAAGCAAGATAGGTATAGGGTAAGTACATACCCACATTACTCTGAAGTATTAAATCGAATTAAGAACTTCGAGGCTCTCAATTATATCTCGGTTAATGTCTACACCTTAAAACTTAACAAACGCAAGTTTACTGGTGTTCCTATACTGATATCGGAGAGTAGAGAAATAAATATGTGAATCGCCTAATGCTTCACAACCAGTAGTAGGATGAAAATATGGAACGCTTTTAATCTAATGCTAAAATGAAAACATTGAACTCACATTATGTGTGAAATAAGGACTTTAGTCGATTAGTTTCATCGCAACTTAGTTCTGATCATGTAAAGAAACACTTTTGCGATCGCTACATATACTACTTTAGTACCAAGAATATACTTCTGCAAAATGTTAGTGACTCTAAGACAAAGAGTACCTCGACTGCCTACGAAAGATGAAAGGATTATTTGTTTCAAAAATTTAGAAAATAAAGTTAAAGTTGCATTTATCGTATATTCCAATCTGGAATGTATACAACTCATTGTTTTCTCGGTCCTATTGGGGTGTAGACCGTGTATAGTTGTTTAGTATGGGACTTCGCCAATTTGCCGAAGACGTTGAAACTGTATTTATGTGTCCCTATGATATAGCTCCATTGACATTCAAACAATTTCACTTTGAAGATGCAAGTCATTGTCATATTTGCGAAGAACCGTTTAGTGCAAAAGATAAATAGGTTTCGCGAATACAATCATTTAGTGCCCGATGACAAAAACAGAGGACCAACGCTGAAAGTTGCAATAATAGGTATCAAGCCTCATACACTTCCGGTGGTGTTCCATAATCTAAGTGGTTATGACAGCCACTTTATAATTAAGAACGTTTCCGTTGATTTGGATGAGCGTGTGGAAGTGCTGCCAGTAACTAAGAAAAAATATATCTCCTTCGCAAAACATATTCCCCGAGAACTTAATCAACTATAAATTCATCGATAGCTTTCGGTTTATGATTTCATCTTTAGAAACTTTCGAATTTTACCTGAACACATTTCCCTTACAAAAAAGCGGATTTACCCATTTGAGTGAAGATCAACTTAATTTGCTGACTCCAAAAGGTGTCGAACCATATGAATTCATTGATTCTTTTTAAAAACTCGATTGCATTTTATTACCTAGTGAACAAGACTTTTACAACAAGCTGGAAGGTAAATAAATTACAAGTTAACTGTACGCACATGCACGTAAAGTGTGGGATGCATTTAATATTCAGAAGTTGGGGCAGTATTCTGATTTATACCCCAAAACAGACGTATTACTTGCAGAAGTTTTTGAGCAATTTCGAACAAATTGTTATACGACATACGGACTTGACCCCGCCCATTATTACACGCTACGTGGTTATGCATGGGACGTAGACTTCACAATCGCCTGTATCAAAAACTCATAGCACTAAGTTATGGGTACATTAAATTCAAAAGCAAAATATGTGACTCAGTATAGAAATCTAAAACAAGCTTTGGCGAATGGTATTAAATTATCAACAATCCATCGAGTGTTAAATTTAAACAAAGCTGCTGGTTCAAATCGTTCATTGATCTGAATACGAAACTTTGAAAATGTGCAAAATCGATCTTAAATTTTCTTATAAGAAAATACATGTAAAAAACTGGTTTTGTGGTCTCGTACGAAGGTAACCTATCTACTTACATATATTCTATTTTCACATTCTTTTGAGTTCCATTTTCAGAATCGCTGTTTTGATATAGAAAAATTACGGAATAGGTACTGCCAATAATCATTCCTGACATTTTCTTACAATTCTTCCATGTTCTTCGCCTGAAGCCGAATTAAGATTCGTAGTAAGCTGGTCAATTCATGTTTTCATTATCTATACTTGATTTGAATTGCAATTTGTTTCTTAATTGGGGCTTGCTCTCTTATAGATCTGTGCTGTGATATTCAAAAAAGTTTTTTTTTTCTCACTTGCAGTATAAGAAAACTCACCACACGTAGAACACATTGAATGGAGCTTACACTGAATTGATATAAACCTTCATATTTTACATGTGTATTATATTTCAACACATTTTATACAGGAATTACCCCAATTTCTCAGGCGAACGCTTGTTGTTACGCAGTGGTTATATTTTCTTCATTTCAATAGTAAATTTTTCCTTGAAGAGTTTCGTTCCTGTTTGCAAGATTGGAAATAAATTAGTTCCAGTGTAGTTTGTTTATGGGAAGTTAGCAGTGATGCTTTGTCTACGTTGTTTGTCTTAGCTAGAACATCACCATTCACAAATGTTATTTCAACAAAGTGAAGCGACAGTGTTGTAACCATTTTTGATCTACTATCAAAAAAGCACGAAACAGGCAATTGATCAGTATGGTCCACGTAGCTCATAATGCATTTATGGCTATCGTGTGGCTTGTGCTTGCTTTCTGTTAACAGTGATTTCATAATTTCCGTAAGTATGTATTGCAATTGTAATTACTTTGTTATCGTTCTATTTAAAACATGATACTGTCAGTATTGGAAAGTCTTCAATCGAAAAGACCTCTTGAACTTGAACACTACTCTGCGTTCTTTTGCTTGATAAAGTTTTTCTGAGTATTCCTTCCATCTGTCAGCCTTTTCTTTGCCTGTATATGCCTTTCCATTTGAGCTTTTTATATTTGTACAGCCGTTTTTTTCTAGTTTCTTTGATGTTTATGTAAGCTGCATCGACCTTTCCCACAGTCATACAGATTTCAACATCTTTGCTTTTCTCTTGCAACCATTATTCCTTTGCCAACTTGCATGTTATATTAGTCTCATTCCTGAGATTCCTATAATTCCTTTACTTGCCATCTTTTGCATTCCTAAATTTTCACCAGTTATCTATCAAATCCTGGATCTCATATTTCACATAAGTTTCTTCCGGTTCTCGTTTTTGTTCTCAGGTTTTCATCTGCTGTCCTAGTAACTTCAACTTTCAGCACTTATCATTCCCTCTCTAGAGTACTTCTTTCGCTTTTTTCAGCCTGCATTTCATTACTAGCAGATTATGGTCAGAGTCTACATCTGCTTCCTGATGTATTTGACAGTCAAGAACCTGGTATATAAACCTCTGCCTAACCATTATATAACCTACCTGGTACCTATCGGTATCTCCAGGTTTCATCCAGGTGTACAACCTTATTTCGTGTTTCTTAAACCAAGTGTCGGCAAGGACCAGATTGTGTTCTATACAAATCTTTAGCAGTCGGCTTCCCCGTTCGTTCCTTGTAGCCAGGTCACGTTCTTGTACTGTTTACATTCTCATCCTATTCCTCCGACTGCATTTCAGTCTCCTATTACAATCAAATTCTCATCCCCTTAATGTTCTGCATGGTATCTTCTATCTCTTTGTATACCTGTTCAATCTCTTCATCATTGCGTTGTTGGTAGACATATAGAACGATACTGTGGCTTTGTTTCTATCTTTATTACAATGTTTTGGTTATGTGGTTCATATTAGCTTACTCTCTGCAGTATTTTCCTGTTCATTATTAAACCAACTCTCGAAACCCCCCTTTTGGATTTCGTGTTAATGATTCTGTAATTTCCTCACCAGAGACTTGTTCATCTTTCCAACGTACTTCACTTATACCAACTTCATCTCACCTCAACCTGTCCATTTCCCTTTTCAAGTTTTCTAACGTACCACTACAATGCAAGCTTTTAACATTTCATATAATTATCTAACAGTTTATTAAAAGAATCTGAATACGCACAATCAAATTCCTTGGTGTATGAATAAAACTTTACCATCTCTCATGATCATTCTTCTTCCAAATTTCTTCATTATCATCATCATTATTAGATCTTCAGTCCTGAAACTAGTTATACGCGTAACCTCGTTGTTTCCTATTCTGAACTAACCTACACATTTCCCTGAAATTTGCACAGTCTGCATCTATCACTATCTGATCTAGGTTAAACTATCCCATACTATTCCCCAAAAATGCATTAGAAGTATTCTGCCCTTCTAATGTCTCCGATTTTTTTTCCACGGATATCTTTATTCTCCTACTGTTTCAATAGCCTATTTGTTATTAGCTTTGTCTGTCATCATACATCTGAAGCACAACATTTCAAAAGTCTGCTACCGTTTTTCTTTCTGCTTTTTCTACTGCCCGTATTTCATAGGCATACTGTGCTGTGCTCCACACATATGCTTTCAACAATTTTCTTCTTGTTTCTATGTTTGTTGTCTTTGATCATTGGCGCCGTTCTTTCTTGTTAGGTGCAGTTCGGTCTCCTTCTATTGTTTTACAATTATATACCATATTTTCCGACATTCAGTGGTTGTGAAGGGAGATAAGCAGCCTGTGGCTGCCAAGTTCCCTCAACACTTGAACTATTGCCGACTTAGTATTTTTTCCAAGATATCTTTTCGCACAGTCAACATTAGTTGCAGATATTTCACAACCAACACCTGTAGTTGTTGATAATAATCATCAGATTTATCTGCACTTGTTTTTTCGTCATTAGGTTTTCCGTCTCAGAACCGGTAGGACACGTACCTCCACTTATTTAAATACGGAGTTAGCCTACACAGTTCCCTGAAATTCTCACATAGCCTATATACAGCTCTATTCCTCTTCTATTCTTTTCTAATTATATTACCTATTTCACCGTGATTCGGTGGTATGTGCAGGGGGTTAAACAGCCTGTGGCTACCAAAATCCCCCAACATTTAGACATTTGCCGAATTAATAGTTTTGCAGTAAATCCTTTCACACAATTAATATTTTTCGAGAATATTGCACAACCAATACCTGTAGTTTCTTATAATAATCGTCATGTTTAAGTATAGTTATTTTTTTCGTCATTAGTTTATCCATCTTGGGACTAGTTAGATGCGTTCCTCCATTGATTTCTATTCTGAGCTAGCCTACACATTTCCCTAAAATTCCTACAGCCTACATCTTTCACTATCTGTGTGCAATAGTCTAACCTAGGTCTACCTCTACTTCTCTTTTTCCTATCTTTGATTCTAATATATTCCGCACTATTCCCTCATTCCGTAGTATGTGGCCTATCATCCTATCTCGCCTATTTTGTACCGTTTTCCACATATTTCTTTCTTCGCCTACCATTTTCAGTACCTCTTTGTTCTTAAGTTTGTCTGTGCATGATATCTTTATCATTCGTCTGTAACACCACATTTCAAAGGCTTCTACCTTTTTCTTGTCCGCTTCTCCTACAGTCCAGGCTTCGCCGCCGTACAGCGCCGTGCTCCACACATATGTTTTAAGCTATCTTTTCCTTGTTTCTATGTTTGTTGTATTTGAACACAGTAGTTGCTTTTTCTTGTTAAATGTAACACGACCTTATGCTAATCTTTATTCTAAATCTTTTGTACTTTTCTCATCTTGCGTTATTTGGCTGCCTAGGTAGCAGAAATCCTTAACTGCTTGTAAGTTCTTTTTTCCTATTTGTATTTTAGTTTTTGATTTATTTTCCCCTTCGTAGCATACTAGTACTTTAGTTTTATTATGGTTAATTTTTATAACGTATCTCTCTGTTAGTACTGTTTCCATTTCATTAAGAGTTGCTTATACCTCTTCCTTGCGAGATACTATTACTGCTGTATCATCCGCAAATCTAAGCGCATCAATCTTTTGTCCTTGCATAGTAATTCCAAATGCCTTCATGCATTTGACAGTGCACATTGCCTCTTTAATGTACAAGTTAAAAATTAATGGATATAGGACACATCCCTGTCTTGCCCCTTTCCCAATGTTTACTTCTCTACGTTCCTGCTCTAATTCTATTACCGCTGTTTGCTCTTTGTATAAGCTATGTACTATTCGTCTATCCCTATAACTCATTCCAATCTTTTTGAGTATTTCGAACATTTCTCTCCATTTTACATTGTGGAATGCTTTTTTCAGATCTACAAACCCTATTTACACGGTTTCCCCCTTTTCTATTGTTTTCTCCATTATTATTCTCAGAGCTAAAATAGCCTTCCTGTGTTTCCCTGTTTCGCCTAAACCCAAATTGATCTTTTCTTAGTATTTTTTCAGCTCGTTTTTCCATTCGTCCTTGTACAATTCTAGTTAATATTTTTGATACGTGTGATGTCAAGCTTATTGTTCGAAAATTTTCACATCTATCCGCGGCTTTCTTTTTTGGTATAGTTACTATGAAGTTACGTTTGAAATCTTTGGCTATCTCGCCTGTCTCACACATATAGCTTACAATCCATTGTTCTTTAGCTTTGCTGCATTTGCGAATAATTTCCCATTTTATGGTTTTGTATCTCTGTTTTCCTGTTTCGTCTGATTTATTTTTGTATTTTCGTCTTTCTTCTATTAAATTCAGGATATCCTTTGTTATCCATGGTTTTTCATTTTCTTTTTGTGTATATCCCAGAATATCTCTGGCTGCCATGTCTAAGCTGAATTTAATGTTAGTCCATTCTGTTTCGACTTCCTTAGTATCAGATTTTTTTCCGATATCTTTCAACAATTCATTTGACATTTTTTCGAATCTTTCTTGAATATCTTTATCTGTTAGTTTCTCAAAGTCAAAGTGCCTTTTTCCGTTTCTTTTTTTCAAATTTTTAAATTTAAGTGCGGCCTTCATAATTACGATGTTGTGGTCAGTGTCTATATCTGCTTCTGGGTAGCTTGTACAGTCTTTTACTTGATTCCTAAACCGTTGTCTAACAAGAATGTAATCTATTTGATATCTTCCTATATCTCCTGGCATCTTCCACGTATATCGTCTTCTAGCATGATGTTGAAATAATGTGTTTGTGATGATTAAATTGTTCTTGTCGCAAAATTCCACCAACCTATTTTCCCTGTCGTTTCTCGTGCCTAAACCAAACAAACCTACTACCGCTCCTTTCCTACCCTCGCCTATCACTGCATTAAAATCCCCAGTAATTATTAAATTCTCATGTCCTTTTACGTATCTTAGTATGTCTTCGATATCTTTGTAGATCGTTTCTACATCTTCGTCACTGTCGGTAGAGGTGTTACGGCTACTTTTGATTTATAAGTTGCCTTCAATGTAATAATAACTGGGAGGGGATAATCTTGGTAGTTATCATTATAAATTGTGCCCTTGACTAGCTCATATTAGGCCGCACAAAACTTTACACAAAAGGGGGGTAAGTTAGTGGGTTGACGCAAGAAAAGTTTTACAACACTTACCGGTTTAACGAATATATTTAATCAGTATAACATTAGGAGAAAACAAATTTGTTAGATTCTTACCTTATCTACTAATAACCAGCTGGTGTACGCATGAACTTGTTTCTTATAAGTACCTACAGATTTTACATTCAATATACGCATTTATACATATTGTAAAATGCAACACAGTAAAACAATCATATCAAGATGATCCAAGACTATTTATAATTACATAATATACCTTACTTTGCCTAAAGGATCTGCTCAGCTTGGCGACCTGAATATACTTCGGTGGATACGGATGCACAGAATGGAATTGCAAGCAATCACTATACAACGAGAGCGTTGAATTTTGTAGCCACCACCAGGCTGCACGCACAGACTCCAATTGCAAGGTTACTTTTAATTGCGACCTGAACTTGAAATCTTTTCCCGAAGGTCGAAACCTACGAAAACAATTTGCTAAAACAACTGACTAAGTTTGGATGCAACACCCTTTTGTGTTATTATTAAAATTTTTTTGTTGTTAATAAAAAACATATATAAAAAGTCAACAGCCATAGTTCTGTAATGCAACTTACACAAATTAATTATTAGGAAGGTAAACACTGTATTTGAAAATTTTGTGATTAATAAATTAATTAATTAATTTGATTTATTTACCTTTTCTGGGTTGAAGCAATGATCAGAGAAGTGTGAGCGTTATAATAATTCTGCAGAAAAGGTTTCTTATAACGGCCTCTAGTCGCTGCCAAAAATGGCGGTCAAAGTAGATTCGTAAAATCCTCAATAAACGGGTGGTCCAAGTTTCCGACGGCTAAACCACAAGCCAGACGATGTCTTCATACACCAAACGGAAACTCGTGTAAAAGTTGCAAGTATAAAAATCCCAAATTGGAAAAGCTCAAACACAGCTTTCAAAAATACCTGAAACCACGTTTCTACTACGACCTTCTTGTCCAACAACGAACTTTCAAATGTCCCACCGACCATCCACGATCGCACCAGGTTGGCTGGTTACCGAAACACGAATTAGAACATTCAAAAATGACCAATTAATAATTAACACGCTCTAGTCAGATCGCTCAAATCCAATAACAATCACGGTTATACGGACTACACCACTCAAAACAAAAATACACTAGGCAACATGTTTAAGGAATGACCTCCAATTTCATTCACGATTACCAACAAATAAGGCACGAAATTGATTGTATTCTTCGACTTATCAACCAGTGATAACATCAAGGACTTTGCATTAAATTACTAATGCAAATAATTGTATTGTATGAAATGATTTTCTGAAAGCCAAAAATAACCTGTAACAGAGGTGCCCATGTATACTTGTATTATTACTGTGTTTACCGGTTTAGATTCTAGTCTAACCATGGGTACTCTTTCGTTCTTTTGTAAGTAATTTTCTACACAGTGTCTTAGCTTTTTTCGCATAACTGTCCCCACACCCGAATTTCCTTCTTCTGCTCCTGTATGAATTACTTCTCCACTCCAAAAATCCCCCGCCTCTGGCCACCGAACTTCGCTGATCCCTACTATGTCTAGTGCTACCCTACTCGTTTCAATTTTCTAGTTCTCTAGCTTACCGGCTTGCTTCATACTTCTAACATTCCACGTTCCGACTGGCAAAATGTTCCTGACTCTTATTCTGCACTTTCCGATCGCATCCTCCGAAGTAGTCCCCTCTCGGAGATCCGAATGGGGACTATTTTAACTCCGGAATCTTTTACCCCAGAGAATGCCATCATATTTATTACAGTTTAAGTACACTGTGTACTTGGGAGGTAATGTGGTGGTTTCCCGTTGCCTTCCACATCGCGGTAGTGTGTCTTAGACTGCCATACCGACCCCTATGGTCTCTGTCAATCTATGTACCGAAAGAGCCGCTGCCCTCTTTCGGGGACCTGTCTTAGTCTGGTTCCTCACTAACGACCTTACTACTTTGGTTGGACCTGTCGTTTGGTTCTTTAACTCATTAGAATACGCAAGCCATTTCATCTGTTCTAGTAATCTAGAACTTCGGCAAGGTGCAGGTCTATTCGAAATGGCATAATTTCTTAGCCACATATAAAACTAAAAATACTTTTTGTTTTAAGTATTACTACTACGTCATGCAGCCGCTAAGTAAATAAGTAATTCTAATACCGTTTTCTATTAATACTAGTCGTTGTTATAAAACCTGCAATTTTAAACATTTCATTGCGTAGTAGCAGTAATAGCGCAATCACTTTATTGCGTTAAGAATTATGCGTTTACATATTTCCTAATTTAGCATTTCCTGTATCTATTTACTCTTGTATATGGTACAAAGCAAACGCTTCTCCCACTTCCGTTCCTCGAATGCTTTTATACGGTTATAATTGATTTTGGTCGGTATCAATTATGGCATTAGCAGACAATGGACTTTTAAATGGTTTCCTTTTGAACGTAAAACAATTTTGCTGGAATATTGTTTGTTTAACGTATTTCCGGCTATATATTTCTTAAATTTTTGATCCATGATATAGAGTAATTTTAATTTTGAAAGCGATCTAGAAAATTTAACACTTGTTTTTCTCCGCACATCATTTACTCGTGCTGCTTTGTATACATACGTTCCAGTGATCAAAATGATGTTTACTATGCGAATATTTGAGCCTAAACAAGATCTTACATACGTATCAGAGTATTCATAGTCTACTAAAAGCTAAAGTTAAAATTTGGGGAACCTGTTGCGTAAAAAATAATTTATTTCGTTCAGTCTGAGTAATTCTTTGGTATCTTCCTAATTTTCCACATACCGTTTATATTTAATTTTCTTTTGTCTTCGCGATATAGGTTTTGGGCCTCTTGGAGCGGCTTTTTAAAAAGGCTTCTTCCAGAAAACTTCTATCAATTTTATTTAAACAGAAATTGCAATGTGACATTAATAACAGGTACGTTATATTCAGTAACGTATTGAAATCAAAATATTTTAAGTTGACAATCACTATTTAAATTAACTAAAATTAAGGTGAGTAGCTGAACAGCCAACAATGTTAAAGTTGTGAGGCTCAAGACTGACTGGTCCTCCTGGGGTTCTCGGGGTATTTATGCTATCCCTGCTCTTTACATCACTTGTGGGAAACGCAGATCTCATGTCTGCTATTTCTTGATACAATACAAAGTATTACGTTTTAATAATCTTAATTCTTGCAATTGCTGTCGTATTGTCTACTGTGACCTGCACCTGCAGTGTCATATTACGTCTGCAATACAATGTAACTGTTTCCGTTCTTATATCTGGTTTGTGAACTTTCATTATGTCCTTCAATTATACAATGTAACAATAATTCTTAAGTCTTAATAATTCCATTTAATTATACATATATATTGATTTGGGGGGATATGTAACTCGCGCTGCTTTTACAAATAACAATTCTTTTCCTCATCCACATTTATGTCTAATGGCAAGCCTTTTTACTTTCAAAACTCATAAAATTTGATAAATTTAATACTAAACAATTACTCCTTCTACATGTAAGTGTGATCATGGTACAAGATCAATAATAATATAAAAATAAACAAGAATCAATGAATATAAAGTCCTACGGTAACTAGCAAATACCTTATACTTTAATATCAAATGGTTTAACCTTCGTTGTAACAGCATTCTCTGTGAAACGCTCTATGCCTCCTGCAGGCGGACAAAATTCAACGCTTTCTATGTTAATCTTCAATTTAATGAATTCGTTAAATTTTTGTTGTTTTATATAATTTTTATTCTAGTTGAACAACCAGTATAATATACCGTAAAACAGATAAATATCTGATACATTGTTAGTAAAGTTGCTTTAAACAATGATAGTCGTTGTTGTATAATCGGTGGCTCTAGTCTTCTTGTTTTACTACATAATATTCTAAATAAAATTTGTTACTTAAGTTTAATTATGGTACTGGAATACTTCGCTATAATTTACAAGAATTCTAAATTGAATTTATTGCACTATTTAGCTATTATCTTCATTTAGATTAACTAATATATACAAATTTAATACAACATTATTAGTTCTTCAGTCATGGACTTGGTTAGACGC
This sequence comes from Platerodrilus igneus, assembly GCA_036346225.1. Lineage (NCBI taxonomy): Eukaryota > Metazoa > Arthropoda > Insecta > Coleoptera > Lycidae > Platerodrilus > Platerodrilus igneus. The sequence continues at coordinate 961,101 of JARFIW010001109.1, read as the reverse complement.
GTACCTCCATCGTTCTTTATACTGAGCTAACCTACACTTTTCCCTGAAATTCATACAGCCTACATCTTTCACTATCTTTGTGCAATATTCTAATCTATGTCTATCTCTACCTCTCTTTTTTCCTAGCTCTGCTTGTAATATATCCCGCACTATTCCCTAAATGCCTTACAACGTATCTTATCCTTCCATTCCTCCTATTTTTTATGTTTTCCACAGATCTTGCTCTCTCTACTATTTCTAGAACTTCTTTGTTATTAACTTTGATTGTTTATGCTATCATCATCATACATCTGTAGCACCGCATTCCAAACGTCTTCTACCTTTTTCCTGTCTGCTTCTCCTACTATCCCATTTCATAGCTGTTCAGTGCTGTGCTCTACACAAATGTTTTCAATAATTTTTTTCTTGTTTCTATGTTTGCTGACTTTCAACATAGCAAATGCCATTTCCTGTTAGATACAGCACGGCCCTTTCTATTGTTTTCTAAATATATACCGTATTTTACCGATGTTCATGGATATGTGAAGGGGGTTAAACAACCTGACGACTACCAAAATTCCCCTACACTTAGACATTTGCCGTATTAATAGTTTTCCAGTAAATCCTTTTGCATAATTAACGTTCGTTGAGAATAATGCAAGACCAATACCTGTAGTTGTTTATAATAATTATCATGTTTAACTACAGTTATTTTTTTTTCATCATTTGTTTTTCTATATTGAAACTTGTTCGATGCGTACCTCCATTGATTTCTATTCCGTGATTGCCTACACATTTCCCTGAAATTTCCACAGCCTACATCTTTGACTATCTGTGTGCAATAGTCTAACCTAGGTCTACCTCTACCTCTCTTTTTGCGTATCTTTGCTTCTAATTTATTCCGTACTAATCCCTCATACCTAAGTATGTGACTTATCATCCTATCTCTCCTATTTTTTATGTTTTCCACATATTTCTTTCTTCCCCTACCATTTCTAGAATCTCTTTGTTCTTAACTTTGTCTGTCTATGATACCTTCATCATGCGTCTGTAGTACCACATTTCAAAGCATTCTATCTTTTTCCTGTCTGCTTCTCCTACTGTCCATGTTTCACAGCCATACAGTGATGTGCTTCACACACATGCTTTTAACAATGTTTTCCTTGTTTCTATGTTTGTTGTCTTTGAACATAGTGGTTGTTTTTTCATATTAAATGCAGCACGACTTTGTATTGTTTTATATCTTTTGCACTGTTCCCATCATGTGTTATTTGGCTTACTAGGTAGCAGAAATCTTTAACCTCTTGTAAGTTCTCGTTTCCTGTTTGTATTTTGGTTTTTGATTTATTTTCCTCTTCTTTAGTTTTATTTTTGTTAACTCTCATGCCGTATCTTTCTGTTAGAACTGTTTCCATTTCATTAAGAGCTGCTTCTAACTCTTCCTTGCTAGACGCTAATACCGCTATATCATCTGCAAATCTAAGCATATCAATCTTTTATCCCTGCATAATAATTCCAAATGTCTTTCTGCATTTGACAGTATTCATTGCTTTTTCGATGTACAAGTTAAAAATTAGTGGGGATAGCGCACACTCCTGTCTCACCCACTTCCTAATATTTGCTTTTCTACGTTCCTGCTCTAATGCTGTTACAGCTGTTTGTTTTTTGTATAAGCTATGTACTATCCGTTTATCCCTAAAACTCATTGCAATCTTTTTGAGTATTTCGAACACTTTTTTTCCATTTCACATTGTCGAATTCTTTACAAACCATATATACACTTTGTCCCTTTCAATTGTTTTTTTCATTATTACCCTCAGAACTAAAATGGCCTCCCGTGTTCCTTCGTTTCGCCTAAACCCAAATTGATCTTCTTATAGCATTTCTTCAAACCGTTTTACCATCCGTCTTTGTAAAATTTTAGTTGATATTTTTGACACGTGTGCTGTCAAACTTATTGTTCCATACATATAGCTTACAAGTTGGAAGAGACGGTCTGTTACTGCTTGTCCAGCAGTTTTAGAGTTTCTGCTTGCACCTTACCTATACCCGGTGCCTTACTATTTTTCAGACCCTTTAATGCTAAAGATATCCCAAGTCATTGTTTTTAAATATCCTATTCTCGTGCTAGTGATTCTAGTTCTTGTACTGCATATAAATTCCTTGTATATTCTTGCCAGCTAACCATTTTTTGTACATTTTCTATAATGATGCATTGTTCCGTAACCGTTTACTATGTATAATTCACCTTGTATATATCATAAAATACTCCTGCATACCTAATCGATTTTTATACATTATCCCTACCTAATTAAACTAACCAAACACAAAGGAACAGATAAGAAAGCAGAGTGCTTGAGCAACCTTCAAGCAATTAACACGCGTCCTCCGATATGCCGTGCATATGGTCGCGTTAAAAGGCATAATCAGTGAATAAATGTTACATTGAAGTGCGTGATAAGTGAACATTGAATCAACAGACAATCCATCATCAAGTGTAAGCCGTTTCACCACTTCAAACAACAAGAATATAGTCGAAACTACACCACATGTCAAATCAAGGTTAGTTATCCTATCATAATACTAAAAAACAATTTGTTATATTTATTATCTGATTATCCACTATTTTGCTGGTCATTTAGACTGTTAACCTTTCATTCAATAATCATACACAAGTCTACACCAAGCATAGCATTGTTTTCAAATACGCATGCTACAACTTGGTATGTCATTATCTATACTTTTCAACCCCTAAACAACAATGCGTGTTTTCAAATACGCACGCGCCATGCATCCTCCGGCGTCCCTTATATTTTTGCTATACGATTTTATTTCTCTTAAGTTCAGTTTAGTAGGTAAGCTATGTTAGTTCTGGCACAAAAAGTGAAAACATTACAGGTATTTTCCCATAAGAAAATCGAAGGTTCATTTTGCAAATTTTTGCACCCTTCAAGATAATTCATTTTAGGATCACGTGACTTCATCATGGACAGCCTTTCACTTTCACTTTTTAAGTTCAAACCTACACTACTTCCCCCTATTCACGTCTCGACCATTGAGCAATCTTCTCCTGATCAATAGTGTGAACTTGATGCTTGGACGACTGAACTAAGTTTTGAATTATTAATACTTGCTTAAAATCTTCTATGCAGCTTACATAATCATCAAACATGATTCTGTTTTTAACTACAGATTTTTAATTCTCTTTATCTTCTTTGTAATGCCTAAATCTTGGATAGCAAGTGATTGTGAATCATTCTCTTCCATTAATAGTGAAAGTTCAGCCTCTTTTTCTTCACATGTTTTATAAATCTTTGTCACATACATCTTTGATCGTAATAAAATCATAAGTTGACCATTATTTTCGTCCTTCATCATCCCCAATACTTTCTTGTTATGCAAAGAAATTCCATAAATATTGTTGAAAGGATAGTCCGATGTGTCAAAGTGGTTAATGCAGTCTCTTCGCATTAATTCGTAAGAATCATGATATATAATTTTGTAAATTAGACTATCTGTGTCCGTGTAGAGAATATGGCACCCATCTCTAAAAGCTGCCTTCATATACCCATATACACGTGAAAATCATAGATGGTTAAGTTGGTCATATCAATGATAGAGATTCCAACATATATGGGTTTATTAAAATAAATTTCCCTTTTTGAAAGTTCCACCGCAGCAAGGTCATCGAATATGGTAACTTTTTTGAATAGAGATTGAATATTTTAGCCTCAGCACCATATCTTCCTTCCCAGTTTTGCACAAGTTTCACATTAAAATGTTTTCTTATATTCTTCATCGTCTTCCCGAAAACCGCATTATTCATTAACCTGAACAAATTTTTCTCAAATTCATACCTTACTTGTTTCCAAAGTTCAGACATTTAATTACGAATTGGAGAAGCGCTTTGTGGATTTGTGCAAGTATTACTTTTTAAAATATTGTTTGTAACTGATATATAAGTATTTGTCATTTAGTTTAAGATAGAATGTCTTAATCATATAATTTTTTTTTGTAAGGATCCTTACCAGGAAAGTTTGTGATCAGAGTTCGAAACACTCTGACTATCTGTCAAGGATTTTTTTGACCAAAACAAACCTTACAAGCGTGGATATAAAAAAAAGCCAGGTAAACTATCCACAAGAGAAGAAATTTTAGTTCTGTAAATTTAAACCTACATTAGATGAGGAATTTTTTTTGATAATTCAGTACTTGTTAGGAATAAGATTATGTTTGAAAGAAACTTTGCTGTAAATGTTCTATATTCTTTTGTATAAAAGAAAATATTTTAGACTGTGTAGGTGCTTTGTGATATTGCTGTGTTTGATTTCATTTTGAAAACTCCGTCAATTTCCGTTGAACTGGTCAGACAAAGAAAATTTAGAAAAGAAGGTAACTCAGAAATTTCAAATTTTACAATTTGCTGTATCTGTCTCAGCCCACTTTTAGCGGCGCAAAACGCGGCCGTTGTCACATCATTAATTAAGCGGCGGATCAATGTGCGGTTATTATCACAGCAATGTATATTGACGTGATAATGTGTCACGAGAGATCATTGAAACCCAAATTCCACAAATAAGGCCCAATAAAATATAAAAGAATCCTGAAAAATAGAAATTTCCGAAAATTTCATGTTTAAATCCTGTAAAAAAATGAAATTTCGCGTGTATAAATAATCACCCTGTATGATTGTGAGCGTATTGTAAATACATAGCAAATAATGTAAGCAGTATTAGTAAAAATAGTTATTTTTAAGATACCTTAAAACGCATTAAATGCGAATGCAAATTGATCTGTCTAAAATAGATACATTGCCATTGATTATCATAAAAATATATATTCCCTGTTGCATATAAAACATTCGTTCTATTTAGCATAAGAACAATCAATCTTGTTAAAGACGAAACGCTTTAATCTTAATGTGTATTTAAAACCCCAATTTTTAAGCTTAGTTTTGGATATTAAAGCCCTTTTTCGTGAATGCAAATATTTCTATAAAAATGCATCCCATTTGCATTAAAAAGCAATTATGGTTTAAATGAATTACCCTGTGTATTACATAAATTTGATTTAAATAAAACATGTTCTTGAAAGTTTGAGAGGAATTGAAAAGAAATACGTCAATTTCGTATGACCTAATCAATTTATTCCAAGAAGCGATCGATACATTAAAAATTCCATAAAAATTGATAATAATTATTTATGATCTTTTGCAATCACTGTAGGATAGAAGGAGACCGCGAGCATTAACTTTAGGTATTAGAGAAGGACGAGGTAGCGCGCATCACTAATAAGTGAAACGCGTTAACGAGGTAATAAAACGCGAAAATTTGAACGCTAATGAGAAATTCACAGATATTACGTCAGATAAGCGTGTATTATTTGTAATGGAATCACGTAAACAGTAGTATATTCGAGAAAATATATAATTTTGTATATAAACAAAAGCGTTTATTAAAGTGTTTAATTCATTAATTCGATCTTACTTTAATTAAGTCGTGAACTGTTGCTTTGCAAAGATCATATTTGAAATATGGAGTACGCATACCTTAATTTAATAATTACATTGCTACAATGAATAAAGAAATGAAAATTATTAAATGTAATTATATACAATGAAAGGAAAGGAAGATTTAAGCAAATATGAAAATTGGTACTGCTGTTTCTAAATGGAGATAATATGAAGATTTTGTAAACTGGGATTTGACGTCAATTAAAGAATATATGCTGAAAATATTTAATTCTGTTGATTACAAATTGGAAAAACGCTTCGTGAATTGTGCAAGTACAATTTTTTTAAAAATATTGTTTGTAACTGATATTTGAGTATTTGTTATTTAAATCTAAAGTAGAATTCTACTTAATTATATAATAATTTCTTTGCAAGGGTATATCTACCAGAAAGTTTGTGCTCAGAGTTTGAGACACTCTGACCTCACAAGCGTGAGAATCATAACTAGGTAAACTATCCATAAGATAAGAAATTTAGTTCTGTAAATTTAAATCTAATGAAGGTAAGGAACATTTATATATATATATATATATATATATATATATATATATATATATACTCAAATTTAGACCAGGGTAGAAAATTAATTAACGACATCAAATAATTTTAATCACCGTGTATAAGGACGCTTTCTATAAAAAGAAGCAGAATTAAAATGCTCAACGTGTATTTAATTTAATTATTCCAAGAAACAAATAGAAATCACGTGCAAAATTTATATTAATTAATTCAATTTTTAAGTAATGGGTATTAAACAAAGTGTACAAATAATAAATTAATATTTAGTGCGTATTCGCTAAAAATTAAAGGGTAGAAGTCAATGCCATTTATTATTATTTTAGTTGGAGTTAATTGAACCATTATTAATAATATAATAAGCATAAAAGCCTGTGAAAATCCAAGGTTAAAATACCATGAAATAAAAGCTCTGAGTATTATATTGAAACTTTAATTAGGAGCACACACCTGCGTATTTTTAAAAGTCAATTTCAGTTTAATTTGTTTGGATAAACATGAAAATTCTGCGTATATTGGAAACGGTCGGATAAACCGTAGCTTATATTAACGGGAAGGTTAGATGTGGGGTTATTTAACTCAAGTAAGTCACGTACGAATCCACGTGGATTGAAATAGCCCATAATACAGAGTATTGATTTGTACCATTCAGGCCAACGTAGAAAAGGAAGGATAAAATGCTTCAAGCAGAGACACTAATAATTAAAGGCGTGATTTGTGTAGCGTCACGAGGGATACGATTGGTTGTAATAAGATGCAGATATGAGAGGTGTAAACATAACGATTTCTATACAAAATTAATTAGTTATTCTCGGACGTGTTTGCGAGCCGTGTGAAAATTTCTTAGATTTTTAACTGGCGCGAGTGCAAATTTTGTGGAATCGCGTGCCGGACTGTCGAGAAGGGAACAGAGAATGCGAAATTCTGAAAACTGGCCGTCGCGGGACAAAACCGACATGCAGGCGAGCTATTATATAAACCCGTGTTTATAGGAGTTGGGCTCTCTTAGATTTTCGATTTTGATTCAATACTTTAAACAGTTTGCTCTTATATTTTGGTGATTATTGAATACTTTAAAACAGTTTGCTCTTTACGTGCTACGATACAAGTTATTATGCATTAGTGCACTTAGAAAAGAAGATACAAGGTAATAAAGTCTAGTTATATTTGCGAGTATTACTGTACCAATTATCCAATTTGTAACGATAAATGAATAAACAAAAGTAGGCAGTTTTGGGGTATAGCGTGAAAGAAGTATGAATTTCTTTGCTATTTTTCGGGGGTGTTAATAATTAAATGTTATTTGTAATCGTGATTGGAGCCACAAAACAAGATTTTGATATACTTAGATGAGTTCCTGAGAAGCCCTGAAACAACTTTAGATGAATGGTGGTGTAGAAAGTTTTAAAAGCGTTCAGAATCAGAAGCCGTAAACATAACCCAGTTGGAATGGTGTGATTAACAAAGGACGATGTACATTGGAGCCACGAGTGCATTAACCTTCAGGTAACTAACTTATGCTTTATTGTTCGATTTTTGATGTTTTGGTGTGTGTTGAATAACTTTATAATTTGTTTGCTAAAAAATGGACAGTAGTGAATTTGTACAAACAACAAATTTTTAATTTTAAGGTGAAATTTTCTTGTTTAAGTAGAAAGGAGTATTTAGCAGTTTATGTTCTTGATTATGATGAAAATTTGGGTCTGTCTTTGAGCTCAATTAGACTAACCTGTTTGATTAACGTAAAGGGGTGGGAGATGCTCCCTTTGTACTCAGACTCAGGTCTGCAAATATTGTTAAATTAATTAGTAGGCATCCTACCAGGACTTTAATTCTGGATGCAAATTAAAACTGATGACAAATTTAAACTTGAAATTTTATGATACTGATATTTATGCTGAAATTTAATTTTGAAATTTTAATGTATTATGAATATTGATGTAAATAGAGTTAACGTTGATGTTTGTGGTAGGAATGTGTTTGTTTTTTTTTATGAATGGGATGAAAGTTTTAATTAGGTGAGCAGCCGAGGCGGAAAGAGTAAAAAGGCGACTATCTGAAGAGATTAAACAGGGCGAGAATCACAGCAAATCTTGGTGCCCAATTCGAGAGGCTCGAATATCTTTTTTTACTCTGGTGAGGCTTTTTGTAGGTTTCACAGCATAATCTTGACGGCCCAACGCTGGGGCTCGATTCGAAAACCTTAGTTCCCGAATAATGGTGAGGTATCACAGCAATATATAGTGAATAAGATGAAATAATAACTTAGACTTTTATGCAAAGCCAAAATGATCATTTCAAATCGAGCTAGTAATTGAATGATGGAAAATATAAGGTCTTGGACAGGACTTGAACCTGTATCTTGGTTTTGCCGGAACCATGCGTTTACCAATTACCCCACCGAGACCGATGACGATAATTGGGAAATTTACAAATTTAAATCGTGTACACGACGATACATCAACCCAACTTTCAATTACGTTCGGCATTTTTGTCAATCATATCTGACATTGTCAAGTTTTTGACTTATGTCAGTTATAGACAGGAAGCTACGCTCAAAATTATGGCTATAAGCCAAGTATTAAATATATAAATATTTTAGGTAGTTAATTACACAAGGTAAGTTGATAAATACTATCGTATTATAGTGAATAAGATGTAATAATAACTTAGACTTTTATGCAAAGCCAAAATGATCATTTCAAATCCGGCAAAACCAAGATACAGGTTCAAGTCCTGTCCAAGACCTTATATTTTCCATCTTTCAATTACTAGCTCGATTTGAAATGATCATTTTGGCTTTGCATAAAAGTCTAAGCTATTATTACATCTTATTCACTATAATACGATAGTATTTATCAACTTACCCTTTGTAATTAACTATCTAAAGTATTTATATATTTAATACTTGGCTTATAGCCATAATTTTGAGCGTAGCTTCCTGTCTATAACTGACATAAGTCAAAAACTTGACAATGTCAGATATGATTGACAAAAATGCCGAACGTAATTGAAAGTTAGGTTGATGTATCGTCGTGTACACGATTTAAATTTGTAAATTTCCCAATTGTCGTCATCGGTCTCGGTGGGGTAATTGGTAAACGCATGGTTCCGGCAAAACCAAGATACAGGTTCAAGTCCTGTCCAAGATCTCATATTTTCCATCTTTCAATTACTAGCTCGATTTGAAATGATCATTTTGGCTTTGCATAAAAGTCTAAGTTATTATTTCATCTTATTCACTATAATACGATAGTATTTATCAACTTACCTTGTGTAATTAACTACCTAAAATATTTATATATATATATATATATATATATATATATATATATTACTCATATTTAGACCAGGGTAGAAAATTAAATAATCACATCAAATAATTTTAATCACCGTGTAGAAGCTTTAGGAAAAGGTACGCGTTATTAAAAAACCGTGAAGCATAAAAATTCATTCGTTTCATTAAAAATAAGGGAGTTAAATTATGTACAAGACGCTTGCTATAAAAAAAAAGGAAGCAGTATTAAAAAGCTCTGCCTGTAATTTAATTATTCCTAGTAAAGAAACAAATAGAAAATTACGTGCAAAATTTATATTAATTAACTCAATTTTAAGTAACCGGTATTAAACAAAATGTACAGATAATAATTAATATTTGATTAGGAGTCACTAAAAATTAAAGGGTATTATTTTAATTGGAGTTAATTGAACCATTAGTAACATATAATATCTATAAAAACTTGTAAAAACCCAATAAAATGCAAATCGTAGAAGTGTTATTTAGAAGTATTATGTTTGAACACCTGCGTATTTTTAAAAGGCTCATTCTGCGTAAATTTGGCAGATAATAAATGGTTACAGAGAATCTTGGAGAAACCGTAGCTTAATAGTTACGAGAAATGCTAAAGGTGGGTTATTTCACAAGTCCACATGGACTGAAATAATCGATAATAAAGAATATCAATTTGCACCAATAAGAACAGGGTAGATAGAGACAGATAATATGCGCAAGACCGAGACACATATAGTAAAAGGCAGTGGAGCAACGTCACGGGGTTGCGATTGGTTGAAAATAAAAGGCAAAATTGAGAGGCAGAAATAACATTTCTGTATAAAATTTAGTTAGTTATTTCCAGACGTTGCGAGCCGTGTCGAAATTTCTGAGATTTAACTGGGGCGAGTGCAAATTTCGTAAAAATCGCATGCCGGGCTGCGGAATGGGAACCTAGCATGCGAAATTCTGAAGAATTGTCCGTTTTGGGGAACAGACCGACAGACAGGCTAACCGCTATATATACCCAGGTTAATATGAACAAGCTCTCTTAGATTTTCGACTTGATTCAATGCGTTAAACAGTGCTTTTTAGTGTTCCGATTTTGATTAAATAACTTAAACAGTTTGCTCGTATATTTTGGTGATTTAAAAACAGTTTGTTCTTTACGTGCTACAATGAATGTACTTTAGTGCACTTAGAAAAGAAGATACAAGGTAATAAAGTTAGTATCACTGTACTAATTAGTCAAAATTTGCAACGACAAATGAATACACAAAAGTAGGCAGTTTTGGCGTATATTGGTGAAAAAAGCATGAATTTCTTTGCTATTTATCGGGGGTGTTAATAATTAAATGGTTCATAAACGTGTCTGGATCCACAAAACAAGGTTCAGATATACACAGATGAGTTCCGGAAAAGCCCTGAAACAACTTTAGATGAATGGTGGTGGAGAAATTTTAAAAGCGTTGAGAATCAGAAGCCGTAAATATAACCCAGTTGGAATGGTGTGATTAACAAAAGGGACGAGGTACATTGAAGCTACGAGTGCAGTAACCTTCAGGTAAATTATACTATTTTGTTTGAACTTTGATGTTTTCGTGTGTGTTGAATAACTTTATAATTTATTTACTTAAAATGGACAGTAATGAAGTTGTACTAACAACAAATTTTTAATTTTAAGGTGAAATTTTCTTGTTTAAGTCGAAAGGAGTATTTAGTATTTATGTTTTGATGAAAATTTGGGTATGTCTTTGAGCTCAATTAGACGAACCTGGTTAATTAACGTAAAGGGGTGGTAGATGCTCCTTTGTACTCAGACTCAGGTCTGCATATATTGTTATATTAATTAGTAGGCATCCTACAAGGACTTTAATTTTGGATGCACATTAAAATGATAACAAATTTAAATCTTGAAATTTTCTGATACTGAAATTTATGCTGAATTTTTAATTTTGAAATTTTAATGTATTGTGAATATTGATGTAAATAGAGTTAACGGTGATGTTTGTGGTGGGAATGTGTTTGTTTTTTTTTATGAATGAGGATGAAGGTTTATCTAGGGGAGCAGCCGAGGCGATGAACAGAAGAAAGTCAACGGACCAGTTAAGTTAATAGCTTTTTGTAGGTTTCACAGCATTCTTGAGACCCAATTCGTGAGGCTCGATTCGAATACAGGGAAAACATAGCATTCTTTGGCGACCCAAAAGTGAGGCTCGAGTTCCAAATAAAATTTTTGTGATTTTATTCCAGGAAACTGGCGATCTGAGAGAGAGAGTTTCTGTGTGTGTATAAATTTAAGAGTATTTTAGAGTGTGTGAGAGTGATTAGAACGTATGCAGAGAAAGGAGTGGTTAAGGAGTCAAGGAGTGGAAATTGGAAGTGACGATAGTGCATTGTGTGGGAAAAATTCGAAAATGGAAGAAGCTGGAGGCAGTAGAGATCAGTCGAGGACGGAATCAGGGGATCAAGGAAACGAGATGATAATGAGAATGCTAGAGAGAATGAACGAAGAATCGAATAGAGCGAGGGAGGAATCCAACAGAAAATTAGAACTGCTAAGCGATGAATCTAATAGAGCTAGGGAGGAGTCCAACCGAAAATTAGAGCAGATAAGTGGGAAAATTGAACAAAATACTAAAGAATTTACAGAATTTAAAGATAGTCTTACCGTGAAACTGGGGGAAGTAGAAAATAGGGTTGAAAAAAATGAGCGTGATATTACAGGTCTTCGACAGGAAATGGGACATTTAAGGTCCGAAGTACGCATTTTTTGTGAAGAAGAGATTAATGTAAAAATGACTGAAGTAACGGACTCATGTAGGGATCAGTTAGGCAGGGTAGAACGCGAAGTTAGTAGTATTAAATACAACATGTCAAGTTTAACGGGTGATGGTCCCAGATTTTCTACAGGTGGAATATCATTGGACCAACACATGAAGTTTTATGGCGATAACAGGGTAAATCCACAAATTTTTATTAATAGTGTAAGAAATCTAGTGGGAAATTTATTTGACGAACAGACTAAACTGAATACGATAAAGGCTTTATTGAAAGACAACGCGGAAGCATGGTACAATTTAGTAGGACAGGACATAGACACCTACACGGACTTTGAAGACAGATTTTTAAAGCACTACTGGAGTGACCACAGACAAGACCAGGTACGAGACGACTTAATCACAGGAAATTTAAGGAGAATTTTCAGGAAGTAGAGCAATATGCTATACGCAAGTATAGCATAGCAAAGCAACTGAACCCACCACTGACGGACCGACAAATTATCAAGTATTTATCACGACACTTCGAGGTAGAAGTAAGACAACACGTAGCACTACAGAACATAGTGGACAGAGAAATGTTTTAGAATACCTGCAGAGGTACGACGACGTAAGTAGTGGACGACCTCGGGATAATAGGGAAAGACAGATCAACACAGTTAGGTTTGACAATAGACGGGACAACTATGCTAGAAGGGGAATAGTTACGGATACCAGCGACAGAATTGGGAACAGAGACGACCATACGTTAGAAGTAATAGTTTAGGAAGGGACCTGCACCGAGACCGGAACCTACCAGAAGGAATAGTTCACCGGACATGAGGGGACAACTAATACAGACACGGAACGAGTGGAAACGCCTAGGACATACGCTGAGGTGACGACTAGACCAGGACCAAGTAGGAAAACAGACCTGGACAGGATTTTAGAACGCGACAGACCACTAGATTTCAGTGTAAATGTACATGAACATCCACGTGAATTTTTCAAAATTGAGGAGGAAGTAGAGCCAGAAACTGAGGAAAAATTATGTTTGCCAATTGTTAATATAGGAATTTTTTAGAATAATGTAGAAGTATTACTTGATACAGGGGCAGAGGCGAGTTTAATATCGGAGGAATTCGTCAGCAAAATTAGGGATAAGGTTTGTGATAGAATTATGCCTATAAAGCGTAGCCATTTAGTAGCTCCAAATAAAAAGAAGTTTGCTGTAGTAAATAGTGTTGTGGTGCTTAGGATAGATATAGGAGGTTTAAGCTGTGAACAGGAGTTTGTAATTGTACCTGGACTGAAGTTTCAGAGCATTTTAGGTGTTGACTGTATGATGCAGTTAGGGGTTTTGATAGATATGGAACGGAAGGTAGTAAGGATTAAGGATAGGGTAGTGCCATGGAAGGGCAGTTATGAAGTCACAGAGGATGACACGGGGTTTAGTATTAATGTAGTAGAGGTAGAGGATGATGAAGTTCAACAGATCAACACGATCAGATGTCCAGAGGATAGGATAGTAGAGGTTCAAGCTTTAGTACAAAAACATGCAGAATTAGTGGGGGTAGAAGCAACAGCAGCATATCGGGAGCAGGTGAAGGCAGAATTAAATAAAGATGCACGAAAAATTAATCAAAGGACCAAACCGCAATTCCATTGTCCACCATCCATGGACACACTTTTGACGAGATTAAGTGGCAAGTTTGTTTTTAATAAAGTAGATTCAAGGAATTCATTCTGGCGAATTCCATTACACAAAAATTCTAGAAGGTACATAGGATTTTCCATAGAGGGAAAAATCGATAATTTTAAAGTAGTATCGTTTGGTTTGTCGACAGAAAAGAAAATAATAATGAATAAGAAACAGACAAGTGTAGGGACTAAAGAAGAAGCAATATTTAAGAGTCAGGATAATAGGGATGATAAGTTTATTGTATGTGAGATAATAGGGATGCTAAGTATAGATATAGAAGGGGGAGAAATAGGAATGAAGAGCATTAGGTTGGTGAGAAGAAAGACGTGGAGGATCAAGAAGAGAGTTAGATTTAAATAACTTAATGAACAAAGGATAGAGATAGGTGAATTTTAGTATAGATATAGAATAGAGAGTAGATATAGGTGTATAGAGAAGAGTATAAGTAGGTGTTTATAGAAAATAAAGCTAGGTATAGGATAAATATGGGAGATAATTAGAAATAGGTTTAGGATGAGAATAAAGATTAAATGTAGGAAGAAAATAAGATAGGTTAAGTGTAGATATTTCTTATAAGATTAGTGGCGAGTTAGGAATAGAATAAGAATAGGATAGGTATATAGAATTAGTTAGGGGGAAGTGAAGTATAATGAAGATTAGTTAAAATTTAAGAATAGGATAGGTATATAGGATGTATATAGGATTAGATGGATAAGTAGGATGAAGTTAGGGATAATTTCAGTTTATAAAATTAGGTGAGAGTTAGGAATAAGATAGGGATATAGGATAGGTGTAAATTTTTTTTTTGGATTGGAGATAAGGTAGGTAAGTTAGATAGATAAGGGTAGAGAGAGATAGGCAATTTTTTGTAAATGTTTTTTGGCAGTGTAAATGCTTTATATTTGCATTCAAATAAGTGGGATTATTTGTATTCAAATAGGGGGAAAATACTCATATTTAGACCAGGGTAGAAAATTAAATAATCACATCAAATAATTTTAATCACCGTGTAGAAGCTTTAGGAAAAGGTACGCGTTATTAAAAAACCGTGAAGCATAAAAATTCATTCGTTTCATTAAAAATAAGGAGTTAAATTATGTACAAGACGCTTGCTATAAAAAAAGGAAGCAGTATTAAAAGCTCTGCGTGTAATTTAATTATTCCTAGTAAAGCAACAAATAGAAAATTACGTGCAAAATTTATATTAATTAACTCAATTTTAAGTAACCGGTATTAAACAAAATGTACAGATAATAATTAATATTTGATTAGGAGTCACTA
The DNA here is from genome assembly GCA_036346225.1 of Platerodrilus igneus. Taxonomy (NCBI): domain Eukaryota; kingdom Metazoa; phylum Arthropoda; class Insecta; order Coleoptera; family Lycidae; genus Platerodrilus; species Platerodrilus igneus. Next base: position 946,081 of record JARFIW010001109.1, on the reverse strand, counting down.
AAAATTAAAGGGTATTATTTTAATTGGAGTTAATTGAACCATTAGTAACATATAATATCTATAAAAACTTGTAAAAAACCCAATAAAATGCAAATCGTAGAAGTGTTATTTAGAAGTATTATGTTTGAACACCTGCGTATTTTTAAAAGGCTCATTCTGCGTAAATTTGGCAGATAATAAATGGTTACAGAGAATCTTGGAGAAACCGTAGCTTAATAGTTACGAGAAATGCTAAAGGTGGGTTATTTCACAAGTCCACATGGACTGAAATAATCAATAATAAAGAATATCAATTTGCACCAATAAGAACAGGGTAGATAGAGACAGATAATATGCGCAAGACCGAGACACATATAGTAAAAGGCGTGAGTGGAGCAACGTCACGGGGTTGCGATTGGTTGAAAATAAAAGGCAAAATTGAGAGGCAAAAATAACATTTCTGTATAAAATTTAGTTAGCTATTTCCAGACGTTGCGAGCCGTGTCGAAATTTCTGAGATTTAACTGGGGCGAGTGCAAATTTCGTAAAAATCGCATGCCGGGCTGCGGAATGGGAACCTAGCATGCGAAATTCTGAAGAATTGTCCGTTTTGGGGAACAGACCGACAGACAGGCTAACCGCTATATATACCCAGGTTAATATGAACAAGCTCTCTTAGATTTTCGACTTGATTCAATGCGTTAAACAGTGCTTTTTAGTGTTCCGATTTTGATTAAATAATTTAAACAGTTTGCTCGTATATTTTGGTGATTTAAAAACAGTTTGTTCTTTACATGCTACAATGAATGTACTTTAGTGCACTTAGAAAAGAAGATACAAGGTAATAAAGTTAGTATCACTGTATTAATTAGTCAAAATTTGCAACGACAAATGAATACACAAAAGTAGGCAGTTTTGGCGTATATTGGTGAAAGAAGCATGAATTTCTTTGCTATTTTTCGGGGGTGTTAATAATTAAATGGTTCATAAACGTGTCTGGATCCACAAAACAAGGTTCAGATATACACAGATGAGTTCCGGAAAAGCCCTGAAACAACTTTAGATGAATGGTGGTGGAGAAATTTTAAAAGCGTTGAGAATCAGAAGCCGTAAATATAACCCAGTTGGAATGGTGTGATTAACAAAAGGGACGAGGTACATTGAAGCTACGAGTGCAGTAACCTTCAGGTAAATTATACTATTTTGTTTGAACTTTGATGTTTTCGTGTGTGTTGGATAACTTTATAATTTATTTACTTAAAATGGACAGTAATGAAGTTGTACTAACAACAAATTTTTAATTTTAAGGTGAAATTTTCTTGTTTAAGTCGAAAGGAGTATTTAGTATTTATGTTCTTGATGAAAATTTGGGTATGTCTTTGAGCTCAATTAGACGAACCTGGTTAATTAACGTAAAGGGGTGGTAGATGCTCCCTTTGTACTCAGACTCAGGTCTGCATATATTGTTATATTAATTAGTAGGCATCCTACAAGGACTTTAATTTTGGATGCACATTAAAATGATAACAAATTTAAATCTTGAAATTTTCTGATACTGAAATTTATGCTGAATTTTAATTTTGAAATTTTAATGTATTGTGAATATTGATGTAAATAGAGTTAACGGTGATGTTTGTGGTAGGAATGTGTTTGTTTTTTTATGAATGAGGATGAAGGTTTATCTAGGGGAGCAGCCGAGGCGATGAACAGAAGAAAGTCAACGGACCAGTTAAGTTAATAGCTTTTGTAGGTTTCACAGCATTCTTGAGACCCAATTCGTGAGGCTCGATTCGAATACAGGAAAACATAGCAATATATATATATATATATATATATATATATATATATATATATATATATAGTATAATACACATGTATGTTTTCATGGGATGTAGTCCAAATCAAACAACAGATTAAAATTTACTGTTTAATCAACAACCTAACGTTTCGGTACATTTTTGCGCCTTTTTCAAATGCTAAAATGGAAACAGAAAATTCGAAATTAGCAAGAAATACATAACCGACGCAAACTACTTACTTTGATCATTAAAATATAGGAATTTGAATACAAAATACTACACGATTCACATAATAAATGTGGATCAAAAATTAAAAAATTAACAATTGCCTAAAGGGCACGTCATGCCACGATGGCGGTTAAAACGGAAAGACAAAATTGAATGTGACAGTATTCAGTAGAAATGACAGGGGACGTTTCAAAAATGGCATTAGTTACATAACATGAAAGGTAATATTTTAACGTTGTTTGAAAATATCATTACTATATAAAGCAAAGTAGACATTGTGAACTCTATCACCATCCATCTTATTATTGATAAGATTATTTTCTCTATTAATGTAAAAAGACTAAATAAATAGCCTAGTTTTATAATTGGTTTCGTTGTCCAAAATTATGGTGTCGTCGAACAATGGTGTATGTCTGGTTGCAGAAACGTGAGAAGACAATGCACATTTTGTTGAGTTTTTTCTGCAATCACTCCTGTGCTGGGTTAAGCGACTCTTGAGCCACTGACTGGTTTAACCAATGTAACTATTGTTACAACTGCACGTGATCTTGTACACAACGGTACTGTTTTAACAATTTCGGAGTACGATCCTTTAATTTCGTAAACAAATTGTGGATGGAGTAATTGTACTCGTAGACGATAGCAATCTTCGGTTGTTTAAGTAATCGTACTAAAAGAGGAGATAATTTCTGTATATAAGGAAGCTTTTTGTAAGTAATATCTATTTCTGTAGGGTTCACTCTTAATAAGTTGCTATAAATTAACTTATGTAACATTCCTTTTGTAGAACGTGAATCATAAAATTGATGAAAACAGAAAAATCTAAAAACCTGTTTTTGAGTCTGTATCTATCCGTCTTATCTACTAACAAACACTATTATAATTGTATACATACAAATAGTAGAAATTCAACACAGCAAACTGAAATTGCTTCTTTCCTGAAGTATTATCCGCCCGACCATATCATTGAAATATATGCAGCTAATATATAAAGTGCTAATGCTATTAACATTTTTACATTCATCAACCTAATACCTAGAATTTTAAGCTTTAATTACATTACGATGGTAATTGCATTATCCAGTTATACGATAATACTCTTAGGTTTTTCCTAAATAAGGTCTTCCTGTTCCTCTGTATTTATACATGGTACAAAGCCAATTCTTTTCCACTTCCGTTGTTCGAATGCAGTTATAATTGATTTTGAAGTATGTCAATACGGAATTACTAGACCAAGGAACGTTAAGTGGTTTACTTTTCTGAGAGGTTTTATCTGGACAATACTTGTTAAAACCATTTAGGTCTGTGTGTCTGTCATCACATCAGTAAAACGTATAGAAGTTGCTTTAGCAAATGTAAAATATGTTTTTTTCCTACTAAATCGTATTGGTTATATGATACGTTTTAGTGCAAATGTTTTTGAGATTTTTGTAACTGGAACATTTTTTTGACAGATGGAATAAGAAGCTATAAAGACAGTTCGAAAATTATGTTCATGCAACAGTTCTGAGCTTTTTATTAGGGCTTTGCATATGAATTGTCCGATTGATTAGACGTCAAAATCATCGATCGTTTTGATCATCTTTGCCTTGTTATTTTGTTCATTCTTTCGTCATTTTTTAATAATAATTGCATACATTTATTGAATAAGATACAGACATAGCTAAGGGCCCCTTCACACGAAGCCATTGGCGCGCGTCAGTGGTGCTGCAGGAATTTTTGAAACGCTTCAGTGGCGCTTCGAACTTGCTGCTAACATTGTAGTATAACGATTTCATACGCCAGTCTCAAAATGGATCTGGAAGGTGACTTAGTGGTGGCCTTACTATTAATTAAAAGGAAAAATCGTAAAAATAAACCAAGAAGATTTTGGACGCATCCATTGCTTTTGGAGAGACCAATAATTCTCTACTTCACTAATAAAGTCGTTGGTATTTACGTTTGCGCTATACGAGCGTCTCGCGGCAGTAATGCCGTGGCTGCAATGATAGGTTAGGTTACTGTTAGAAATAGATATTATTATTAAAAAACACAAATCACTTAACACGCATATCAGAACATTTCTTGCTAAAACTATTGCAAACTGTTCTGATATGCGTATTAAGTGATTTGTGTTTTTTAATAATAATATCTATTTCTAGCAGTAACCTAACCTGTCATTGCAGCCACGGCATTATTGCCGTGAGACGCTCGTTGCTCTACCGGACCCCCCATCATTTTAAAACATGACGCAACAAAAACCGCTTAATGAAGACTGATTAATAATTAAAGTGACGCGTTTGCGCGCCACTTAACGCGCCACTCACGCGCCACACGTCAGTCAATTAAATAGTCGCGTAGTTGCAGTCGCATGTGAAACCTACAATTTAAAACTATGTTTTGCGTTTTGCGGCGAAGACAACCACCGTGAGCTTCTGTGACGTTTCCGATTTATGGCTGTGGTCGTGTGTGCAACCATCCATATATTCATGACTTTGGATATCAGCAGCACATCTGAAGCGCCAATAAGAAGCGCTGCTAAGTGAAGGAGCCTTAAGATACAACTTAAACAGCAATGCAAATGTAATAACGACTGCCACTTTAGAGTATCTAGTTCTTACGGATAGCGGGCTGTTATCCAAAAAAATATTAATCATCAAGGATATTTTTCAATTAACTGTACATCAGAACCAGACGAACGTAAGTCACATCATGTCAAATTTCCAAGAGACCATAAACACTGAAACGAAAGAGCATTTTGCTCGCTGCAAAGTTTAAATTTTGAGTTAGCCTGTAAAAATTGATTGTTAACATTAAAAATATACATACTTTATCGATTGTTGGTCAATTTGTAGGTAATTTTTTTATATCATCATCATCATCAAGTCTTCAGTCCTGGAATGGTTAGACGCTTCCCTTCATTGTTTCGTATTCTGAGCTAACTTACACATTTCCCTGGAATTTCCATATACTGCATCTTTCACTATTTACGTGCAATATTCTGATCTAGATCTACATCTACCTTACTTTTTCCTATATCTGCTTGTAATATAGCCCACAATATTCCCCAAAATGCATTAGAACGTATCCTGCCATTCTATTTCTCCTATTTCTTTTTGTTTCCCACAGATATCTTTATTCGCCTACTATTTCTACAACCTCTTTGTGATTAACTTTATCTGTTCATGCTATCATCATCATACATCTAAAGCTTAAAATTCCAAAAGGCTCCTTCCTTTTTCTGTCAGCTTCTCTGTCCCTATTTCCTAGGTTTACAGTGCTGTGCCCGACACATATGCTTTCAATACTTTTATCCGTGTTCCTATGTTTGTTGTCTTCGAACATAACCGCTGCTTTCTTGTTAGATACAGTTTGAGTCTCCTTCTATTGTTTTGTAAATATATACCCTATTTCACCGATGTTCAGTGGTATATACGTGGAGGCGGCTCCGTGGTGTAGTGGTATGTGTGTGACTACTACGCCCAAGGTCCCGGGTTCGAATCCCGACACGGTCCGCTTGAAAAATGTTAGGCGAGCATTTTTCACAAAAATACACCCTCGTTCAGATGAGAGGTAAAATGGAGGTCCCGTGTGTGAGTGTTGTCACGCACGTTAAAGATCCCTACCTTGCTTGGAACAGCAAGGGTTCGGCAAAATTCCAAATTTTCCAGGTAAAAAAAACTCGCTTCCTGGCCAATGTAGTAACTTCGGGTGGAGCATTGGAAGATCACATGTAAGGTATATACGTGGGGAGGGGGAGGTTCCTAGGCGTAGTTGGTATTTGTGTTACTACTACGCCCAAGGTCCCGGGTTCGAATCCTGGCACGGTCCGCTTGAAAAATGTTAGGCGAGCATTTTTCACAAAAATACGCCTTCGTTCGGATGAGAGGTAAAATGGAGGTACCGTGTGTGTGTTGTCACGCACGTTAAAGATCCCTACCTTGCTTGGAACAGCAAGGGTTCAGCAAAATTCAAAATTTTTCAGGTAAAAAAAGACTCGCTTCCTGGCCAATGTAGTACCTTCGAGTGGAGCATTGGAAAATCACATGTAAGGTATATGAAAGGAGTTACGCAGTCTGTTGCTACCAAGATCCCGCAACTCTTAAACATTTGCGGAATTAGTAGTTTTCCAATAAATCCCTCCGCAAAACCAAGATTAATTGAAAATATTGCCTACATTTATTTATAGTATTCATCAGGTTTAAGTGCAATTATTGTTTCGTCATTAGGTTTTCCGTCTTGGAGCTGGTTGGACGCGTACCTTCTCCGATGTCTATTCTAGCTAGCCTACGCAGTTCCCTGACATTCCTACAGCCTAGATACAGATCGGTTCCCTTTCTATTGTTTTCTAAAAATATGCACCGATATTCAGTGGTATGTGAAAGGTGTTAAGGAGCCTGCGGCTACTAAGATCCCCCAATACAGACATTTGCCGAAATAATAATTTTCCAGTAAATTCTTTCACACAGTTAACATTAGTTGAGAATATTGTAAAGCCAATACCTGTAGTTGCCTATAATAATCATCGGGTTTAAGTACAATTATTTTTTCGTCATAAGATTTTCCGTCTTGAAACTGGTTGGATGGGTACCTCAATTGATTTCTATTCTGAACTAGCCTACACATTTCCCTGAAATTCCCACAGCCTACATCTTTGACTATCTGTGTGCAATTGTCTAACCTAGGTTTATCTCTACCTCTTTTTTCCTATCTCTGCTTCTAATATATTCCGCACTATTCTCATATGCCTTAGTATGTGGCCTATCATCCTATCTCTCGTATTTTTTATTGTTTTTTACATATTTCTTTCTTCCCCTATCATTTCTAGAACCTGTTTGTTCGTAACTTTGTCTGCCAATGACATCTTCATCATGCGCCTATAGCACCACACTTCAGAGACTTTTTCCTGTCAGCTTCTCTTACTGTCCAAGTTCCACAGCCGTACATTGCTGTGCTCCACACATATGGTTTCAGCAATCCTTTCCTTATTTCTATGTTTATTGTCTTTGAACACTAGTTGTTTTTTCTTGTTAAATGTAGCACGACTTTGTGCTAATCCGCTAATACCGCTATATCATCTGCAAATCTAAGCATATCAATCTTTTGTCCTTGCATAATAATTCAAAATGTCTTCCTGCATTTGACAGTATTCATTACCTCTTCGATTTACAAGTTAAAAATTAATGAAGGACACATCCCTGTCTCACACCTTTTCTAATATTTACTTCTCTACATTGCTACTCTAATTCTATTACCGCTGTTTGCTCTTTGTATAAGCTATGTACTGTCCGTCTATCCCTAAAACTCATTCCAATCTTTTGGAGTATTTCGGACATTTTTTTCTTTTTACATTGTCGCATGCTTTTTCCAGATGTACAAACCCTATATACACGCTTTCTCCCTTGTTTCACCTAAACCCATATTGATCTTCCCCTAGTACTTCTTCAGACCGTTTTTCCATCCGTCTATGTACAATTTTAGTTAATATTTTTGACACATGTGCGGTCAAACTTATTGTTTGGAAATTTGCACATTTATTGCCGCGCCTCTCTTTTTAGGTATAGCGATTATGATGTTACGTTTGAAATTTTTGGGTATCTCGCATGTCTCATACATATAGCTTATAAGTTGGAAGAGACGTTCTGTTACTGCTTTTCCAGCGGCTTTTAGAGTTTCTGCTTGCACCTTATCTAAACTCTCATAAAGATTTCGGAAATAGAAAGCATATTCAACAAAAATGTTTTGCAAATGACTTCCTCATTATAATTGATGTTAAAAATAATTTTATGACTTTCGGATTTATTTCTTTTAGTGCCATATCTTTTCTGTTGTCTAACGGCAGGCTTAGTTTTTGCATGAAAGTACAAACTGTCTTTTTGAATCTCTGCTTCTCTCGGCCTTCCAATACTCAGAGTGAATCTTCAATCTTTGCGAATCTGTAAGCCTCTGATTGCATTTTGGACATTTACCAGATCACAGTGGCTTCATGAATTTTTCATTGGTAACTACATTATTCTAGTTTTCTTTCTTATATTCTTTTTCCAGTTTTTTGATTTCTTACCCTTTTCTTTTATTTTGCATCTCAGTATTTTTATTATTTCCATTGTCTGTATCGGATGCATTATAATGGACGACAGGAAATGCATTCACGAGGGCACTGCTGCAAAAAAATCACTGGAACATGACTCAATTTCAGAATCTTCTGGACATAAAATAGAATCATCAAGATCACTGACAGCGAATAATTCAATGTCAGAACTAGACAACTCTTCACCCACAAAAAATTTTTTCCTACATTGACAGCAGTGGCGTATCCAATCCAAGGTTCTGAAGGGGGCAAAGCAGGGGAAAAATAAAACATTGTTGGTTGTTGTTTGTGCTTTCATTGTCCGCTGTTCGCAAGACTTACTAATTATTGTCACTTTTTATTTTACAATGAAATGTCGTTATTACATAATAATGATTTATTTTATAGGTGTATACAATAAGAATGAAATATGTGAACCAAGTCTGCGTAACACACAGCTAAAGGAAAGTTAAAGTCAAAGAAATGTATAGAAATTAAAAATACTAACCGGAAAATTTTTGAAAACTCGTGAATAAATAAAAATAGAAATATTATTTTACTACATTATTAACATAACAATAATATGAATTGACACCAACTCACTGCATGCAAAAAAAAACAGATTGTTGCATATAAAAATATGAATTTTTTTTTTAAAATACGAGGAGATAGAACGTAGCAATTGACTTAAATAACAATATTGATTTTTCTTGTATTTTTCCTGCTGGGCGAGACAGAGCGGAAAGTGCTGGGATTTCGGCGAAACAGGGCGGAAAGTACGGGGACTTCAGTGTCGAATCTGATCATTGGGATGGGGGACAACACAGACGTACCAGAACTCTCCAAGATCAGTGAATTATAATGGTTGGGAGTGAGAACACTAGTGAGAAATTCGAATGATCAAGAAAGAAAGATAACACCGGAGAACACAATAACAACGCCTAGTTGGTATAGCGAGGCACTTTAATGAATAACTATCGAACATATACCGTATAAGAACAATTAATAATATCACTGGTTGTCGTAATGTAATTCGTTAAGAATAAACAAATTTTATAGCACCCGCTATGTGTATCGGAACACTGTTCAAATGTACAGTAATATTTTAGTTACAATAACTTTTAGACTATTTCAAGTTCACTAGCGTATTGATACACCAACGGAGAAAGTTCATTCGATTAGCACTAAAAAACACACCGAAGGAATCACATGGTTATGGTTTGAGATAATAACTGCAAGATTATTATTAATTTAATTTTGAGAATTATTATTGCAAAATATTTATTGTACCCGCGAGACTTGTTATTTATATATTTCCAGAAACACATTTGCGATAAGAAGAAAAAGTCAATCAGTAATCTTTATATGAGTAAATAGCGCAAATTATAAAGAGCAGCGCGAACTAATTACAGTACATAACCAATTTTTACTTGGTATAACTGAAAACTAATTATATAAAGTTACGATCTTAACATAATTAGAGAAGCCCGCACCCTAGCGAATAATAAGGGATGCGGTTCTTGAGGGAGCGTTTAGAAAGAACTAAACTGGACGACTATTGAACACAGACTCGTTTGTTTCACATACAGACAGGTGAACGCAGCTAATAACACACAGCATGTCGTCAAGGTTAATGTTGTGCTAAATGTTTGTTAAATAGAATAGATATAGAATTTAATACTCGTAAATCCATTAATATAGAAAACCGAGCATTTTAGAAATAAATTATTTAATACGAAATTTTTTTGGTCTTTTAAAATATAAAAGACTTTATATGAAACTCCAACACCTGCATACCTGAGTGAACTTCTTCATCCGGTACTGAGATTGATGTGCATATTATAAAAGAGTTAATCCATTTAATCGGTTCTCGCTTGTTGTATTACGTAAGATACGATTTTAGAATCTTCAGCTTTGAAAATTGCTTCTTGTGGTTGCCGTGTTGAGGGGCAGTAGTGTGCAACAAATTTTCACTGAAGTATGCATGTTTGGATATACAATCTCGTTACGCATTTCTAATGCACTTAATGCTAACTTTGGGTGGTCTTTCTACCTACAGTTTTGGCTCCCAGAATATCTAGCAGGTAATTCACAGAAAATTCAGTGAAGTACTCCGCTAAAAATTCCGTTTCGGTAAATTGCCGTATACCTCGATTGTACTGATAAACACGAATTCTTATCACTCAATTTAGCGACTCCATAGGCTCGTATTTCACCATATTTGAGTTGTGCTTAATTAAATAAAAAAGCTTGAAAAATAATTCGATAATTGTGGACTGTATGTTTATTAAAACGATTGAATAAATTGAGTATAAACATTACCGTGCAACATAACACATTGATAAATAAATTTATAATACAAATTTTGATGTGAGAGCAATATAACCACGACCCGCCGTTATAACGAACGTGCTAATCCGAGCATGGTCAAACCGCAACTGCCTTGTTCTTAGCGCAAGCAACCCCTTCTTCTTTCAACAATGTAAGGATGGTTGCCCGTCGCTACCATAAACTGCCCGCGAGCACAAAATCACTCACTTCACAATAACTAATTTAACACTTACAAAAATCAAATAATAAAGTCAAAGATACAAGCAAAAGCGTATGCAACATTCGAATCTTAAAAATAAAACTAAAGATAATAATCCTCGTAATAACCCTTAAAAAATTATTAACATAAAAAATATCTACTCAGACCAAACTAATTACTAAGTATCCGATTCAATAGGAAGAATCGCAATTTTAGACACTGAAGTAACAAAAGTGCCATTTTTAGTTTTTAAGTGAACAACTCTAACTTTATTGTCTGTACCTGGTATAACCTTAATTATACGTGCTATCGCCCACTCTAATGGCGGTAACCTATCATTTTTAATAAGAACTAACATACCTTCTTTTACATTAGGCATAACCTTTTTCCATTTTGGTCTGTTTTGCAACTGGCCTAAACATCCCTAGACCAAGCCTTCCAAAACTATATTGTAATTGCGTACAAAGTTTCCAAAATTTAAGTTTGTTTATTGGCACATCTGAAACATTACCTTCTGGAATACAAGCTAAAGATCCACCAATTAAAAAATGGCTTGGCGTTAAACAAGACAAGTCTGACGGATCTTCAGTAAGGGCACACAATGGCCTTGAGTTCAACATGGCTTCTATTTGAATACAGACCGTGTTAAATTCCTCATAAGTCAAATTAGTCAGTCCAATTACTCTTTTTAAATGATATTTGAACCCCTTTATGTTACTCTCCCACAACTCCCCAAAGTTTGGGCTATATGGTGGGATAAAAGACCACTTTATACGAAATTCCCCTATATAACTTTGAAACTGCTGATTAGTTTTTAAACAACTGTATAATTTCCTCAACTCATTATCAGCTCCTTTGAATGTGCTCCCGTTGTCACTAAAAATCATTCGCGGTACACCTCTCCTACTCACAAACCTCTTTAAAGCCTTTATAAATGTCTCAGTTTTCAAATCTGACACTACTTCTAAATGAATTGCTTTTGTTACAAAACAAACAAAAACTGCTACATAACCCTTTGTAAGAATCACTCTTCTGACTCTTGATTGCTTAATATAAAAGTGTATAGCAAAATCCACCCCAACTTTCTCATACGGCCGAGCTATATTCACTCGATCGTACGGCAAACTGCCCATTAGCTGCTTAGAAGCTTCAGACTTTAACTTCCAACAAATTAAACATTTAGCAATAACACTTTTAATTTCTCTAGTAGCATTTAATATCCAATATTGCTGTCTCAAAACTGACAATGTTAACTTTACACCGGCATGCAACAACCGTAAATGTTCGTTTTTTATAATAATTTTTGTTATAAAACTTTTAGTAGGTAAAATTATTGGAAATTTATGTTGAAACGAAAGTGCACTGTTATGCAGCCTCCCTCCTACACGCAACAATCCTTGCGAATCCAAAAACGGATTCAGTGATAATAATTTCGAATTACAAGATTTGCCTGCTTTAATTTCTGCAATCTCTTTTGTAAAATACTCCGTTTGTACTTGTTTTAATATAATTGTACGCGATTCATCTATCTCTTCTATTGTTAAATTACTCGTTTTCTTGTTAGTTTTATTCCTACAATTGTAAATAAAACGCAAACAATATGCCAAAACTCTTTTCATTTTCATAAAATTTGAAAACTTTTCGAATAATACTAATTTATCTTTACTCTGGACTACAACATTTACTACGGGCTTCATTTCTGGCAACATGGCACTAAACTCGGACGGCCGAAGGTATTTGTCAACTGTACAATCAAGTGTCCCTAAAAATTCAGGACCCTTCCACCACAATATACAATTTTCTATATTGCGTGGCAAAACTCCTCCCGAAACAAGATCAGCAGGATTTTCATTAGAACGGATATAACACCACATAAATTCGGACGTTAATTCCTGAATCAATTTAATTCTATTGGCGACATAAGTATTAAGTTTCCAATATTCTATTTTCAACCATGCTAATACAATTTTTGAATCTCAAAACAAAAAAACCTTTTGTATTTTATCCTTCAGCATACCAAAAATTCGATTTATTAATCTTGCTAATATCAATGCCCCGTTTAATTCTAACCGCGGAATGCTTGTTTTATTTTTCAACGAATTTATTTTTGATTTGGAAGCTAACAATTTTATTTCCACTGTATGACTGGCCGTAACTACTCACACATAAACACAAGCACCTTGTGCAATTTGCGAAGCGTCACAAAATCCAACAAGTTCAATGGAAACAGCCTCAGAAAAATTTAAATATCTATTGATTTTAATTGCTGGCATGCACCTTAATCCCTGTGAAAATGATTCCCATTCCTCTTTCAATTTATCAGGTAATTCTGTGTCCCAGTCCAGACCTGCATCCCATATTTTTTGCATCAATAATTTTGCCACAGTAATAACTGGAGCCAAAAAGCCAAAAGGATCAAATAACCTGGCAATAAAGCCCAAAACAAATCTTTTGTTGCATGTTGCAGGAACGGTTTTCATTCCACAACTCATTATAAATTGATCCGTATTTACATCAAACGATAGACCTAGGGTTTTTAAAATACTCCCCTTTTCGTTAGTAATATTTGTTTCTTCAAAATGTTGAAGTTGTCGTGGAATATTTCGTACTAATTCCACATGGTTGGAACACCATTTATGTAATTCAAATTTAGCTAAACCCAGTAATTTTATAAGTTCAGCTTGAGCTTGCAACAAACTTTCCTTATGATCTGCACCAAAAAGGCAGTCATCAACATAAGTATTAAAACGCAAAATAAACGAAGCTAAGGAAATTCTGTTTCTCCCTCAATAGCTAATTGTAATAAACATCTCGTTGCTAAATGAGGACTGGATTTCAAGCCGAAAGGCAACCGTTTAAACTGCATAACCTGCAGCGGTTGATTTCTACTCACTCTCCAAAGAAAATTTAAAAGTTTTCTGTGTGCGGGTTCTATCGAAATTTGTAAATACATTTGTTTTATATCCGCCATACAGACGTACCTATAAGTACGGAATAAAAGCAAAATGTCAAATAACTCAGGCTGAACAATATCTCCATTGCACAAAATACTGTTCAAAGAAACACCAGTTTTGTAGTGGCACTACCGTCCATTACAATTCTAAGTTTCGTCGTAATTTTGTCATCTCTTACTACACCATGATAAGGCAAAAAATACCAATTCTCATTATGTAATGTAAAGGGATCAACCTTCACATCTTCTATAAAACCTCTACTTAGAAATTCCTTAATAAATTGCGAAAATTTTAAATATAAACTTTCATTTGCTACAAATCGTTTTCTAAGTTTTCAAAGCGTTTGAGTGCCATGGAAGCCGAATCTCCCAATTGGAACTCTTCTAAATTTACTTTTAAAGGTAAATCGACTTGGAACCGCCCGTCAACTCTTGTAAATTTATTTACAAAACTCTGTTCTGCTATTTCATTTTCAGTCAGCGATTCTTGGTCATTTTTAATAAAAACATTTTCGGTTTCCCAAAACTTTTCCATCAACTGATTTAAATTTTCATCAGCATCAATTACCGCACTATGTAACGACACTGCGTGCAAACTAGCTCCACATCTTACTTTTGTAGTGAACGGCACTTTTCCACTCACAAAGTAACCAAAATAAGAATTCTGAAAATTAGGCTGATCTATACCCATTTTTATATTTTGCGGAAGCAAAACCGAGAAAAAAATATCTGCACCTAAAAGGATGTCTACCTCAGCTGACTCAAAAAATTTTTCATCAGCCAACGGTAAACCCCTTGGCAATTTAAAACTGCTGAAAGCAAAACTTACTTGAGGCAATTCAACTGTAATTTTCGGAATTACCCCGAAATCATGAGAAATTTCATAATTCCCATATCTCGAACGAATCGACAAGTCGATCCATTCTGAACACTCTGTTGAATTATCACAAATATCAGAAATTTTAGTTAATTTCTTTGTACGACAAGTGTCTAAACCCAATTTGTCACGCAATTTAACTGTAACAAAACTAGTCTGTGAGCCTGAATCTAACAAGGCTCGTGCCGACAGTAATTCACCTTCAGCGTTTTTTACTAATATTGATGCCGTAGGCAATAAAACAAATTCTGAAATAGTAGACTTCACTGTAGTTATCCCCTGAGCAGCTACCACATTATCTACCGCATTTAACTGAACACTCGTATGCAAGTATGTGTGATGCTCCTTGGATTGGCATATAAAACATTTGAGATCAACAGAACAGGGTTGACCCACATGTACATTTAAACATATTTTACACACCTTGTTTTCCGAAATACACTTTTCTCTTTCCTGCATGCTTGCATTTTTAAATTGATCACACCTAAAAATTGGATGACCTCCATGCTTGCAAAATTTACAATTTACTGAGTTTGAATTTACTCTTTGTCTGCCTTTCTCAATTTTTTGCTTAAAAGATTTACCAGAATTCGGTACAGCAGTAATAGTGTTAGTTACAGGTTTAAAATGTGTTTGCTTATTAAATGTTTTGCTATTATTTTGAAGTTTGACACTCGATTTAGTTAATTCCAAATTCAAAGCTCTCCTGTCCAAAAATTCTAAAAGTTCTTCCAAATTAGCCCTAGAATTAGGTTTTCTCTCATTTTGATAAGCTCGATTGCTATAAATGTCTAGCTTGGAAAGTATAAGATGAACTATCATAGCATCCCAAATTGATTCCCCTAAATTTTTTAGATAAGCTACAGTTTGCCTTATTCTGGCTACAAAGTCCCGTAACATACCCGAGTCATTACAATTTGCAATTGATAATTCCATTAAATCTTTGATATGACAATCAATAATCAAATAATCATCTTTATACCTTTTTTGCAAAATATTCAGTGCCGTAGTATAAGAATTATTTTCCACGGGCAACGCAGAAATTAACCGCAATGGCTCATCCCTTAGATGTTTGCGTAAATACAATAGTCTTTCGATATTTTCCAAATTTGGATTTTTATCAATAAGAGTTATGAAAAGCTCAAAAAACGATTTAAAACCTTGAATTTGCCCCGAAAATATAGGTAATTGTAAGGCTTCCAATTTAATATTTCCTTTGACAACATTATTTGTGCCATCACTAGAAGATCCCTCAGACCTGCCCTGCAATTTCAACAATCTTTTAAACTTAGCGTAAGTCGTTGTATACAATTTTTCAACCACCTCTGCTTCATCAAAATTATCTTCTACTTCAAATTCTTGCAACTGACAACAAACGTGCATAAATTCATCAAAACTACTTTTAATAAGCTCGAATTTAATACTTATTTCTTCAAAATCTAATTCTGCAATAGACATCGCTTCTGCCTCTAAAACGTAATTATTCGCCCTAGTTATGTTGTTCTTCAAAAATGAACGTTCACCTAACAAAGTTTTTTTACCCTTTGTCATGATGATAAATATAAATTTTTCACTCACACAATTTTAATTGCAATGAGAAACCTAATGTTTCTTGCTACCAATAAATAATAAGTAAATATACTTGCAGTTCGTACAAAACCCAACTATTAGTAGTTTTGTTATAAAACGGAAATTCCAGAACCAACACATTAAAATATAATTGCTTGTTTGGCCTACCTTCTTATCTCCAGGCGAATACAGCTGTATAGTATACCAAGGTCTCTGCTCGCTTTCAATATAACGATGTGCAGGTGCCTTCTAAATTCTTGCATACACAATTCAAGTTAAAACGTTTGTTTCACTGATATGACCGTTCGGAATTAATCAGTAAAAACTTTATACAAATTTGTAAAGATATGACCATCTGGAATTAAATCAATACAAATTCGCACTGCACTATTTTTAATTTTAGAACACTTAAAATTCTTTTCAATAATATTTTGAATGCTCAATCGGATTGTTTATAATATGGCGAAAATTAATACCACATCCGACTTTAAACAATCATTTAAAAACACGTAATAATTCACTACGCATCCGATAGCACGAATAGGACCAATAAATATGATAAACACGAATTCTTATCACTCAATTTAGCGACTCCATAGGCTCGTATTTCACCATATTTGAGTTGTGCTTAATTAAATAAAAAAGCTTGAAAAATAATTCGATAATTGTGGACTGTATGTTTATTAAAACGATTGAATAAATTGAATATAAACATTACCGTGCAACATAACACATGTGCATCGATAAATAAATTTATAATACAAATTTTAATGTGAGAGCAATATAACCACGACCCGCCGTTATAACGAACGTGCTAATCCGAGCATGGTCAAACCGCAACTGCCTTGTTCTTAGCGCAAGCAACCCCTTCTTCTTTCAACAATGTAAGGATGGTTGCCCGAAGCTACCATGTACTAACAAACAGTTGGTTGCCGACTAACTCAGTGGGACGGGTGGTGTAAATGTGTGACGAGAGTTCCAGAAGGTATATCGGGTATGAATTGTGGTCTTGATTGAGAAATACCTCGGACGCCACCAAATCTGTGTTGCTAGGGAAAATCCCTAGAAATAATAACAAGAAGGGTGCCAAAATCGGAGACAATGATTATTTTAAACCTAAAACAAACATGAAACCTAAAAACACGTAGACCTATTTAAGTCTGCTAACTGCAAAGAAGATTCCTAAAATCAAATGTTATATGCAACACTACTGTACCTATACCGTTTACAATAACGGAAAAACCTAATATTCAGTCTACACAATTTTATACAACATTTTTTACTATGTTCCACACGCGTTTCCATTACATATACCCACTACAGTCTTGAACAAGTATTAAGAATCAAAAATATCACAAATCTACTAATTAAAAACTTAATCTATACACACAGACAAACTATCGGTACGTTCAGTCAAGCATTTAATTATGAGTGTTTATGTACTAACCTCCACTCCGATATAGTTCCATAAATCTTTGTTGTTTAATTTTTAATTTTTTTTGGGGAATTGGCTATTGTTCAATTAAAGATAGATCTGGGCTGCGTCTATATCATCATGGTTACTTCCAACACAAGGGTTGAATTTCTGGGAAACAATGTGCCCTTAAAAATGAAACTGACCCACTTGACCGTGAATTATCCGAACATACCTTAGCAACTCTGCCTTGCTCGATAACCTTTAGTCGAGCTAATGGACCTACCAAAGTAGCATGTTGATCGCCTGGATGTTACAAACGAAGTCTCTTCTGAAAATTGAATCTACTCTTTTTAAAATCATTTGAGGCATTCTTGGTAAACTTCGGACAGATGAATCAAACGTATAAAAATAGACATGCTTCGTATCATCTTTTCATACCTAACCTTTGTATACATTTATAGTTGGTATTGTCGAGCTAAAATCAGAAATCAGGATTTTACATTTATTTGAGTCAGCACAAAACTATATATGACCTGTCTTTGTTTTCAGACAGTGAAATCATTGGCGCCATTATTTCTTTGTAGACAACATAAAATCACCGCCGTACTAATTACAATGATGGCATCACCTCTAACCTTTAAAACTGACAAATGAATAGGACAACCTTTAAGTATGAATCAAATATGATATAAAATAATCATACCTTAGATTAAAATTTATAGTAACCTAAAAATTACATTTCTTAAAGGGAATAACCCAATCCTATTGGTGGACTTTACTAATACAAAAAGTATTGAAATGAAATGTGATTATAATTATTTTAAGGGAACGTCACAGTCTTCTGAGGCATAATTTTGAAATTGCCGGTGTTATAGTTTGAATTCTGCAGATGCTACTGAGAATTTGCATTTCCAGTATCAATTTATAAAATTCGATTAAACGATCAAATCGAAGAAGTTCATTTTATTTTGTGCGGAGATTAGATAGTTAAAGGATGTTAAAATGTCTTTACGTAGGAATCTATCTTGCACTAAGTTACGGTGTTATCTAAAAATGAAATGTATAAATTTTGTAATACTTTTTTTTTCGTTTTTGTTTTATAACTTGCTCTGAGTAATAATCCTTTAACTTTAGTATTAATTTATAAATCCCTTTTTCCATACTTAACATTAATTATTTATTTAAACCATCGAATCAACAAACTAAAATAAAAACACGAGTAAGCTCAAAAAATTAAATATGACATTAATCATTTCCAAAAACTACTCTGATCTAATAACAAAACTAGAAGGTTTTCTTAACAAGTATATATCACTTTTTATTCGCTGAACTGTTGTTAATCTGGGTTTTTCAGATGATCTTGGAAATTGTCTTCCACATTTTTCTTTGCTTCATGAAATATACTGACAAGGATGTAATCTGGCATTTCTCTCATAGATTTAAGTTATTCTATGCAATTTTCGGCAAGATTTACGGCATTGGATAAATCAACATCCTTTGATTGGAGTATTTCTTACAGCGGAAGCATAAATGCGAAAACCGTTTCTGCGACTAAAAGAGAAATTGTAAATTCTGAAGAACTAAGAGTGTTATTTGCACTAGAATGTGCGTCTTTTCTTGCCATTCAGATATTTCATCAAGTGCAAATACTAAGGGTATGAAAAGTTCATTGCGTTTATTGAATCTTGCCTCACAATTCATTTGGTAGTTGTTTAAGCTTATTTGGATGTGATTTTAAATGTTCAGGCAATGCATCTATCTTTTGAATATATATATATATATATATATATATATATATATATATATATATATATATATATAAACAAAGACAAGTTATTTGCAGTCCGCATTAAGAAAATTGTATATGAAGTAAGATGTATCTGTAAACAAACTCTTATGAAAATAATAAAAGCCATTGACAAATACAAATCGGGCTGGTAGTTATATAGCCATTAACAAAACATTAGCTTTATTACTTCATAGGGGAGGAAACATCCACTGACCATGGTTTCGGCTTGTAAGCCTCGTCAGAGTGGAATAGTTCCCAAGAACCCTATGAAGTAATCGAAGCTATTATAATGATATAATTTCGAAACAATCACTGTACTATGGCAAAAGTAAATAAAACCGCCATCAGGTGATAAAACACCAACACTACTAAAGTGTGGAAGTACAGAATTGAACCGAAACTACATAATAAATTTTATAAATGACTATAAAAGTACGTCTGGCCTTTGAGATTTGCGGAATGTTACAGCAAAATTTATTTGCATACGTAACAAACCTTCTCGTGGCGACACCCGGGTTCATGCCCCAAAGGCAATTCAAATAAACAATAACTTGTCTTTGTTTATTTGAATTATATATATATATATATATATATATATATATATATATACGTTGAGTTTAGACGTATTAAAGAAGCTGTACGCATTTTCTATTAATTCCATGCAATTCCTTGTACGTTGTAAAGAATATGATCTGAATTTACTAGGTTTATAGAATGTGATACACAGTGCACATATAGAGATTCTTGTTGCTTGCACACTATTAAAGTGACCAGACGTTGACGCTGCACCGTCGTAACCTTGTCCTCGAAGATTATTTAAACCCAAATAAAAGCTAACAAGATTCCCAATGCTTACTTCTCTTAAGTTTTCGCTTGTAGTTGACGAAATATGCACATACTGTAAAAATGTCTCTTCCATGGTTTTATTGTTTAGGTACCTTACACAAAGAACAAATTACTATATTTTCAATACATCTGAAGTTTTGTCTACTAACATTGAAAAAATGTTGCACTTTTCACTTCAGAAATAATGTTCTTCGAGATAATCAGATTGCATGCAGAGATAATTTCGTTTTGTGCTATAGAAAATGTGTACGTAGCATTTTTAACACAAGGTTAGTAAATCAATCTTTTCGACTAGATCCCCTTCGTTAATTCGTAATTTTAGTAGAGTCTAAAGTTGCCTTCTTCAGGCAGTTTCTTCAGATAAATCGGCTATATTTAACGAATCATAACTGCAATGAACCTTCAAGGGAAGATCATAGCGACCACAAAATATTACTGTATCTACGAGTATAATCGGCACTAATCGAATTCTATTCTCTTTTACTTGCACTTCACGGTTTGACAATAGTAGTTTAACTACTGACTGCTGAACAATTTGCATTATTTCTTTGTAATTTAAATATTTTAAAACAGATTCTTTATGATACTCTACCTTTTCGTACGAATTGAACTTTTTTCTGCATTTTTTTCAGGAGCGAAATGTGTTCATGCATAAAGCACTTATCTCTTGATGGTTTGTGTGGCCTACATTCCTCTTTGCATAAAAGGCAGTATACGCCATCTTCCCTAACCAATGAATTAACAAGGAAACGTCGCGGATTTATTCGCAAGCTGATTATGGCGTAAATTGAAATGCATTTTTTCCTGAACAAACAACTCTGGAGGTATGTGGAATACAGAAAATCATATGGCACTTCACCAACAAATAGAGTATTTTCTTATATGTATTGTGTGGTAATGCCAGAAGTGACTAGAAGTTTTTTTGAAGATATCCTATTATGAAAGATCAAGTAATGTATGATTGAAAATATTTGATTCTCAGAGGATTATGAAAGTATTATGAAAGATCAAGTAATGTATGATTGAAAATATTTGATTCTCAGAGGATTGAAAAGCAACCTTGCTTGCAGTTCCAACAGGAAAGAGCAACAGCTTTTACATCAAGGATCGCAATCCAACTGTTCTGACATAATTTTGAGCTGCCATTGCGTTTTCTTGATCTGGTAGCTTCTGATCACTTCCAATAAACCGCTTCAATGAAAAAATGTATTTTAGGAAACAGTGAATATTTCATCGACTGGAGCACAATGTTTAAGCCGAAATTGGAGTTCTGGATCATGAAGCAGTGTTAAGAGTAGAACAGCGTTACGTTATAAACTTAAATTTGTCGTGAAACGGCGGGGACCCCGGAACAATTAAAAGGTTTCGACTAACTACAGTGGTGTGAGAGTGGGATTCTGTGGAAGAAATGACAAAAAAAAGGAAGATAAAAATAAAGAAATAAAATAAAAAAAATGTCTGAAATACAAACTACGTTATTATATTCATTTACTCTGAAAAGTTTTTTCTCTTTGTCATAATTGAGGGGAGCCAAACCGTTTCGTCTCAGTAAACCTATGGATATTATCCTTACACGGAAGACTTATTCAGCATAGGTCTCCTTTGCTCTTGATTTCTTAAATTTATCACACTATTCTTTACCTTTCTTTAAAATATTTTAAGACACTTATTAAGTTTTCATAATTAATGAAATTCTCGAAATCAGGGCCTCCTCCAAATACGATTCCTTTACTGGATTGACTCTATATCTTAATACAATAACCTAATTTGTATCCCAGTTCATAAATAAATGCAATTAAAGTACAATCTAAACTTAATCTCTATTGGCATTAATTAATTGCAATATAAATACAAATATACTTAGAAAAACTAGTTTCTTAATCTTACTCTGGCCAGGTATTACTAAAGAAAAAACAAAAAAAAAACATTATATTAAATCCATCAATAATACTATGGTTCTAGTTTTTCCGTTTCCCATATTAAATTACATATTTTAAAGTCGAATATCTGGAAATGCCTTTTATAACAAACAAAGAAAACGGTTGAATACTAACTTTTCAGTAAACATTCCAATATTTATTAAAAAATACTAGTGTCACTTCTTTGCCAACATTAAATTCACTAATAAAGCTCACTTTTAAAATTAATATTCACTTAATTCCTTCGCTAATTTAGTCCAATAAAATAATTACTTTCACCTTGATTGATTTCTTAGTACATAGATATCATTAATTTACTACTTGGTTTTAAAATTTACGCATTCATAGTTAAAAAGTATAAACATAAAAACTCACACATTACTCACTATTTTAATTTATCCACAAACCAGAAACCATAGTATGTTCCAAATTTCGTTCCCATCTAACACAGCTCCCTTAACACAACAAGAAGGTGATCTAGATTATTGGAGGGGTGAACTCTCCAGTCATCTAACCCCTTTATGCGGTCATAACGACATTTATTCCACAACATGCAAATTGAAACGTGCCCCGCCCTTGTAAGTGTAAGTTCAAAAAATAAGTTGCGTTTTGCTTTTGCGAGATCTAAATTACATCTACGTCTCAAACTTGTAGGTGTTTCTTTCGAACTTTCAAGTCCCCCTTACTACACGCTCGTATTACTACATTTTGACATTTTCTATTTCTTTGCTCGCGAATAATTAATCCATTCCTTTCCGTCGAAGTCTAACTGCTATTATTTCTCTTACTATTAAAGTTTGTCATCACGATGTAACATCTTTTAATCTATGCTTAACAAGATTATTGTCACGTTACTTTGTATGTTACTTGTATTGTGTTGTAGTATAGTACTATTTTCATGTCTTTTTGGTGGTCGGGATGGAGATATTTGTCTATTGAAATTATCTTTTCATACAAAATGCATACGTCGCGTCTTGTAATATTAAGATATGTTTTTATTTATGCTTTTTAATTTGTCATCGCCCTGGATTACTACATCTAAAAAAATATTGTTATACTTTATTATCTGAATTACGTTTATAAAAACAAAAATTTAAATATCTATCATACGGGTGCATCACTATTTACTTTTTCAATTCAAATTTACTAAATGTTTCTTTCCCATCTAATTTATAGCTCGCGTTACGCAACGCGTTACAGCAGAGCTAATATGACAAACGGTTCGAAAGAGCACAGTTACGCGAAATGTTTTCTATTTCTTACAGACGGTGTAAATTTATTTCTTATTGTCTTACTGTAAATTTTGAACAAAAAATTAAGAAGTTTTCAAATATTTAAACCCTTTCAGACTTTTAGTCCAACCAAGGAAAATGGTTTAAGTTTATGTAACTTCCTTCCGTTTTCTAAACGTGTTATCTTCTAATTGCTTCAAGTTACAATAAATACTACGGTTAGTTATTCTAATACCAATAGAGGTTAACGTATATAATAGGCGTTATTTACGTGTGATGACCTGTAACAGTTGTCATTTACTAGTAATTGCTGCAATTTGTGTATAATACGTATTATAGATACATGTAGTCAAAAGCTTAAAATAGACTTCAACAATTTTAGATGTGGGAATTTATTTCTTTTATATTTTATTGGGCAAACATTTCAACATCCTGGCCAGTGGCCAATTAAAAAAAAGAATTTTTCTGTTCAAGGGATATAAAATGTAAATAAGCATTACAAAAAATAATACAATTATGCAATAGTGATGTTCTTTCTGTTATAGAGCCTGTTGTTTACATGTAGGCAGATTATTGCATTCATCAAAAGTACCTTCTCCTACTACTAGATTTTTGTTCCTGGCAATAGTGAATTTCTTTCCTCTTTTGTATTTTGTAACGCTGTTTTTAGTTTCAAGTACGCTCTTTAGCGCAGATACTTTGTGCTACTGGCTTGTAAGAAACATATACTCATTTGTATAACATCGTAGAGCCACCCTGCCAATAAGACGGCGCCCAAAGTAGCAAATCTGCCAAAAGCTTTGGCTCTAACTACCTGTAATTGTATATACAGTGTGATTCACCACTTCATAGAAATATTTTAACTGATGCTTAAGGAAGAACGTAGATAGAAGGAAGAAATTATTTTTTTACAAAATAACGTCGTAACTTAACGGGTGTGTTTAAAAATGTAGGTACGTGTACGTATAAAGAGGCGACACGCCATAGAAAGTGTATTTGCTAGGAAACAACTTTATTTTTGCAATCAGCAGGTCACTCTGTAGTGCATTTTATACACATTATATTATTTAACGTCGTACAGATAGTTCGACGTCACTTCCCTTGGATCGTTCTTTATGGGGCCAAAATATTGATGACAAAAAAAGCTCAGGTTTCCTGGTTAAAATAGGACACGGGGTTAAGAGTGTTAGAAAATGGTCTCTGGAAATAAAAAACCTCATTTGACAAAACGACTAACCGACTTTCTAAGTCGGCGAAGACATTAGCGTGAGGTAGGTATAACGATTTATTAACAAGATGAAATTTAGCTAAGGAGCCTATAAATAGAATTAATGCGCGTCACTGTAACCTGCCGTAAGATGGAGATCTAAATAATACGCTTAAAGAATAACTACCCTCAAGGGCATGGCGTACAAAAAATTATCATGCAACTTGTATACTTACTCATCACCTGCATAAGAACTGCGCCACAACGCCTCGAGTTGATCCTGTAGCATAACACTAACAATTTGAAATATTGACCAATCTCTGTGGAATATGTTCTATTCACACCTGTATTAACCAAAATATGGATAATTTATTAAATCACTTTGTTTACTTCTTGATTATCTTTAACGTGCAACAGATTTCTAACCGAATTTGTTCAATTAATAACACGTTTAACTCAATAATTGATATTAAAAATTAACTTCAAATACTATAAAGATTTCTATTAACTTAATTTCATTTCGTTTAGAAACACAATATTTGTATTAACATTCATAACATCAGAAATTAGAATATTATCTTTAAACTATAAAATATAATTAGAACATGAGTTTTTAGTTACAACTGCGATAGCTCTATCTCTTTGTGTACCAATCAAATGTTTTAATCGTAATTTCAGAAAATGAGCACTGAAGTATATTTATGATATATAACTTTAGCATGTTAGACGAAATATGTCTTAACATTAGATCTTTATATAACTTTTCTATTATAAACATAAAGTAACAAATGAATTCAACACTATAACCTAAGATGAAAATTTTTTGTAGAAATATAAAAAGTACTTTAAGCAATAACAGCTTCTCAATTGAATTTATTAATATAATCTATGATTAACATTTTTATAGAAATATACAAATTACATTAAGCAACAACGGCTTCTCACTTGAATTCATCAATATAACCTAAGAAGGAAAATTTTATAAAATAATAAAAAATTACTTAAAGCACAGCACCATCGGCTTCTCAATTGAGTTTATCAATATAACCTAAGATGGAAAAATTTATAAAATCTAAAAATTACTTTAAACACCAACGGCTTCTTCTCATTTGAATTTATCAATATACGCTAAGGTGGAAAGTTTTATAAAAATATAAAAATTGCTATAAGCAGCAAAGGATTCTTAATTGAATTTATCGATATAACCTAAGATGGAAAATTATATAAACATGCAAATAGTACGTAAAGTACCAACGGCTTCTCGACTGAATTTATCAATATAACCTAAGATGGAAAATTTTATAAACACAAAAATTACTTTTAGCACCTACGGATTCTCAATTGAGTTTATCAGTATAGCCCAAGATGGAAAATTTTATAAAAATATAAAAATTACTTCAAGCACAAACAGCTTCTCAACTCAGTTTATCATTATGACTTAAGATGGAAAATTTTATAAAAAACTTAAAAATTACGTTAAGCACCATTGGCTTCTCATTTAAATTTATCAATATAACCTAGGATGAAAAATTTTATAAAAATATAAAAATTACTTTAAGCACCAATGGCTTATTAATTGAATTTATTAATATAACCTAAAATGAAATATTATATAAACATATAAAAATTATTTTTAGTACCAACGGTTTCTCAATTGAGTTTATTAGTATAATCTAAGATAGAAAATTTTATAAAAATATAAAAATTACTTTAAGCGCCAATGGCTTCTCAATTGAATTATCAATATAATCTAAGATGGAAAATTTTATATAATATAAAAATTACTTTAAGCAACATCGGTTTCATAATTGAGTTTATCAATATGACCTAAGATGCAAAATGCTATAAAAATATAAAAATTTATTTAAACACCGCCGACTTCTTTTCAATTGAATTTATCATGATGACCTAAGATGGAAAAGTTTATAAAAACAAAAATTACCTTAAAAACTAACGGCTTCTCAATTAAATTTATCAATATAACCTAAGATGGAAAATTTTATAAAATATAAAAATTACTTTAAACACCAACGGCTTCTTCTCAATTGAATTTATCAATATAACCTAAGTGGAAACTTTTATAAAAATATAAAAATTACTTTAAGCATTAACGGCTTCTTAATTGAATTTATCGGTATAACCTAAGACGGAATATTTTATAAACATATAAAAATTACTTTTAGCACCAATGGCATTTCAATTGAATTTATTGATGTAACCCAAGATGGAAATTTTTTGTAGACATATAATAATTATTTTAAGCACCAATGGCGTCTCAATTGAATTCATCAGTATAATCTAATTTGGAAGATTTTGTAAATATAAAAATTACTTTAAGCAGCAGCGACTTTTCAGTTGAATTTATCAATATAACCTAAGTGGAAAATTTTATATTAAAAAAAATATATATAAAAATTACTTTAAGCACCAACGGCTTCTTAATTGAATTTATTGATATAACCTAAGACGGAATATTTTATAAACATATAAAAATTTATTTTAACACCAACGGCTTCTGAATTCAGTATCAATATAGCCTAAGATGGAAATTTTATAAAATAAAAACTTTGTACAGCCAAAGGACGTAACAATCGCATCAAAGCTTCTAAAAGATTAAAATAAAAAGAAAAAGGTCTCTTTGTAGGAGCGCTCATATGCACAGAAAACTTAAACTACATAATGTCGGTAGGTGCCATCTGGTTTTAAACTGTTTGTAATGCTTATGTACCAGGAAACGGAAATAAGTAGCCACCCGATACTCACGCTTCATCCTCTACGCGAGCAAAGATCTTCTTTGCCACCGCACCCTCTGGACACGTAAAACTAACACTTATATTCACTATAAAACTAATACAAAATTCATTTTTATCACTCCATACAAATGCTTACAAATTTTCATTAATACTTTCAAGGTAGTTTCTTAAATTAAACAAATTACATATTGACATTTAACAATACGTTGCAGCAGTAAAAACATTAAGTTAGCAAATAGGCCAGTACTACTGCATTAGCGGCGCATACTTTTTTTTAAAAATATCCTACCAAATACAAAATAAAAAAACAGACTAGCTCTTTTTATTTTACAAGAAATCCTACCTTTGGTCAAAAATCCCAAAGGTTCGGAACATCAAATGGCTAAGTTCTCAAAGGTATTTTCCAAAGAGACATACGTAGATAATGTATTTGCTTTAAAGCAACGGTAAGATAAAGTAACATCTAAATGATAGTTTCAGAGAGAAATATAAATATCTAACCATTTATGGTCGGTCTAGAGTTTTGTTTAGATAAGATAGCATTTCGAAGACAGTTTCGACGATAAAGATAGGCAATGAACTATTTTCCGTTCGAAATGTTAACCAGGTAAGATAAAGTCTCCGAGATATTTCACAGGAAAAGATAACTAACCAAAGTAGATAAAATAAGATCTCCAAGATAACTTCAAAGAGAAAGCTAAATACAAAACATTTATGGTGTAAGTTATTGATAAATTAAAGATAAGATCGTGTCTTAAAAAATTCAAAGAAAGGGTAACGTAAAAATTAATTTTGCTTCGGAGGCCCTACACTTGTCAAGGTATATCGCGCTTCCTGCAAATATAATAACAGAAAGGGGCTCTCGTAGGAGTAGAATTATCCCGTAGGATCCTAAAAAGGGGTTTTTACTCGTGTTTTCCAAAAGGAGAAGTTCCGTGAAGCGACACTTGTTTATATGTTCAGCATGAGGTCCAGGTAGAAATGGGAATGCAGTCCTTGCATTTATGCGTCGATTAGGAGAATCAGTCCGCAGGCCAAATCAAGTAAGAAATTGCACTGTCAACGGCTTTATGTAAACCGTCGTGAAACAGTGGCGATACACCGGTAGATAGAGGTGCCCCA
This sequence comes from Platerodrilus igneus, assembly GCA_036346225.1. Lineage (NCBI taxonomy): Eukaryota > Metazoa > Arthropoda > Insecta > Coleoptera > Lycidae > Platerodrilus > Platerodrilus igneus. Next base: position 917,815 of record JARFIW010001109.1, on the reverse strand, counting down.
CTCCCACGGTCTAATGTTATGAGATAACACCCCACTAACTATGCAGCTACTTCGAAAATAAAAGGAAAAAATAGAAAATATAGAAAAGATAAAAGAGGGAGATGGGATATTTGAAGTTGTATAGTAACCAGGTATAAGAGAGAAGAGGAAGAGCTGACATTGAGTAAAAGCAGTAGTAGAATGAACGGAATATAACGAAGCACTACTCGATCAACCAAAGTGCAGTCAGCAGTCCGGAGTGGAGGAGCACCACTCTCGTGTGATGGACGAAGATAAAATAAGGTTGAAAACTGAGATAGCGGGATAGGAAAAAGTATAGTTTTTAGGATAAGCATTCTAGAGAAAGGGTAGAGAGTAAAGTGTCGTTTCCCTATTAAAACGTCGATAATTAAAAATATCTAGGCCTTAAACGAGGTCTAGACAGATTATTTTCCTACCACGCGCATCCACTGTGATAAGAAAACGAAGGTAATAGGACTAACTTATATATACCCACACAGTAATTTTAAATACCGATAACTACCACGGACACGGAAATAACTGTAGGATAAAAAGTTAATCAAAGATAAAGGTAGGAGGATTTTGAATACACGAAAACAAGGAGGAATAACGTTGAAACGACAAAGGCGACAGCCCCTCACCAACACGTTCAGAAAAAGAAAAAAAAACAGAAAAATGTATTAACGTCACTATAATATAAAAACAGTTGATAAAGAAATTTGTAACAGATGATTGAAAACGACTTTTACTACAGATGCATAGTTCGCGATCGTATATATAGCGAAAGAGTAAAACATCAACCGGACAGGGTAGCTCGAACGTGTAATTGATCACGACTTAAAGGTCCCTCGTAGGTTTAAAAATTCTAAGACCATTGTCGTTTGAAAAATGTTTGGAAATTATCAGAATGGGATCGGGTCGAAGTATAAGTTAGACGGATGATTGACCGAGATTTTCCTACCTTTTTCGACGGAAACGGAAGTTAACAGTCACCAAGCATCTAATTGTCTATTTGGGTGGTATCTAGTACATGCCGGATCTAGAAATAATTACATGCTACCCACCGCTATGCGGAAGATTTGGTTCTAGAAAATGGGCAACCTACGAAAGTACGGAATACTTGTATTAACGCTAATTGGTTTAGTGAAAGCGCTGAAAGGTCGTAACTGTAGTTGGACTCTTTTTGAAATTCAATCACCGGTGTATCAAATAGGGATGGACTCGGGCTCGGGCTTTCGGGCCGCCCCGGCCCGCGCCCGGCCCGATTTCGGGCTCGAATCCGGGCCGGGCCGTTGACTACTTTATTCGGGCCGGGCCCGGGCCGGGCCTATCTTTTTTCGGGCCGGGCCGGGCTAAACGACTCGGGCCGGCCCGAACTTTTTGGGCCGAAAAACGCACGAGTAGACAATAGACACTCCATCGTCCCTTCACTTCAATCTCACATTGAGTAAGTAAACGTTCTTAATTATATTTTCACGTAGTGTCTTCATGAACCCATTAATAATCAGTTTTTCGTCTTGTTTAGTGTAAAGGAAACGTGATATTATAACTCACTTCTTATACCGAATATTTTTTCTAGTCCTATTTAATGTTCCTCATGTTGTACTTTAGGCAAGTTAAAGATGCCCAGGAACATAAAACTAGGTGATTTATTCATAATTCAAAAGTTTGCACGATTTATATTATGTATATGTATATACTCCAAATCTCAATCATGCGGCGAACGACGATATTATCAATCGCGTGTATAATTTATGTCTACCTCCTGAAACACTAGAGAGTTATTGCAAAGTTCATTTTACCAATTTTTTAATAAAGTTTTCCCTTATTTGACATTTACACATGCGCAATTACACCTTTAATGTTTGTACTTTATTAAAATACAGGACACCTTTATTTAATTTAAATACAGGCAGGGAATGCTTTTATTTAAGGCACCTTAATTTTGACATATGCCAAATGCTTAACGTACAAACTTACATCTAATTGTCTGCTTTGTGTATAAATATAGCAAAATAAATGGTTTTTTGTAGTGTTATTTCCGTAATTAAATTTAGAAATATAATGTCCAAGTTTATAACACGAAAAAGATACAAAACGTCAACGCTTTAAATACGAGGAAGCTGTTTTGTAATGCTTTTCCTAGAAGTAAACTGTAAAAAGCCTTTTGAAAACAGATATGCTGTATGCTTGGAAAGGAGTAAAAACAGTGTCTTGAAGTAAACTCAAAATGTATTCCGTGAAAACACTTTGACAACACATACAAATGTTATCGAATCAGTGGGAAATAAAAGACTCAAATAATAAAAAAAGGTTCATCTTTGTGTGAATACAATTTCTTTAATTTTTTCCAATATAGTTAAACATGTATTATAGGTCACCTTATCACAAAAGAGATTAATTCTTTATTCATTTTTAAAACATAACCTATAGATATAGAATACTAAACATATATGTCAGAATAAAGAGTAAGGGAAAAACACTTGCACTACCATTCCTTTAGATTGGATGCAAACTTTTAAAAAAGGATACTTTAGTTGAAGATTCTTTTAATAAAGTCTGCTTGAAATGAGTTTGCAACAACTCTCTAATTTCAAGTAGGTAATTTTAGTAAAATTCATTGAAGGTACGACAAAATAAATCGGACGCAAATTTATTATAAAAGTTATAAGGTGCGTTAAGCGTACAATTTTATAAACATTGAAAATTGCTAAACATTTTGTACCTTTGTTACCTATTTCTGATTTTTTAAAGAATTGTTACGTTTATTTTCAGCATAAATTAATTACCCTATTTTTCTCCTTTATTAATTCAATGCCCGCTCGAATAAATTCTGTTTCTACTGTTAAATCCTTCAACATAATTAATAATAAACACGCTCTCGAATAAATTCCTCAACTTAAATCTAGTTGCTGTGAAACGACAAGTTTATGCAACAACTAAATAGTTATATCCTGTTTCAGGTACCCGTTATCTTGGTATACATTACGACCGCCTATAATGGTTTTCTCTATTTTTTTAATGTAAACACTTGTTCAAATAAGGTCGCACACTATCCGACAAAACCCGGGTTTTCCAGTTTTAATGGCGCTTCGATAAGCGAGGTTTTGCAGTTCGAATTCGTGTTATTTGAACCATTGTTAAATTTGCTTCTACAACTTGTGCGTCGACATATTTTCTACATTATTCGTCACCGTATTACAAAAGCAATGCACGTCTGTTTATTTTTTGTTTGACAACTAGGATGTGTCTTGCGTGGATTGCTTTTTTTAGCTGGAGGCCGAATAAGTTCTTCTTTTCTATAGACCAACTGCTTTTGTCCGTAGATTGTTGCTGTAGTTACGATGGCAGGGTGAATGGATCCTGAATTCCGCGGCGTTTCTGTATCGACTCACCCCCGACGGTTTTCAAGCTAAGTATCCGAACATCTACAGGTATGCAACTCGTTTCATTTTGTGTGTGTCAATGGGATATTCCGTATCAACGTTTGGTGTAGTTATGTGACAAGAAACATCACTTTGTAGAACTATTGTTCGTTGCTGCTAATCGATATTATCGCTCTACATGTGTGATGTACCTGTGTTAAAAGTATTGGACAGACACACGCTTATTCCTTTGTACTGATTAGTTTATTTTACAAACGGTACTATGTACGATTTAAAAGATATCTGACAAAAGCTACCACATATAGTTACTTGTTGAATACAACAGAAAAAAATATCTTTTCATTCGCTGAATAAAAGTCGGGCCGGCCCGGCCCGGCGGGCCGGGCCGTCAATTTTTATTTCGGGCCGGGCCGGTTACCTTTCTGCGTCGGGCCGGGCCGGGCTTTTAATAAGCCCGGCCCGGCCCGGCCCGAGTCCATCCCTAGTATCAAAAGCGGCGTCGCCGTGGATCAATGTAGTAAGCGTAAGACTACGGATCCCAAGGTCCCGGGTTCAAATCCCGACACGGCCGACTGCTTGAAAAATGGTAGGTGAGCATTTTTCACAAATATTACGCCCTCGTTCGGATGAGAGGTTAAATGGAGGTACCGTGTGTGAGTGTTGTCACGCACGTTAAAGATCCCTACCTTGCTTGGAACAGCAAGGGTTCGGCAAAATTCTAAATTTCCAGGCAACAAAAAACTCGCCTCCTGGCCAATGTAGTACCTTCGGGTGGAGCATTAGAAAAGTAAATGAACGGTGTATCAAAAGCACTACAAGATGAACACGGTGGTATAATCGACATATCTCAATTCACGATAGTTTGGCCAATATTTGATTGAGAAAAGTTGTATTGTGAATTACGTGCACTATTTCAGCTTTAGCAAAAGAGTAATGCATTTACCACCCACTTCGTATATTTTTGTTTTATATAATATTTACTTTACAAGGTGGTTAAATGAGATACAACTATGTTGTTCGCACGTTTTATTCATATCATGACTAAATGTATAGCGGATCTCCAGATTCAGCCTTATTGCAACAATTTTTTTACCGCACGGATCCATGACGCCATGTGCGTTACTGTTTTGTTGAGGTAGAGTATTTATTGTATACGTTCATGCAACTTGTCAACTTCTGTAGTTTGATGAAACTTTTATGATTTAAAATTGGTCTTTTTGATATAACATTGTGTCTATATTTGCAAAATGAATCGTAGTTCATATATACTTGAGTTAGGGTCCGTAAAGTTGGCCCCCCCCAGTTGACCGATTTGCTCCAAAACCTAGCACCCGTTTGCTTATAGCTAGCACTAGCTAGCACCAAAGTTGTAGAGCTAGCACCAAAGCTGTTTCAGAAATATGGCCAATTATATTCGGGGGGGGCTAACTTGACGCTAGCCCCCCCAGTTGTTTGATTTGCTCCAAAACCTAGCACCATATAGCTTAGAGCTAGCACCAGCTAGCACCCAAGTAAGAAAACTAGCACCTTAAAAACAAGATGGCGGCGATTTTTAAAGAAATTTTGCCAGCCCCCAGTTGTCCGATTTGCTCCAAAACCTAGCACCATGTAGCTTAGAGCTAGCACCAGCTAGCACCAAGTAAGCTAGCACCTTAAAAACAAGATGGCGGCGATTTTTAAAGAAATTTTGCCAGCCCCCAGTTGTCCGATTTGTTCCAAAACCTAGCACCCCTGTGCGTATACCTAGCACTAGCTAGCACCAAAGTTGTAGAGCTAGCACCAAAGCTGTTTCAGAAATATGGCCAATTATATTCGGGGGCTAACTTGACGCTAGCCCCCAGTTGTTTGATTTGCTCCAAAACCTAGCACCATGTAGCTTAGAGCTAGCACCAGCTAGCACCCAAGTAAAGCTAGCACCTTAAAAACAAGATGGCGGCGATTTTTAAAGAAATGTTGCCAGCCCCCAGTTGTCCGATTTGCTCCAAAACCTAGCACCATGTAGCTTAGAGCTAGCACCAGCTAGCACCCAAGTAAACTAGCACCTTAAAAACAAGATGGCGGCGATTTTTAAAGAAATTTTGCCAGCCCCCAGTTGTCCGATTTGCTCCAAAACCTAGCACCATGTAGCTTAGAGCTAGCACCAGCTAACCCAAGTAAAGCTAGCACTTTAAAAACAAGATGGCGGCGATTTTTAAAGAAATTTTGCCAGCCCCCAGTTGTCCGATTTGCTCCAAAACCTAGCACCATGTAGCTTAGAGCTAGCACCAGCTAGCACCCAAGTAAAGCTAGCACCTTAAAAACAAGATGGCGGCGATTTTTAAAGAAATTTTGTCAGCCCCCAGTTGTCCGATTTGCTCCAAAACCTAGCACCATGTAGCTTAGAGCTAGCACCAGCTAGCACCCAAGTAAAGCTAGCACCTTAAAAACAAGATGGCGGCGATTTTTAAAGAAATTTTGCCAGCCCCCAGTTGTCCGATTTGCTCCAAAACCTAGCACCATGTAGCTTAGAGCTAGCACCAGCTAGACCCAAGTAAAAAGCTAGCACCTTAAAAACAAGATGGCGGCGATTTTTAAAGAAATTTTGTCAGCCCCCAGTTGTCCGATTTGCTCCAAAACCTAGCACCCGTTTGCTTATAGCTAGCACTAGCTAGCACCAAAGTTGTAAACTAGCACCAAAGCTGTTTCAGAAATATGGCCAATTATATTCGGGAGGGCAACTTGACGATAGGCCCCCAGTGCTCCGATTTGCTCCTCAAAACCTAGCACCCGTTTTCTTATAACTAGCACCAAAGTTGTAGAGCTAGCACCAAAGCTGTTTCAAAATATGGTCAATTATATTCGTTGGGGCCAACAACCTATGTTTGATTCGGTTCAAAAATCGAACCGAACCCTACTAAAAGTTTTGGAACCGAACCGAACCTACGGCAAGATTCAGTTTGGTTTGGTTCGAGTCCATCTCTACTCGAATTGTTCCATAACTAAGTAGGTCTAGCCTTGCTGTCGCTCAATTGGATAAACTAACACTTCAAAACATGAACATCATCATCATTTTGTTTTCGACCTTACTTAAGTTCGGTTTGACGCAGCTCTAACTTCTTTTCTATTCTGTGCTAATCTAATAAGTTCTATCTACCCTTCATAACCTAAATTTCTAATAATTTGACTAATATAGCTTGGTCTAGGTCTTCCTATATTCCTCTATATTTTCCTGGCTTCCTGGGTCTACATAGATATTGGCAACCTGATGGTTGTTAAAGAACTCCAACATGTTTACATGATTCCCATTTATCAGGAAATGAAATATTACCTGGTTACCTCCTCAAAATAAAGAAAAAGTGTTAAATTATGTTATGGTAAGGCTTAAGCGACAAATCGCTGTCAACATGCCAGAACCCTAACACGAACAGGGTGATTTATTACCAATGTCACTTTATATCACTAATCGCATGGTTCGATTACTGCTCGTAAGAAGAACCAAGACGAAACTAACGAGAGCTGCAAATAGAATATTGGCGTTTAATTGATATCATAACAATCTATATCATATAACAATTTTATTTAAACATAAGTAGAAACTATTTGGAAGATGAACAAATCTTATGGAAGTGTGCTGAAGCAAATCCTATTACTTTGTGTTTTCCATACTGGTGTTTGAAATTGTACTTCAGACATATTAGTTTTAATACCTCAAAATGGTCTTCGCGCATGATGAGTAGAAAAAAATTGTGTAAAAATAAAATTTTACTTGAAAAGAACGCAACAGTTTTAATATATTTATACATAACTTAAATTCAAAATACATTGGAAATAGACGGAATTATTGTTTAATACAATTTACTCTAATTTATATATCAATAGTTTCGCTTCAATATATATATATATATATATATATATATATATATATATATATATATATATATATATATATATCATAACATATATCAGAACAGTATGCAATAGTTTTAGCAACTGTTCTGATATGCGTGTTAAGTGATTTGTGTTTTTTAATAATAATATCTATTTGTAACTGTAACCTAACCTATCATTGCAGCCACGGCATTACTGGCGTGAAACGGCCGTTTTTAAATTTATCCCAGAACATTAATTGAACTTCGGCATAAAAATTAAGCAATTTTGTGTTTATTCTTTTTTACAAGTCTTTCACTACACCCATTCTTTCACCATATTACAAGCCAGTTTTTCATCAACTATATAGTATATTATTTAAAAAATTTTAAAATACAGAACACTATTGCAATGCAGTCTTTCATTATTATTTACCTCAAAACTGAAAGAATACCTTATATATATAAATATATATATATATATATATATATATATATATATATATATTGAAGCGAAACTATTGATATATAAATTAGAGTAAATTGTATTAATCAATAATTCCGTCTATTTCAATGTATTTTGAATTTAAGTTATGTATAAATATATTAAAACTGTTGCGTTCTTTTCAAGTAAAATTTTATTTTACACAATTTTTTTCTACTCATCATGCGCGAAGACCATTTTGAGGTATTAAAACTAATATGTCTGAAGTACAATTTCAAACACCAGTATGGAAAACACAAAGTAATAGGATTTGCTTCAGCACACTTCCATAAGATTTGTTCATCTTCCAAATAGTTTCTACTTATGTTTAAATAAAATTGTTATATGATATAGATTGTTATGATATCAATTAAACGCCAATATTCTATTTGCAGCTCTCGTTAGTTTCGTCTTGGTTCTTCTTACGAGCAGTAATCGAACCATGCGATTAGTGATATAAAGTGACATTGGTAATAAATCACCCTGTTCGTGTTAGGGTTCTGACATGTTGACAGCGATTTGTCGCTTAAGCCTTACCATAACATAATTTAACACTTTTCTTTATTTTGAGGAGGTAACCAGGTAAAATTTCATTTCCTGATAAATGAGAATCATGTAAACATGTTGGAGTTCTTTAACAACCATCAGGTTGCCAATATCTATGTAGACCCAGGAAGCCAGGAAAATATAGAGGAATATAGGAAGACCTAGACCAAGCTATATTAGTCAAATTATTAGAAATTTAGGTTATGAAGGGTAGATAGAACTTATTAGATTAGCACAGAATAGAAAAGAAGTTAGAGCTGCGTCAAACCGAACTTAAGTAAGGTCGAAAACAAAATGATGATGATGTTCATGTTTTGAAGTGTTAGTTTATCCAATTGAGCGACAGCAAGGCTAGACCTACTTAGTTTTGGAACAATTCGAGTAGAGATGGACTCGAACCAAACCAAACTGAATCTTGCCGTAGGTTCGGTTCGGTTCTAAAACTTTTAGTAGGGTTCGGTTCGATTTTTGAACCGAATCAAACATAGGTTAAGTTGGCCCCAACGAATATAATTGACCATATTTTTGAAACAGCTTTGGTGCTAGCTCTACAACTTTGGTGCTAGTTATAAGCAAACGGGTGCTAGGTTTTGGAGGAGCAAATCGAGCACTGGGGGCCTATCGTCAAGTTGCCCTCCCGAATATAATTGGCCATATTTCTGAAACAGCTTTGGTGCTAGCTCTACAACTTTGGTGCTAGCTAGTGCTAGCTATAAGCAAACGGGTGCTAGGTTTTGGAGCAAATCGGACAACTGGGGGCTGGCAAAATTTCTTTAAAAATCGCCGTCATCTTGTTTTTAAGGTGCTAGCTTTACTTGGGTGCTAGCTGGTGCTAGCTCTAAGCTACATGGTGCTAGGTTTTGGAGCAAATCGGACAACTGGGGGCTGACAAAATTTCTTTAAAAATCGCCGCCATCTTGTTTTTAAGGTGCTAGCTTTTACTTGGGTGCTAGCTGGTGCTAGCTCTAAGCTACATGGTGCTAGGTTTTGGAGCAAATCGGACAACTGGGGGCTGACAAAATTTCTTTAAAAATCGCCGCCATCTTGTTTTTAAGGTGCTAGCTTTACTTGGGTGCTAGCTGGTGCTAGCTCTAAGCTACATGGTGCTAGGTTTTGGAGCAAATCGGACAACTGGGGGCTGGCAAAATTTCTTTAAAAATCGCCGCCATCTTGTTTTTAAGGTGCTAGCTTTACTTGGGTGCTAGCTGGTGCTAGCTCTAAGCTACATGGTGCTAGGTTTTGGAGCAAATCGGACAACTGGGGGCTGGCAAAATTTCTTTAAAAATCGCCGCCATCTTGTTTTTAAGGTGCTAGCTTTCTTACTTGGGTGCTAGCTGGTGCTAGCTCTAAGCTACATGGTGCTAGGTTTTGGAGCAAATCGGACAACTGGGGGCTGGCAAAATTTCTTTAAAAATCGCCGCCATCTTGTTTTTAAGGTGCTAGCTTTACTTGGGTGCTAGCTGGTGCTAGCTCTAAGCTACATGGTGCTAGGTTTTGGAGCAAATCGGACAACTGGGGGCTGGCAAAATTTCTTTAAAAATCGCCGCCATCTTGTTTTTAAGGTGCTAGCTTTCTTACTTGGGCTGCTAGCTGGTGCTAGCTCTAAGCTACATGGTGCTAGGTTTTGGAGCAAATCGGACAACTGGGGGCTGGCAAAATTTCTTTAAAAATCGCCGCCATCTTGTTTTTAAGGTGCTAGCTTTCTTACTTGGGTGCTAGCTGGTGCTAGCTCTAAGCTACATGGTGCTAGGTTTTGGAGCAAATCGGACAACTGGGGGCTGACAAAATTTCTTTAAAAATCGCCGCCATCTTGTTTTTAAGGTGCTAGCTTTCTTACTTGGGTGCTAGCTGGTGCTAGCTCTAAGCTACATGGTGCTAGGTTTTGGAGCAAATCGGACAACTGGGGGCTGGCAAAATTTCTTTAAAAATCGCCGCCATCTTGTTTTTAAGGTGCTAGCTTTCTTACTTGGGTGCTAGCTGGTGCTAGCTCTAAGCTACATGGTGCTAGGTTTTGGAGCAAATCGGACAACTGGGGGGGGCTGGCAAAATTTCTTTAAAAAATCGCCGCCATCTTGTTTTTAAGGTGCTAGCTTTCTTACTTGGGTGCTAGCTGGTGCTAGCTCTAAGCTACATGGTGCTAGGTTTTGGAGCAAATCGGACAACTGGGGGCTGGCAAAATTTCTTTAAAAAATCGCCGCCATCTTGTTTTTAAGGTGCTAGCTTTCTTACTTGGGTGCTAGCTGGTGCTAGCTCTAAGCTACATGGTGCTAGGTTTTGGAGCAAATCAAACAACTGGGGGGGGCTAGCGTCAAGTTAGCCCCCCCCCGAATATAATTGGCCATATTTCTGAAACAGCTTTGGTGCTAGCTCTACAACTTTGGTGCTAGCTAGTGCTAGCTATAAGCAAACGGGTGCTAGGTTTTGGAGCAAATCGGTCAACTGGGGGGGCCAACTTGACGGACCCCTTGAGTTAGCATTAAAGAACAGTGGAATGAACGTGGTAAGTAATTAATCTTAACATTACTGTTTTAAACGAGGTAATGTTTAAAGCATTTTTAAATGATAATATTATACCCTATTCACGTTAAATATGGGATGACGTCATAATTCAAATAAATGCTGCGTTGTCATGGTTGAGTTATTTTATGTGTATTTCCTGATCAGATTTATAATTTTTTCGTAGACTACATATGCGCTAGAAAGCCAAATAACTTCAAATTTCCGAATGTTAACATTGTAGCCTATGATCTTTGTTACTTTGTTTATTATTGAATAATTAAAGTTACGTTACATTTATTTTTACTTCATATTAATAATAAAGTTTAGTCATTAGTCAGTGTCCAGAACCTTTGTAAAACTTATTGAAATTTTGTAGCTACTATGCATATTTAGATGTTTAGTGGAATGGCCAGATAGAAGAGATACAAAAGAATATGACTATTTCATTCAAAAAAGCGTTTGGCCCAAAAACAGTGGCAATAGTAGATTATAGGGTTTATATTAAAAAACCACCCAATCTCGAAACACATGTGAAAAGGTATGCGCAATACGAGTCACGCACTTTGAAATTTTCAATAAGCATTACTCCCTAAATAGTTATATCATTTATTTCAAATGCACATGTCGGTAGAACCAGTGATATACATTTATTACTTTCGACTGCAGAGTACGCGACAATTTATTAGAGGATGTCCTCCATCGTTGGGAGGTAAACATTAACTGCAATATAGAACTAGAGATAACAAGAATGCTAGTAGTGTGCGCATGCATCTTAAAAAAATAATTGAACTTTTAAAATTTAAATTTAAAATATTGCACGTAGTTTCTTCTTTGCTTGTGTTTAAGAATGTGAATGACCAATACACTTTGGAGACCAAGTTACTAATAATTTATGCAACAATGATTAACCTTACCTTGAGTCCAGGAATTGTACCATTAGGCTAAAATAAAACATAGTGCCATGATGAACAAAAAGAAATCTTTAATTATTATATCAAGTTAATTAGAATTGCATCCTTAAAACATTTATTACCAAATTAATTTATATAACTTGATATGTATTCTGTAGTATGCTTTTAGCTAAATCGAATAAGTATGTGTAATGCCAGATCTATTGAAGTGTTTTTTAATTAAAAAACCTTTTTGTACAATTAGTTTTTTACAAAAGATTCATTTCCAAAGTTCGAAAATATTAATTAAAATAAACTAGAATCATCTAGCAATAAAAATAAAATTATACGCACTAGAAACACATTTATTCATTGAAGAGATACATCAAAACTGTTACAATAAACTTGATCAAAAATTCATTTTCAGAGTTACAAGATGAATACTAAGAAAGGGTACTTAACAATTAGAAATATTTTGGAATATAAGTGCATGCTTTGAACAATTTATTTTCTATTTTTTGTATTTATGTCTAATCATCGCTCCAGGACAGTTAACTATGGTCCAGGATATCTATTTATTTACGGTTACGAGGTGTGGTAGTTGATCCCAAGTGTAATAAAACATACAGTTCATAGGGCCAATTACATGCAATCAGTTTGCAGAACACCTTGGCATCTGTTACAATTATCATGAATTACTAGTACTCAACATTGTCAAGTATATACCTTTAAATAATCAACTACAATGACTTATTGATCAGATGCAACATGAAATATAAATATACAAATATTACTATGAGAAATACCTTTCCGTAATTAACTGTCGACTGATTGAACGAGCTTAACATCTTGATCTGCTTAGTGTCCTGTCCAACCTGGACTTGCTGGCTTCGTGAAGATAATTCCCCCACGTAGTGCTTTCAAATGGCAGCGGAAATCCACCCAGACAATTAGTCTACTTCCAACAATTATTCCTGGAAGGGCGTCCAAACTGAAAATACTAACACACCATTTACTATTCAACAGGTTAGTAGAGAACCATCAGGTGAACGCCGAGAATTAGTACCATATGCTAATGTAAAAATTGCTTCACTCTCCGCAGTGGTTACAAATCTAGAAAATCTGTTTCCCGATAAAATATATTTATCTTGGGAAGGTATTGGTTAAATCCCGTTTACTAAAATTAACGGATCGGTTTGACAATAATAAAAGAAACCTGATAAATTCCATTGAATGTTTCGGAACCACCATGCGGTCAACCGCCTCTCAGGATCTCAAAATCAAAGATGATTGAATTTAATTAACATTTTTCGAAAGGTAATAAAACGTTTTGCCTTCAATTCAATGCATGCCATAGGCGTACTACTTTTTGAAAAGATTGATAAGCCGTAATTGTACCGGAATTAGTGCAAAATAAATAAACAACCTTGTGCCCATAATGAATTTACTTTTATCCATGAGAAATATGTAAATGTGCCTACGCCTTAAATTATTTTCATGATTTAGAAGTAACCGTGAACTTATTCGAAAATGGTAACGCCACTGAAAAACCTTGACCAACAAGCAGGTCAATCAGGACAAGCAATTATTACCTTTTAAAATGAAAGTTAAAAGTGACAAGTAACGTAACCTCACAAATTGCGTGAATGAAACTAAGAATATTTAAGTAAGATAATATAGAACCAAACCACTAGTGAAATGATTGTCTACAATCAGTTATAAATTTATTACTAGAAAATACTTCCCTCAGCAGTTATTCCCATCTGTACTACATGAAACTTTCTAGGTCCTGGCATTTGCATAGAGAAATAGTATAAACATGTAATATAAAAGTTGATATTTCCTGAGCCAAACAAATAATTCTAATATTTACTTGAATATCATTACTTATAATTTAGGGACCCTAAGGTATGTACAAAATCCAAAATAAAAGAATCTCTAAAATTAAAATTGGTTTCAAGTAGCCCCTAAAAAATTTAATAAGATATAACTTAATAGAACCCATAGTGGCAGTATGATCTACAAAATCAGGTTGTCACAGTATTGTCCACCACGGCTAGAAGACCAGTGTTGAAATAAAACTAATTGTATTTTACAGATAGTGGGAAAAATGTACTGTGATTACATACAAGGGATTCTGATATCACAGTCTTGAGGAGCAACAGACAAAAACGCAACAGTTACCGCTGCTGACGAAGATGGTGTAGAAATGGTTAGCACAGCCTTTAACAACCGTATGGCTAGCTATCGCATAAAGAACGTCAGTGCCGTCGATGGAGTGTCCGACTTTTTTTGGTAGCAGAAACAGCGCCTTATTCGATTAATTAATGAAAAAAGAACACAACATACAGCAATAAAAGTTAATTGCGAACTCTACGGCGTTTACACGAAAATGGGAAAATTACCTACCGATGTGAAATCCTTTAACGCAAGAAATATGGTTATAACATCTTCTAGTAATCTGGAAAATATGTACGAGTTCTTAAGCAAAACCATGAGAACAAAATCAGAGAAATTTGAAATACGTGGGTTCGGTTGGTCTTTGGAAAAAGTGCTCTATTTAGAAATAAATATTAATAAATATAAACCGATGTGAGGAGTTTTAGGTTAAGAATAAAAATTGTGAATATGTATTTATAGATGTGGTTTGCAAAATTTAAACTATGTTAGTAAAAGAATGTTTGTAATAAAAAGTTTTAAGAATGGTTTTTGGGTTTTCTTTTAGATATGAGCTGCAGGAAAGTTATAATTTAGCGTGAATCTAGATATGACAGGTGAACAGAAATAAAGTGTAGAAAAAGTTATGTTAAAAATTCTTGGAAATCTTAAAGCGCTAAGAAAAAGTTTGGAGTTGTCGCGCATGGTGTAGTTAGTATTCGCGTTCCTGCAGTTTAGTTTAAAAAAAAAAACTTCGGGTTGGGGTGCGTTTAGGTAAACATTCTATCGGATCTATAATTCTCACACAGAATCTTTCCAGCGAGCCCCAAACGCTGTGGAAATATCTTTAGAAGTAAAAAAACATTATGGCGGATGTGAAGTAATTGGAAGCGGGGGCGGTGACGGTGTGACGTAATCAAAATAGCGGGTGTGACGTAATCAAAATGGCTGATGTGGGGGCGCCCGAGCAAAGAGGGAGCAAGGAGGAAATCCCCTCACTTCCGCTCCTCATGGGAATTTACATGTAAAACGATAGAAATCAAAGAGCAAATGTGTGCGCTTCTCTCACAATTTTACTCTACTATCAGTTAAAAGTATTTCTATGAGGTTGTGAATTCCCTAAATTTTTTTATATAAAAATACATGTTTAATGTTAAATGCAGCGATTACTTTCTCGCAAATTGACAGATTTCAGGTTTTCGTTTATTGTATTGGAAAAATAATGTTTCTGCATTTTTAAAACAAAGTTGAAATTTCAATAAATACTACTTTAAATATCAAAATGGTTTATGTATTATTTTTATGTCATCATTTACCGTTCAAGACACGAAAGTTAAATTTATCATTTTTATATTTTGCAGTTATATAGTTATTTCACTTGGCAATTCATGGCCAGTTTTGTGTTGTAAGGCAGAGTCCATAGGCATAGAAAGTTGGGAATTAAAATATTTCTTTCTAGTTAGTAGCTTGCTTATATTGAGTTAGAAACAATTAGGCAGACATACATTTACTTCCAGAATCAAATTATTGAAGTTTAGGTTAGATCATAGTGTAAGTGAATATAGTGTGGTAGTGCAAAGCTTTTAGTCGTACAAACTTTTGGACGCGAAATCCTCTTAGCTGTGGACGCGAACACCCGCAGACAGAAGAGCCACAGTATTTGGTTATATCACAGTGAATCCTAGCGGCAAAACAAGGTTAAATAAAAAAAAAGTGCAACAAAGAAACACCGCCACACATACATGTGCTTTTATGATTGTTTATGGTTTGTCGGCACCCGCATCAAAGACTATGAGATTATAATAAACATACCTTCCTAAAATACGACTCTTGAATTTTCTATTATGCTTTACAATTTATAAGGAACAGGTACAAGATGATGGAATATTGTTATTATAACGCATAATAAATTGCTTGACCTGAGTGTTTTCAGATAATAAATTTTTACACTAGAATGTTGAGGATATACACACTGCAAAAACCGATTATCAATTAGGTAGCTCAGTTTTCTTCACTCGATATACAGGTGAAACTCTCTAACCTCTACATAACTACAACACGAGGTACATGTTTGTAATTAACAGTTAAAAATATATATTCTTGACAAAACTATTTAGCTAAAATCACTTATACACATTTAAAATTGATTTTTAAAAAGCTTGTTGCTAATAAAAGTGCGATAAATCATTTTATATGTTTCTTCTGTATACTAAAAGTCCATTTAAAATAATACCATGAAGTTCATAAGAAGAGGGTAAACGCACATGGGTGGTTTTACTTATAAGCAGCCAAAATCCAAGAAAATGTACTAGAACTAGAAGAACCGTTTAATAATAAATATTTAGCTGTATTTACGAGTTATAAAATATTTATATATTGAAGATGTTATTTTACTGCTAAACCACATACGCAAACTTCACTGATTATGCTGTAACATGTAGAAGTGCCGACAAATTTATTCTGCCGTATTTAAATAAATTGTTTAATTAATTGCATCATGACATGAAGTTCGGAATATTCTAATTCAATTAATAAATAAAATCAAGTCATGTTGGTATACAGGGTGTAACAAAATAAGTGTAAAACATTTCAGGGGGCGATTCCTCATCGTAAAAGAGATAGGGTCTTTCATATAAAGAAACTTCATTGGAGCATCCCTTGATAAGATAGAGCCCTTTAAAGGGGGTACATAAAATTTGTTTTTCCATTTTTTTTACAAACACTAAAAAAGTTACAAAATTGAAATTAAGGTAACAAATTTTATTATCAAAAATACACTTACTCAGTAATTTATTTGGTTTACCCCATGGTTGTAAGGGGTGGAAAACGCAACCCCTAAAATTTACTTCCAATGTAACTTTTTGTCTTATTATTTGTTTGCCATTTAAAAATTATTTCCAATAGCTTATTTCATTCTAAACAAAAAATGTCTCTTGAATTTTTTGCCCAAAATTAACCATTTCGCAGAAAAAAATTATTTCACAAACAACTACATCGTCATAAGACGAAAATGCAAAACTAATTTATCTAGTAGGCCGCTATTAGTGATAGTGACAATTAAATTGTTATCACGCTGTCAGTTTGTAAATTTTTGAAACTGAATTAATAATTGTGTGTCGTTGTTCTGTTCTTAATTTGTTAGTTTAATAATTCACTTGTTATTAAAATGGCATACACAATACACAAATGCGGAAATGGCTGATATGCATTACGCTTACGGTCTGTCGCAGGGTAATGGGTTAGAAGCTTGTAGAAGGTATGCTGAAATGTATCCTCAACGGCAGCTTCCTTCGCATAGAATATTTGCCCAACTTCATCAACGATTACGAGAATATGGTTCAGCTTGAAAAAGCAGTACTTAATTTGGTTGACGAACAACCCACTAGCAGTACTAGAAAGATTGCTTTCGAGTTAAAGGTTGATCATATGACGGTATTTCGAATTTTAAAGGAACAACTCTTATACCCCTACCATCTACAACGAGTACAGGCACTGTTACTGCGAGATTTTCCGAACCGTCTTGAATTTTCCATTTGAATTCTGGAAATGATTAGAAGAAATTCTGACTTTCTGAAGCCGATCGAATTCACGGACGAATGTACTTTTTCTCGGGACAAGATTATTAATTTTCATAATAACCACATATGGGCTGATGAAAGCCATCACGCTATAGTCCAAGCTAACCATCAAGAACATTTTTGTCTTAACGTGTGGGTCGGAGTTATTGGGAATTATTTAATTGGCCCTCATTTTCTACCTCCTCGATTAAATGGTGAGGCGTACACTCAATTTTTAAGAGAAGTACATCCAGTACTGCTGGAGGAAGTTTCTTGTGGTATCAGAAGGGTTATGTTTTTTATGCATGATGGGGCTTCCGCCCATTTTAGTCAAGCAGCACGTCAACATTTAACTCAAACATATCCAAATCATTGGATAGGTCGAGGAGGACCACAGAATTGGCCCGCTCGATCCCCGGATTTGAATCCTCTCGATTTCTCTACTTGGGGCCATCTACAGAGTTTGGTTTATCCTACTCCTGCTCGCGATGTAGGGGACTTAAGAAACCGCATCATCGATGCGTGCAGGGTAATTAGATAGGCTCCAGGAATATTTGAGCGAATATGTGGCTCAATGCGCCGACATCTAGACGCATGTGTAATGACTGAAGGTGGACATATTGAACATTTACTATGATTTCAACATGTTATATGTTTTGTTATTAATAAATTAGTTTTGTTTATTCATCTTTAATCATACTTTGATGCAGGTAGTAACTACAAAATAACAATAATAATTAGGGGTGGGCGATACGGGATTCTGCGTATCGAATATCGATACATATTCTATATCGATATGTATCGATATATCGAATATCGATACGTATCGATACGTATCGATGCGTATCGATGCGTATCGGTGCGTATCGATACATATCGATTCGTATCGATGCGTATCGATTCGTATCGATGCGTATCGGTGCGTATCGATACGTATCGACTCGTATCGATGCATATCGATACGTATAGATACGTAGCGGTACGTATAGATATATAGTGATTCGTATCGGAACGTTTAGATGTGTAGATTAAGTATACATATCGAGACGTAGCGATACCTATCGGTACGAATCGATACGCATCTATAAATTTTTCTACTCTTTCTTTGGGAATAAAATCACAAGATCGTTTTAAAATAATGTATTTACTGACAATTCGATCTTTCACTTAAGATTGTTTGTTATCAAAATAATTAAAGTTTCAAGTTTAATATTTGTGACATAAGTATGTATAATAGGGGTGGGCGATACGGGATTTTGCGTATCGAATATCGATACATATTCTATATCGAATATCGATACGTATCGATACGTATGGATGCGTATCGATACGTATCGATGCGTATCGATACATATCGATACGTATCGATACATATCGATACGTAACGATACATATCGATTATCGATATTTATTTTTTGCTGTATCGGGGGGGTCGATACGGGGGTCGTATCGATACGTATCGATATATCGATACGCCGACCCAGCCCTAATAATAATCCAGTTCGCATTTATGACGATGTATCTCTGTAATTGTTTGTAAAATAATTTTTTTCTGCGAACTGGTTAATTTTGGGCAAAAAATTTAAGAGAAATTTTTTGTTTAGAATGAAATAAGCTATTGGAAATAAATTTTTAAATGGCAAAAAAATAGTAAGACAAAAAGTTACATTGAAAATAAATTTTAGGGGTTGCGTTTTCCACCCCTTACAACCATGGGGTAGACCAAATAAATTACCGAGTAATTGTGTTTTTGATAGTAAAATTTGTCACCTTAATTTCAGTTTTGTAACTTTTTTAGTGTTTGTAAAAAAAATGAAATACAAATTTTATGTACCCCCTTTAAGGGGCTGTATCTTAACAAGGGATGCTCCAATGAAGTTTATTTATATAAAAGACCCTATCTCTTTTACGATGAGGAATCACCCCCTGAAATGTTTTACACTTATTTTGTTACACCCGGTACATCATTGGTTGCTATACGGGGTGTCCAGAAACTCCTGGACAAAATTTTAGGGTGTGGTAGGGCAGGTTATTTCCTACCAAAATACCCCTGTATGATAAGATCCAATTGTTTACGGTTTCAAAGTTATTTCACTTTTTGTGGTTTTTTGGAAAAAGCGTGCCTAACCATAGATTATTAAGTATTGAAAATATAATATTGGCCCTTTAAACATAATTCTTTGTTTGGGGTGTAGATGAAGGTTGCCTCTTATGACAGATATTTCGAAAAATCACCAATTATCACAAGAGAAAATCGAAGTTGTCAGAGTCGCTTCAGTCCTATGAAAAATAGTTCGTGTTATTCAAATCGAAATTACTCAAAAAAATACCTCTCATCAAAAAAAAGCACACTTATCTAAAAAACATCCTAAGTTTATCCCCTTTCTTTAGATTTAGAGGTATAACTCATAAGCGTAAGTTTAGAAACTAAGAAAATATTTGAGTTTAATCGTACGAACTACACTTTTATTTAACGATTCAACTAATCAGTTACCTTACATTTCTTAAAAAATAACCACTAAGTAATATTCAATCCATTCAAAAATTGATTGTTTATAATAAATGTTCAAATGTTTGACCTTCTGTTTGAATACACAAACGACACATCCTGAAAAAGTTACTATTTAAGGACCTTTGTTATTGTGGGCTCACGAGTCGTTCTACGCAGGTTCAGCTCATCTATTATGTTTGTTTGATATCCAAGTTTTTGAAATATCCCATAAAAAATAGTCGATGGGGTTCAGGTCTGGTGAACGCGGCGGCCAACGGATAGCGCCACCTCGTCCTATCCATCGATTAGGGTAGTCGGCATTTAACAATTGTGTAACATTGCGGGCATAATGGGCTGGAGCTCCATTATTTTGAAACCACATCGCCTGCCTGCCTTAGTGCTAAAGAAACATCATCTAGTAGAGGTCTTAATTCGTTTGCACGAAAGTGATGCTATTGTTGTGCATTCAGCAAACCTGGTAATTCAAATGGACCAATCAATACGCCACCAACTGTAACTGCCCACAAATATTACTGAAGCGATGTTGAAACTGTGATTGCCGTACTATCCTTGGGTTTTCAATTGCCCAGTAGTGAAGATTATGTATGTTAAAAATATCGTCACTCCATAAAATTTTATAAAAAAATTATGGATCCCGTTGATTTCGACGAAGCATATCCCGACAAAACGCCACCCTCTGTGCATTATCTGCAGGTAATAGATCTTGAACTCGCTCCACATGATACGGATACAAGATATTCCGGCGCAGCATTGCATGAACTGTACTTCGCACTATTCTAGACTCTCTGGCAATAGTTCTGATGTTGATTGATGGAGTTTGTAAGGCCCTTGCAACGACCTCGTCTTTACCATCATCTCCAGGTCTTCCTCCTCTTGGACGTAAAACACCAGGCGGTTCCCCTTCCAGGTATGCTTGATGCACTCTTTGAAACACTCTCCTATCAGGAAAATTAATCCGGTTAGGGTTGCGAGCCCTGAACTCTCTAGCAGCTTGCAGAGCATTGGTGTTGCAGAGTCCATACAAGAAATGCATTGCGGCATATTATCGAGCAGTGTATGGCATTCTTAATTGTGGAATTTACCAAAATTAACAGTAAATCCACAATTTGCAAAAAATAAATTCATAACTTAAACAAGAACTGCACGAATAAGGTCACCATAGAAACGGATGTAATTGCTAGAGCAGCACACGACATACTAATATTTACCCTGGAAAACTTGGGATAATTAAATTGTAATTAACGCCTCATTAACGTTCGGGTTATAGTTGCAGTATTTGCTTAATTGTATGTAGGTATTCCATTGTTTGCTGTTAAATTGCCGAAGAATTTTTCACATCATTATTCATTCTTTTCATTCTAACTGAATTGTTGAATCCTGAGATAAAAGTGTTGTTCGTACGATTAAACTCAAATATTTTCTTAGTTTCTAAACGTACACTTATGAGTTATACCTCTAACGAAAAGGAATAAACTAAGAATGTTTTTTAGATAGGTGTGCACTTTTTGGTAAGAGGTACTTTTTTGAGTAATTTCGATTTGAATAACACGAACTATTTTTCATAAGACTGAAGCGACTCCGACAACTTCGATTATCTCTTGTGATAATAGGTGATTTTTTGAAATATGTCATTTATGAAAGAGGCAACCTTCATCTACACCACAAACAAGAAATTACGTTTAAGGAGCCAATATTATATTTTTAATACTTAATAATCTATGGTTAGGCACGCTTTTTCCAAAAAAACACAAAAAGTGAAATAACTTTGAAACCGTAAATAATTAGATTCTAACGTACAGGGATGTTTTGGTAGGAAATGAGCTCCCCTACCACAGTCTGAAATTTTGTCCATGAGTTTCTGGACACCCTGTATCTTCAGGCAAATAATTGCATGTATTTATTTATCGCGCATTTCTAGTTATTATTAATATCCGTATCCCTTTTGACCCCCTACGTGTGATTTTCTAATGCTTCACCCGAAGGTACTACATTGGCTAGAAAGCGAGCTTTATTTACACGAGAAATTTTGGATTTTGCCGAACCCTTGATGTTCCAAGCAAGGTAGGGATCTATAACGTGCGTGACAATATTCACACACCGGACCTCCATTTTACCTCTCATCCGAACGAGGGCGTATTTTTGTGAAAAATGCTCGCCTAACATTTTTCGTGAAAAAAAAACGCCACCATTTGCTTCTTAACGCTTAGAGAACGAACAGAACAACTTTTCTTGGCTTTGCTTCACATTGAAACACACACTACTGTTAAACTGCCTGTAAGAAAATTAATTAATTATACGATAAAGAAATTAAAAAAGAACCTTTTAATGTGCGGACTCGATTTTTAATCGAGGGAGGAGGTTGCAAATTAAAAGTACGTATGTATTTGTTTTTTGTACATTATTTTTGATCATAATGAATAATTCCAATTATATTACTGTCAATTAAATTGTATGTTCATAGATGTAACTAGGGGGGAACCTGGGGAGCTTGGATTCCCAAAATTTCACACCCCCTCACCTTCTCCACATTCCATTTAAATTACAAACAGAAGCAAAAATATATAAGAGCTGAGGCATATAATAAACAGGTGGTTAACATCCGCAGATTCGCGTTTGAAATGACACGTCAACGATTGTCACAATGGCTTCTATATTCCGGGTTCGCTAAGTATTATAGTGTAAGAAAGAGGTATTGCGGTGATGGCGACCACAGCGAAAAGTGGCTTATAAAGAATGTATTGTAATTCTCACAAAACCGCAACACGTTTGAATTCGCCGTTCCACTTAAATAACACCGACCATTCTTTTAATATGCAGTTAAAGGACAATGTGTTCGTCTTCGTAACATCTACAGGAAAAGGAAGTACTAAAAAGTTGTTTCCATTTCGACCCGTTTGATTCCTGCACTATTTTCTTACACTATGGTTATATCTATCTAGAATATTTTACAGAATCCTGTTTTATGATGTTAAGGGTCGCAACCACGCTTACTGGAATGTATTCAATAACAGTCAGAATCGAAAATTGCCGCTTTAAAATGTCACAACTAAATCTGTGTACGTACTCGTGACAATCCAGCATTCATAAAATAATTTATACCCATATAAACAAATAGAAGTAGTGTACAAGCACATTAACTGCTATTGTTTCGAGAAACGTAATACGATGATGGCCGTAAAAATTAAATTTCAATCTAAATAAATATACAATTAAGAATTTGTTTTAAACTTGTATATTTTTTGATACAATTTGCAAAGGAACCTTACATAAAAATCCAAATTTGATATTACTTTACATCATTGAAATTCATCGCAACTTCTAACTATTCATATGAACAGGAAAATTTCAGGCATCCTTGCAGACCGTGAATATACATCCAACTTCCTCGACTTATACGGTTTTTAAATGGTAGGTCACGTGTATATAAATTAATACATTGGAGGTTAATAATCTTTACCCAACACCCAACACACTAAATTTAAATATTTCAAAAAAATATTAACGTTCCTTTCCAAAATATTTTCTAACATTTATTGATCTCAAAACGCGGTCTATTTCACTTTCAGTAAGCTTTTGTCACTATGAAATTTTAAGTGTTAAAAATTTTATGTTTGTCGCGTGGTTAACCCAAAATGCCCTTAAAACCCACTATAACTGGAATTTATAATAATAACAGCAAATATTTAGATCGTAACGTATTTAATTCTCAGTGAAATTGGTATGCCTCGATTTCACATTCCTTTGAATTTTGTCCTTTCTGGTTAATACTTAGATTTAACTGCCCTATAGCATTGGGCTGTATTTGGCTAAATAAATCTAATTGTTTCTTTTAAGTCTCATTAGAAAATTATTCCGTGTCAGTTGTAGTCTATATCAGTCATTACCTGTGTTGGTTGAAATTAAATTCTCCATGTTGACTCCCCAAAGAGATAACACTAGTGCACTGACAGATAAAGCGATTTAATAACGAACATAAAGGCCTGTCGCCATTTTTTCGTGTCGTGAATCGAGCAATTATGCTTGCGAAAATCACCGTGTAGGGGAAGAAAATTGCCATTGAATAGATCCTAATAATTAATTAGTGCTCAGCAGAGTTGTGAATATACGTCAGCTTTTCGTTAATGGTTAGTAGAAAATACAATCTTATTAACACCAAACAAATTTCATCTCAAATAAGAATTATTTTAATTATAAAGATTATATTTAACGTTGATAATCAAAATATTAAAATTTAGTTACCTAACCAAAGACCCTTAAAATTTTACAAATTTTGCGTGGTTTATTATTTGAGATAACGTTCATAACAAGTACAAGTTTTATAACAAGTTTAAAGTTGGATATTGTACGTTGTTGGCCTTGAATATATAGTAGAAGGTATACTGTATTAGTCTTTGAAAACGTTCTGCAGAGGTTCGATAAGGTATCTAAATTTTATTTGTTAGGAAGTGGATTATTTAAGGTGAGTTATAAACTGAAAATTAATATGCCCGCTGTGGATGCTTTGGTCCGTATGTAATTATGAGAAAATTAATTGTTCTGAATATAACGAAAAGAATTGTTTAATGATAATTCTGTTACAATTTAACTGTCGAGACTGAATAATTTTGTTTTGCTTTTACTGAATATTTCGTTTTTTGTACTTAACGATAATGTGTGAACATAGTTTATTAGGAATTGTTCTAACTGGAAAATCCAGACGTTATTTTATTCAGAAACAGACTTGCACTCCAGGTAATACTTTCACCATGTGTTACCTTTTTATACATTATAAATTGTTTATTATAAAGTTTATGTAAATAATTTATACATAAAGTATTTGTTCCTTGGTTAATATATTTGAGAGAAAGTAAACATATATGAACATAACGTACTAATGTTTGGCCTATATTTAAATCCATATGATTAAACTTTGGGACTGTTTCTAAGTGAAGCTAATTTTTAAAAAAAGTTGAATTATTTTAAATGAACTTGAATTATTTTTAAATGAATTTGATTTTAAGAATTGAAAAGTGGACGTGATTAGAACTATTAACCTGTAAATAGGAACTTTGGCATCATTATAACTTTTAGTTGAATTGATCTTTTGTTTATATTCGAAAAGGTTATAACAAGTCCCGGGACAGTTCAAAACTTAATTAAAAGAGTAACAGTAATACGATTAAAAGACTTTTGTGTAATGAGAAGGGTATTTAGAATTTATAACCTGTGTATTTTGAAGGAATACAAATAGTTTCTCCAAAGATAAATTTAATTATGTGACTTTCTTTTTAGAATCAACGCTGACGTAAAGTTGTGGTATGTTGATACTTAGACCGTTTTAGAATATATTTGTAGTATATTATTGATAATATATTTATGGGTCTTGAGTTAATCGTTAGAGGGTTTCTGCATCTCCCTTTGTCAAATTTATTTTTAAGCAGGTTTAAAGATACGGCGGCGTCCTGTTTTCTTCTGAAATTTTGACACGTACGTTCGAGTCGTATGGATGCAGTGATCTCTACTCGGGAGATGCATCAAAGTTTGTTGATAACATTGATAACATTAAAACGGGGAACACATATTAAAAGATAATGAGACGTGAATTCAAAGAACTTCACTGCATTACACTCACTGACTCGTCACAGGAAGAGACAGTGTCCACTGCATATGAGAGTGCAAGGGGTATATGAGAGTAAGGCATTTTGGCACAGCAGAAAAATTATAGAAAGAAATCCTGCAATTATTATTATAATTAACTTGGTGCTGAGTATGAACTTGGTGTAACCAAATTAAATTGTTTATAAGCTTCTGTTTTTTATATTAGAAGTTTCATTTTTAGGGTACATTGGAACGCTTCTTAACCGCTCTAAAACGGCAAAAATATATTTAAAAAAACTGAATATCTCCATTAACTTGGTATTGGCGCCAACTAACATAATCTGATAATAATATAACAAACTTATGTTTACTGTTTTTTATTGGTCGAATATAAGCTTGATTACTTTCAAGTACTACAAAATCTTAATATACAGTGTTTAATATCGCTAAATTCTTTCGACACTATGATTAAATTATAGTTACTCCTATGTTCGAATATGTAAATTTATCTACACAAGCATTTATTTAATACACATTGAACGTATTTATTTTAACGCTTTATCGAATTTATATCACGATCGCGACTTCATACTTCGATTGAAATTAGTTGCTCTGTCGAACTATGCGGTTTTTATACGTAATTTAATTATTCTTGAACTTTCTGGATTCCTCGCTTTTGTACGCTTTATATTATCATCTTTTAACTGTCAATCGACCTATTGTTGATTCGAGGGCTTTGTCTTTTTTGATTCTAAACACTTGACTCTTTTGTTAGAATAACTTTTTGTTCTTTATAAAAGACAACTTAATTTTGCTCGCACTATGAGTTGAAAAGTACAATTTGTTATAAAATTTCCACTCTCTTTGTGGTGCTAACTTCACACACTTGAAATAAATGCATCACTATATTATGATCCTAAATGCACGTTGTATATACCATACACTTTAATCAAAACAATCGAAGCCTAAGGTATAGGGTTCTAAACTCTTAAAGTGAGGCTAAAGCATCTCAATACAAATATCAAATAAATGAGATATTTATACTACTCGATTATAATCACTTTAGAACTGAGTATGCATCTAGTATCACACCAGAAAATAATTGTACCACCTATAATAGTTGACATGTCAAGTTTGACATGTCGAGGCTTTTACAGAGTGTGAATTAGACATTTTATAACACGAATTAATCATTTTTAGTTTAATGTCTGTCCGCTTGCGAGTACCTAGAGAGCAAACGAATTTCTTTTTGGGATTTGAACTTCGGTTTCAGATCTAATATGGTTATGGGTAAAATCGGCACAGCAAAAATAAATTCTTGGCTTTTGATTCCTGAAAATAATATTGTAACAAGACGTGAAAGAGTCTACACTCGGAACGAACAATGAATTCGGTTGATAATGGGACAATTGTTTGACAGCTACATGGGTGCACTTAAATACATCAGAAAGCGTACGAAAAGGAAATATCCATAAGCTTATTTGAATAAATTGAAATTAATCTCTTTTGTATTTGGAACAATCCAGAACAATTGAACAAAGTATATAAAAAAACACATCTCTGGGGATTGATCAGTTCAGTTCACAGTCCTAGTTTCAGAATGATTATTAAATAAATTAGATTAAGTGCAGTTAATGTGATAGAAATTCTTAGAGTTAGTGGTTAAAATAAATATGATTATGAATCAGAAATTTACAGTTAGTAATAAATTAATTAATAATGCTTTGAGTATTAATTAAGAAGGTAGTGTATCGTTATTTTAAGGAAATTAATGTAGTAACATTGTTAGTGATTAGTTTGTAATAAATCATTATCATTGCATTGTAATTTCACTGTATCTACTAGTAAACAGGCTTGTATTCAGTTGATAAAGACGAGTTGATAAATAAAGTTCGTTACAATATTTTATCACATGCTGTTATTTTGTTTGAAATATTTTATATGTGGGAAGTTTTCAAACACAGGTTATAGAATAAACATTATTATTAATCAGAATCTACAACTTTTATCGCAAAGTGTTTAAGGCGCCAAGATTTTGTTTTGTTTTGACATCTTTTGCAAGTATCTCGGGATGGGCGTTTTCGAAAACTGGTGGTTGGGCAAAAATTAGTATACTTATCATAAATAATAACTATTATCTGACAAATCTTTTGTTAGGATCACAAAAATTTGTTTTTACTTTTTCAACTTTTTTTTATACAATTATTATTGACAAACAGTTCTGGATAGCTACGGCTAAATTTTGATATTTGAACAGATGCGCCAACATGTTTAGAATCGAAAGAGACCGCCATAAAACCAACAATAGATAGATTGACAGTTACAAGGATGCACTGTAGGAATCATAAAAAGCATACAAAAGCAAACAATCTAGTAAGTTCGCGAACAATTAAATTACATATATAGACTCGCACAGGCCCGCAGAGCCATGAATTTCAATCGAAGTAAGAAGTCGCCGATATTACCATATAAATGATGGAACAAATCGTTAAAATGAATACGTTTAATGTGCATATAAATCAAGTGTTAATATAGATAAATTTATATAGTCGAACTTAGTAATGAAGTAGTTAACCGCCGTGTTAAGAAGAATTCAGTGATAGTAAAATTGTAATAATTATCAGTATATCAAAGTTTCTTTGTATTTGTGAGTAAACAGCCTTATGTCCGCCCACTAAAGACCAATTGAAAAAGAAGTTCGTTACAACATGAAGATGCTTTTAAAATCGTAGTACTACAAAAGCACCAATATAAGTAAAATTACGTATAGAAATTGGTTTTTGCAAATTTTGCATCACAACGGTCATATAAAAGTTTATTTTTTAGATCACCTACTAATCGTTGGCAGCAAGAATCATTTATGAACTTATTTTCTATAATAGACTTTTTGATAGCTATTTCTAGGGAAACAGCCGCTTACACAATCATAATATTCTATTCCATTATTTACTTGTCTGGTAAAAACTCAACACTTTTTTTATTTGCAGTATAGAGTTTCCAGTATGCAGAGGTGTCCTTACATACACGAAATGAAAGAAAGACTGCTTGGGGAACAAATACCTATGGAATCGCTGCCAAAAATTGTACCACAACCTCCGCCCTTAATTATGGACCAACAACCTGTAGGAACTGTAGTTAAGGTATTGTATTTTTATTGTATTATCCTAATTTTACTATGCAAGCCTTAATTAATTTTAATTCCAATTTATACTGTAGCGGGCTACTATTAACGCATTTTACTAATTTAAAACAAGTAATAACAAAAGTTTTTATTACTCACTGTTCACAAGTCTAATTAACAGTATATGCCTTATTTATAGATGTTTTCAGTTCAATTAACAATGAAGCACTACCACGCTATTTACAAGCACTAATATCTTCTTAAACTTATTCCTTAACTATAAGTCTTCTTAGCAACACTAAACACTACTACAATTTATTTATTACACTTTTGTCTATTTATGTATTTTACAAGCTGGGGGTTCAATATACACGTTCACATAACACAAATTGATATTTACTAAAAGACTTTCAGAACGTAATAAACAACTAACTATATACGAGATGATTTATATACGACATTATGATATAGACTAACTCTGTACTTCATCAGCGGTCTTATATATACCCTGAATTAAATGGATAATTCATACTCCGGTATATGCTAGAAGGTTCTAGGCTTCTGTGGTATATACATTGCTTACGGCGCTTGTGTGTTTGACGGGTTTGACGGGATTCCAATGATATGTTGCTTATATACAATAGCAGTATTAAATTCTCAACGTAACCTTGCTACGTGTGAAATTGATGCTAAAATTTTATAAGTTACTTCATTACGGAAACGTAATAGAAAAATTATGCTAGCTAGCTGCAGTGGCAAGGGGGTGGATTCTATGAACCCTTTTTAGGGGTATTCAATTATAACACGTGCAGCTGCCCGTTTCTGATCTTTCGGCCCAATAATTAAATGTTGAGCGCCAACCTCACCCATAATTTATCTCAACCTATATTAACACACCTGGTGGAAACAATTCGACAACTTAACAGTTTTGTTCATCTATGGGCTCGAGTGACCTCATGCATGTAGACAGTTGGATATTAATGAAGTATTTCTTTGGATTTAATAGAAGTTGCTGAAGGCATTTCCTACCAAAAACTTTCACTACGTACCGGTAACTTTTTTAATTCCGCGCCAGCAAAACGCTACCGATAGCTTTTTACTAGCACACTCAAATATATGAGGTTACCGTACCTTGGATTACTTCCAACTTGCAGTAACTTGACGGTGGTGTTTGTTGGTCGGTTAAATTATAATCGCTTGAAAAGCGCGTTTGATAGACTATATTTGAATGCTTCCTATTGTTATGATTTGATGGTATATATTAGTTAAAATGTTCCCGAAGATTTTACGTTTTAATTCCCGGCGTTTGTGCGATTTGCACTGAACTTGCGGTTAAATTAAGGATTTCTCGGTGCCTGAGAAATATGCGTAATAGTATTTTTACACGGTCTGTTTACTAACACATTTGCACCAAGTTGTCCCCACGCATTAAGTTTTATGACGTTTTATAGATTCTGTCTATTTAAATAATTTACAATGTTTTGGGTTCTTTTTAATACGTGAGAATATCGTCACATGATTAGTCATGGAAAATATGTTGGTGTTTGTCGGATTTGGTATGTTTATGGCAAAGTCCCGTATTTTACTTGCAGGTTGTGATAAAATGTACTACTTCGATATTATATTTTAATAATATGCTGCAATAGTGCCGTTATGAACTGTAAACTACCTAAGCTGCTATAAAATTGTACATATATTTTCTTACTACGTATCCTAAAATAGCTGAAATTGAAAAATGTTTTCATATATACTAATGTTTGCCTAGTTAACGTGCTATCGTTACAACCTATTAATTTTATCTCAAGTAGTTGGAGATATGTCTCAATAACGAAACAGTTCTAAGAATTTTTAGAAAAAGGAATACAATTCCAAATTGAATGGTCTACGAATGGCCAGGAGAACGTGTAGTACAGAGTTTCCTTTTTATCCACCTTCCAGAAACATTTCGATTTAGAAAATTAATAACTTGCATACCTAAATGCACGGAACACTGGCTTGTTGTGAAAATATGCCGCATCGGGATTTCATTAAAATATTTCCATGTTTTCTAACAGACTTTTCTAAGATATTGCGAAAACAATTTACTCTAAGATGTCCATTGGTAGAATACGGCTTAATAATGTTATTTTTTAACAACCCATACTATACATTTAGAGAGCAATAATGTTTGTGATTACCCACGACTACATTATATGAGTTTTGAATTTTGTAAATTCCTAGTGTTGTTTATACCATGTGGAGCAAGTTGGGCCTCGTCTGTGGACAGATACGCAGAAAAAGTTCTAAATTATTCTGCAACCGGTGGGAAATATTGTAGACGATCTTCCGAATTTTTTTGTAGCAATTGATGAACCTCTTCGAAATGATAAGGGATGGAGAGAAGTCCATCGTGACGCAAAATTCACCAAACCTGTGTTTGACGAACACCGACGATGCGAGATATTGTGTTTATACTTATGGATGAATTTCATTGAACTTTATTTAAGGTAGCATCAGCTTGTTGACGAAATTTTGTCTCTCGTCAACACTAAAAGACTTTAAGACATTGGAAAATGTCCTGTGGTTAGGAACTGCACAATTTGGTTAACGTTTTTCTACTATAGCACATCGCTTCCATTACAAAACCCTAATGTTTGCGATTCCGCGTTGGTGTACGTTCTAAGCATGATTACTAGTGGATTACCTTGACATTTCTAACTTATCAACCAAGGTAATTTTAATTCTTCTACTCATTACATTGCAAAGATGGTTAGGCACTAGTTTCTCTACAAAATAAACTTTTGTCGGTATTAACTAGTAACACAGTATGGGTCAAAGACAAGCACAATAGTTTGAATACGCAGACGAACAAGTCGAGCGAATTGGTGTTTTTCTTTTATATTTTAATTAATTGCTTTAATTTACAATATTTTTCTTTTGTCGATATCTCAAGAACGGAAAATAATTGACTTTAAGCGTATAAGAATTTTTTGTTCAAAATCACTAGAATACTTTATTTATACTTGTGGATTATCGTTGTATATATATATATATATATATATATATATATATATATATATTGCTGCGAGTTCCGTTGCTGGTCGTCCCTCACTACTACAAAATGTACCACGTTCTGGGTGCCGAAATGCTGCAAAAGCAAGAATGCTACTACTAAAGCTCCACGATTGTGTCGACAAAATACTGCGGGCTCTGGATCTGCTCTTATACTAATTCGAGTCCCACCTTTTGGCGTTAATTTTGCTGGGAGCTCTGGGTCTGCTCTCATACTAATTCGAGTCACGCCCTTTGCTCGTCAAATGCTACAAACCTTCGATGCTATTTATATACCTAAAAAGCTTAAAATATTTCTGCTTCGCAACGAAGTATGCCACGGCTGCTCGGCTGCTTTCTGTAAATCAAACTAACTACTATTTATACATTATATACATCCTCTTTGTTAAAATAACACATTTCACAATACACTTTGAAATCAATAATTACCTCAAATAAATATTTACAATTATTATCATAGAAAGTAACAGGGCTTTACCACAGTCTTTACTTTAACTCCGGTTTAGTACGAGCTCATGGTAAAACCTTATTCCTTTGTGCCAAATTTTGCACATCAATCTCCCAAAGGTACCCTTTTACCTTGTACATACCAAATATTGTTAATATCATAAATCATTTCTAAACCTAAATTCCCACATAAAATACAGTACAATAATGTAACAGAAAAAGTTCAATCCGTAACATAATGCTCAAAAGCACCTGTTTATACACATATGCAAACAAAAGCAACATTTACCTGGATTCTATCATTGCCCCAGGACTGCCATCATACTATCAACGACTGCTGTCTACATGAACACCCAGTCCGGATTGCAATCACCACGACTGCTATCTGGAACCATATCACCAAAGAGTTATCTCGTTTTCCATCTCCATACTGCAATCAGACTCCCAAACCACTTAAAACGTATTCTGCCCTTCTATTTCTCCTATTTTTTTATTTTTCACAGATATCTTTATTACGCTACTATTTCTATAACCTATTTGTTATTAACTTTGTCTGTCCATGCTATCATCCTCATACATCTTAAGCACAACATTCCAAAAGACTACTACCGTTTTTCTGTCTTCTTTTCCTACTGCCCGTATTTCATACGTATACTGTGCTGTGCTCCACACATATGCTTTCAACAATTTTCTTCTTGTATTTATGTTTGTTGTCTTTGATCATAGGCGCTGTTCTTTCTTGTTAGATGCAGTTCGGACCCCTTCCATTGTTTTACAATTATACACCCTATTTCTTCGGCATTCAGTGGTAGGGGGAGGGGGGGCTCCGTTGCGTAGTGGTATGTGTGTGACTACTACACCCAAGGCCCCGGGTTCGAATTCCGACACGGTGCGCTTGAAAAATGTTAGGAGAGCATTTTTCACAAAAATACACTCTCGTTCGATGAGAGGTAAAATGGAGGACCCGCGTGTGAGTATTGTCACGCACGTTAAAGATCCCTACCTAACTTGGAACAGCAAGGGTTCGGCAAAATTCCAAATTTTCCAGGTAAAAAAACTCGCTTCCTGGCTAATGTAGTAGCTTCGCGTGGAGCATTGGAAATTCACATGTAGGATGGTGAAGGGGGGTAAGCAGCCTGTGGCTGGCAAGTTCCCCCGGCACTTGAACGTTTGTCGAATTAATATTTTTTTCAATACATCATTTCGCACAATCAACATTAGTTGAAAATATTTCACAAACCACCTGTACTTGTTTGTAATAATCATAAGATTTAAGTGCACTTATTTTTTCGTCATTAGTTCCGTCTTGAAACTAGTTGGACGCGTACCTCCACTTATTTATGTTCTGAGCTAGCCTACACAGTTCCCTGAAATTCCACAACAGCCTATGTACAGCTCAGTTCTCCTTCTATTGTTTTCTAATTATATGCCCTATTTCGCAGAGATTCAGTGGTATGTGAAGGGAGTTAAGGAGCCTGTGGCTTCCAAGGATCCCCCAACACTTAGGCATTTGTAGAATTAATAATTTTCCAGTGAATACGTTCGTACAATTAACATTAGTTGAGAATATTGCAAGACCCATACCTGTAGTTGTTTATAATAATCATTGTTTTAAGTACATTAATTTTTTTCGTCATTTGTTTTTTCATCTTGGGACTGGCTGGATGCGTACTTCCATCGATTTGTATTCTGAGCTAGCCTACATATTTCCCTGAAATTTCCACATCTTACATCTTTCACTATCTGTGTGCAATAGTCTAACCTAGGTCTACTTCTACTTCTCTTTTTTCCTATCTCTGCTTCTAATATATTCCGCACTATTCCCTCATGTCTTAGTATGTGACCTATCATACTATTTCTCCTATTTTTTACTGGTTTCTACATATTTCTTTGTTCCCTTACAATTTCTAGTACCTGTTTGTTCTTAACTTTGTCTGTTCATGATATCTTCATTATACGTCTATAGCGCCACATTTCAAAGTTTCTTTCTGTTTTCTTGTTCGCTTCTCCTACTGTTCAAGCTTTACAGCCGTGTACAGTGCTGCGCTCCTCACATATGCTTTAAGCGATCTTTTCCTTGTTTCTATGTTTGTTGTCTTGGAATACAGTAGTTGCTTTTTCTTGTTAAATGCAACACGACCTTGTGCTAATCTTTGTTTTATATCTTTTGTAATTTTTCCGTTATTTGGCTTCCTAGGTAGCAGAAATCCTTAACCTCTTGTTAGTTTTCGTTTTCTATTGTATTCTTGTTTTTGGTTTATTTACCCCTCCTTTGCATACTAAAACTTTAGTTTTATTTTTATTAATTTTCCGACGACCACTTGTGAAAACAACAGATTACACACTACTTATTTATGTAGAAAGTAAAGTATATCACTCTAGAGTGCGAAAGTACATATCACTCTAGTGTTGAAATACTTTTCAACTCTAGAGTGATATGATTGATGTTAGTATGCTAGTTACCTAGGCAACCCAAACGACTACCGGTTTCTACCTTTTTGCATTCATTCGTTTCGTTTTGGCTAATAACAGTTAAATCGATACTGGCAGTTTCCGTTTTACTTAAAGATGTAATTACTCATATTAGTTTGTAATTCAAATGATTTCTTCAATAAAAATTGAGAATGCATACGCTAAAAGCAACAGATTCGCGGATTTTATAAAAACAAAGTAGGTGTTCGAATTTTCAACATCAAAACGTCAAATAAATTTTATAGGTGTCTGTCTGTCTTGCATTATTGCGTACACATTTATTGCAAATAGCATAAAAATAACTATTTCGTAATTGTTTTTAGTGGTGGTCGTCGGAAAAATAGTGTACAGTACTCGCATGGAAAGTGACATTTCACACTCGTGGAATAGTCGCACTCGGCTGACGCCTCGTGCGACAATACTCTTCCACTCGTGTGAAATGGGGCACATCCCTGTCTTACCCCTTTTTTAATATCCAAAAATCCTTAATTTTTAAAAACTGAGAAAACATTGTACAACATAAAAAACGACGGTCCTATTAGTAAGAGTTCTAAATGACAGCAATACATTAACTACAAGGCAGTTTCCAAATACCTAAAAATGAAACGATAAAAGTCTAGTATTCAACACCTACTACATGACTAACATTTACTTATAAATTAATTCACAACATTGGTGGCAGGACAAAATAAACGTAATTTAAATTTAGGTCCCCAAAGTGATTAGAGCTAAAGGAAGTTACAGGCATAATTAAATGCAATAGTGAAAAGTTTTCATCTCATACCGGACAGCTGTGATTTAGCAAGTCATACTCCAGCTCGTCAGGTTTAACGACAGGATGGCACTAGCTGATCTTAGTTAAAAACCTAAATACTTTACGCAAATATATCAAGAACAAATATTGCACGGCCCATCCCTTTTGTAAAACACACACCTCGTTACGTAATTTATCAATTGTCAGAATGTGGCATATACATCATTATCAAATACTTGCAACTAACATAGATTTTTTACCTTAATAAAATATCCTCTAAAAGCAAGTAATAATTTATCCTGATCACATCCAAAAATAAAATACCTTATCTGCTAAATAAAAACTTAAATATTTAGAACTTAGAATTTGGAGCCGAACAGCTTTTAAATAAAAATCTGATAACAATACGCGCTATATTACTGAAGTACCTGATTTCTGGCGGCTCCCGCCTCTCCGTATGATCTTATCCGCTACGTATTGTTGTAATGTGATCAGTGATATGGACTCCAGTTGTTTCCAATTTAAGTTTATTTTATAAATTCTTTTTCTGCCATTTCCTTAATATACAGACCCATTCAAATTTGTTCTGCATTACAAAATTAAATTCGTACCAACCAATGCTCATACAAACGGCATTCGATAACGTATAAACTTATTTTTTTATTTCTTTCAACGCACAAAAAACAGTTCTGTTAAAACCTACTAATTCGACATGGTAAACTATTAAACGTATAGACTTGGAACAAATGATCTCAAAGAGAAAGCTAAATACTAAGTCTCCTATCAAAGGTATAAAGATATAGTCATCTAGAATTTTCGAATGTTCCCTTCAAAGCTGCTTGTTCCTCAACTGATCCAGCCTCTTTTGATGATAAATGCAAATACGAGGGTTTAACAGTGTTAGAACATATTCTATTCCAAACTAATCACTTTACGTTTTGCCACGGTATTCAAGTCATGCCATCAGGGCGGTGTCCGTCATGTCTACCAATTCTTGGAGGTTCTCAAACTTCAGGGAATTTGCCTGAAGTACAAGCACATTTATGATATCATTTAGTTCAAAATGTCTCGCTTTTCGACCTGCGCTTTTCTTGCATGATAGATCGTGGGTTGCGGAAGAGAACACGTACCGTTATGGGGTTGACAGATAGGAAAATGGTTTCGTAATACCATTGCGATCCTTACAGAATTGTTGTCCAGTAAAGTCCCTAGGGAACGAGAAGGAAGCGCATAAAGCCACGCACTAGATTCTTTTGTTTGCCTGATGAAGGGACTTCTCCTTATCACATTCATAAGATAAGTTATGCATAATTTGTCTGCAGTTTTAAATGTCCCAATTTCTCTTAACATTTGCTTAGGTAGGAGTAAACAGATCGGAAGACTTGTTATTCCATAAAACCATAGCCTCGTAGTAACAGCCGATTTCGCTACTGTCCTTGATATTTTTTTTGAAACATTAATTGAACAATGTAATAGAGGAAGGTCAAAGGAATGAGCTGGGCGATTTTTTGTACTCCAATTGTACCTTAGCATATCGGTAGAAAGGCTATTGTCCATTGTTTACTATTTACTTTTGCATTTAATAAACTGTCCAAAGTAGACTTAATCAAAACGTCCATTCGAACAACTGGATCTTGAAATTGCCATGGAGGATTAAATCTAAAAAAGGAAAATACATCAAATTTGGGATTGCAAGACAATTCTTAACTAAGAATTATACGATGTGAAAATTTAAAGATTTTAAGCGTTGAAAAAAACGCCCATGTTCTATAATTTGAGCTTTTAGTGTCTCTTTGCTGCATTCAGAAGTAGAAATGCCTAGGAATTTGAATAAAGAAGTGATCTGAATTCCAGGACACGCTATTGTAAGTATGGACTACAAATACGATTTTTTTTTCTATATTCAGATCTAGACGTAATAAATGGCATCCCTTAATCAGAGAGTTAAGTAAATAATTAAATGGCCGAATTCCAACTTAACATTAGCGAACCTTCGAAGAAGGTACTACACCCATTGCTAATTGAGGATGTTGGCCTACAGAAACTAATACATTTCTAGCTATTTGATAATGAATAATTTTGTCTGGCATTGGGAAAGTAATTCGAGCATAGAAAACGAAAATCAATATAAATTGTTGGT
The DNA here is from genome assembly GCA_036346225.1 of Platerodrilus igneus. NCBI lineage: Eukaryota > Metazoa > Arthropoda > Insecta > Coleoptera > Lycidae > Platerodrilus > Platerodrilus igneus. The sequence goes on along the minus strand of JARFIW010001109.1, from coordinate 880,377 downwards.
TATTTTGCAAAAAACAAAACCCTTGACCGGTTTCATTGTTATTGCAGATCATCAGACGGACGCATCTCCTTTTGCAAAACTACCAACTAAGTTCGGGATTATACACAAATCAAGGTGTATTTATAATACAAACAGTTTTTCATGCGCCCTCTATACTCGAATGTAAGCAACTGACCATCGGTAACTTTTACAAGTCCCAAAATGCTTTCATTCGAGTACAGAGGGCGCATGAGAAACTGTTTGTATTATAAGGACACCTTGATTTGTCTATAATCCCAAACTTAGTTGGTAGTTTTTCAAAAAGAGATGCGTCCGTCTGATGATCTGCAAGAACAGTGAAACCGGTCACGGGTTTTTCTTTCTGCAAAATAATCAACCATTTATATTGATTTTCGTTTTCTATGCTCGAATTACTTTCCCCATGCCAGACAAAATTATTCATTATCAGAGAGTTAAGGTTTACCAAAAACGTGATAGGTGCACTGAATTACGTTTTATCATCCATATGCCAGATGTAAAGTTCCGAGAAAAAACTGTCAGTGATGGAATTGACACACAGTATCATAATCGACGTGCTGGATCATTTTGTGAACTTCGACTGACGATGCAATTAACTTTTCCCCGAGATACAGAAAAGCTGTTGTTAAAACATTGCCAAAAGGAAGGGTATAGGAATGGCACTTTCTACTCTACTTGTTTTAAGAGCATGTCTCTCTCTCTCAGTGCAATCGAAAGCATTTCTGAAATATAGCTTCAAAGTAATATTTGGAATGAACTTTACATCCTAAATAAGTCACTGTTTGGTGTGCATTATGGTAGGAGGAGTCGTTAACACATATATCTGTAAAAATCAAGCACGTGTTATGAGAATAATTTTTGATATCGCGAGATTATGACAATATTTTTTTGGCTTGAAGTGAATTATAATTCTCTGGAGAGTATGTAGTTTCAGCAGAACGGCGAAACATCCCATGTGTTACAGCTAAATTGAACGTTGCGTTATAAATTTAGATTTACTTGAAGGGGCGGGAACTCAGTATCAATCTAAGCGTGCTCCAACTAACTACAGAGGCGCTGGAATGAGTTCCTATGGAGGAATTAATAAAAATTATAAAAAACTAACATTTGAAATGGCTTAAGTACAAAACCACGTAATAATAACCACTTACCCTAGAAGGCTTTACTGGTTGTAATAATTAAGGGGTTCCAAATCGTCTTGTCTCAGCAATCCCTTTCGATATTATCGCTACACAGATGACGATTATTCCGAATAGTTCTCCTTTGCTTTTGGGGTTTTTAAATTTATCACAGTGTATTTTACTTTGTTCTACAACACCTTAAACACACTCATTAAAATTTACTATATCAAAGAAATTTTAAAAATAAAGGGAGTGTCTCAAATACGACTCTATCCCTGGGGTGGCTGGGTATCCTTTGACAAAGTTAGCTATTTTTACCTAGTCCATTAATAAACTCAAATAAAATTCTACCCAAATTTAACCTCTAATGACATTAAATAGTTGCAATATGAATACAAATATACTTTCCTAAAAAAAACCTTACGTTCTAACATCAAAATGGCCAGGTATTATTAAAAAAAATTCTAAGAAAAACATTAATTAAATCGATCAGTAATACTATCAAATCATTGTTCCCGTTTTCAATATTGATATATGATATTCTAAATTGGATTTCTGGAAATGCCCTTGATAACAATACATAGAAAACAGCTGAATATCAACATTTCCTTTTCATCATTTAATTGTTCATTTGAAATACTAAATTCACACTCAAACTAAGACCGAATCCCACCAATAAAGCTTACTTTTAAAATCGATACGTACATATTTCTTAATACTTTATCATGTTTCTAACTTCCTCTTGCAATAATACCATGCTTAAGTTTAACTAAAACTAGTTTCGTCACAATTCATAGTTCAACAAAATAATTACGTTCGCGTTTTATTAATTTCCTACTACCTAAATTAAAACCATTTATATTTACATGCCACATTACATAATTACAAACAGAAGAACTCACATTCTACTCACGCTTTGATTTCCAATTTTATCTTTAGTGCCTGAGGATGTCCAAAAGCACTACTGTTCAATTTTTTTCTAATCAACAACTTCTTTAACACAACCAAAACCCACTTATTTGAGTTACATCCGCTTTTATTTCGGCACACACGTTTCAAAATTCCTCGCACGGCTACAAGCAAAGACACACCATAGCTCACGCACCGTTTAATTCTCCACTTCGGAGAAGAAGTTCGAAGTTGTGTTCCGTTCACTAACGTTTAACTTGTTTTCATTCCGATCGATTCATTTATCAAAATCCATAAATCGTTAGGAAATTCTTTTTGCACTTGACCGCAATATAGGTTCCAACTAAAGTAATGCGGCCCTTTCCGCCTCCTATATGCTCGTGTTACTAGATTTCGAACGTTCTAAATAAGTCTGAAATTAACTTTCAACTTGTGGGGCTTAAGTTATATCTCATTTTCTATTCTACAGATTTCGTTCTCACAATGTAACTTATTTTATCTACGCTGACTAATAGGTTAACGTCACGTTAATTACGTAAAAGTTACGTGCTTTGTATTTAATTCGTTTATGGTTATAATATTGTATCATTTTAATGTCCTTGATGTTCAGATGAATGACAACTGTCATATTGTAAGTTATTTTTTCAATGGAAGCGCATACGTAGCATATTATAAGATTAACATCTGTTCCCATTTGTGGTTTTGAATTGTCATTGTCCTGGATTATTACATGTACAGTGTATTTATAAAAGAAGTAATGTTATACGTTATTATATGAATTACCTTTATAGAAACAAAATTTTGAAATGCCTTGCTTAATTACTATTAACAATTCGTGAAAACTACTATAGGGGATGCGTCCATATTTAGTCTGTCCATCCAAATTTAATATTTATATTTTCTTATCTGATTTATATTTTCTTATCTGATTTATATTTAAAGTAACGCGTACGCGCTACAACTTTTTGTAAAATCATTGAGTGGTTGAAGGGAAATTTTCTGGATGTGTAATCTCCAGAAATTGTTTTAATTGAACATCAAAATCATGCAATCCGACACCGTTTACTTTTTTTCTAGGATTTTGTAAAGTCCTTGTCTATAAGAATTACTCATAATAGATTCTTAAGTCGACATGCGAAATCATTTATGTAATAGTGAGTTACAATCGCAACCATATCAAAATGTCATCCAAAATTTTGACAAAGCAGTGGACATCTCTGGAACTGCAATTACTAATAAATGGTTTTTTGAATTCAAATTATGTGTGTTATCAAAGAATTTAAAAACTGCTCAATTTGATAAACCTTTTATGTAGTATTTGATAGGCGGCACTTTTTGGAAGGTTACTTGGTTTGTGCTTACTGTTTGAAGTACATTTTGTAGACATTACACGTAGAGGTAGTGAAGCTAGACACGGCCTGAATTTCTCAATTCAACAACCGAAAAACATTCAGATTATATAATTGACGTTTAACCAATAAACAGTGTTGCATAATACCATGTGTTGAGAGTGTATAAAATACAATTAGCATCTTATTGCTAATAGTATGGTTTATGGCCAAATGGTAGGTAAAGTACTTTTGATACTGTCGTAGGTGTTTTTCAGAAGATCCGTGTCGCTCTTCGTTGACTTTATTACTCCTACTACTAATATTAATTAACTCGGTATTTTTATTTATAAATGCGTGTCAAAAATAACTCGTTGGAGTTCCACGCGTAGGTTTATTATAACACATAGTTTGTAAAATAAAATTTAGGCTAGTGGCTTGTTTACAAATTATTGGAACATTAATATTCACGTGGTTGTAAAAAGTAACACATGATATGCAATAATTAATACAAAATGATAGTACTAAAATGTACAACTTAGAAGTTACATATTAAGAAATGTATATAATGTGCATTTTTTAGGGTTGCGTAATTTTTATATGATTTTATAATGAGTAAATTTTTATTTTACTCATATTTCTGTTATGTGCTGTTTTATAGCCTTCTTTTTTGCAAATTATATACATCATGGTCGATGTACTTGGTTCTTGTTTTTGATATTTACGTCTATATCTGATACGGTGACCTGGTTTTATTCTTAACCCACAGATTTGCAGTAGGTAAGTTACGTTCTTCTTGATATTTCTTTATACTGTTTTTTTTAGTTTGAAGTTCTTCCAAGCGTTGCTTGTTTGGAGTGGATGTTATCAGCGTTGATATAATATTACAGCGTCCGAAACATTTCCTTTTTATTGAAATTAGATTTTGTCACATGTAGCTTTCTATTTTACTCATATTTTTGGCTAGCGTGCGTGGTGATAATGTCACCGATCTTGTCTCGTGACAATGTACATCTTTATAAGAGGGGCGCGCGGTCACAACACCTTAACACCTTAACACGGCTCACCCTTTTTTGCGATGACTACAACCCCCTACACAAAAATCGAGCACGCTGGTTGGCTACAGGTCGCCCCACCATCCTCAAGAATAAGTATAAACCAATCTGCATTTTGACCAGACCGTCACTGGAATCAATTATCTAGCGCTTCTCCTAGCCTAGTAGAGAAACAGTCGAGATCATCTTTGCGCTTCTCCTAACCTGAGGAACCACCGGAATACCCTGGCGCTTCTCCTAGCTCAGGGGTATCATTGAAGAAGGCCTCGGCTCTGCTCTGAACCCGAGGCAGCACGACGACGCCGATGCTTTCCCTAGCCCAAAGCCGTTCGATGCCGACGCCACAGCGCTGCATGGGCAACGCCACGACAGAGAAGACAGACGACGACGCCAGCGACGCCGAGAGCAGCACCTGCGACAGCAAGGAGGGAACGAACAACGCCGACAGCGATTACGAGACCGACACCTACTCCGTCAGTTGCTACAGCAACCGCCTTTTCCGCCACGACCAGTGTCACCGCTACCGCCATCACCCGTAGAGTGGCAAGCCATCCCTTTGGACATCGAGAGGATCCCGTACAACGGCGTGGAACCAACACTCATCTACCCGGATGATCCCCAGGAGGTTGACTGTGAGGGAGGCGTACCAAGACCCCGCGGACCGACGCAGAACAAACAACACCTTGTATATATTTCACCCTTGTATATATGTTATTTCTTAGATTGTAATTGTTGTATATATGTTCTAATGCATTCGAAACTGACGAATAAATATCAAACCTAATTGTTTTACTAAATATTGTTGCACAACATTTTGGTCGATAAAACCCAGCTGGATAACAATAGCACCCGTACTTACGTATCTCGGTATTCAATTTTAATTTTCTCACCTTATTCCACTCTGGTGCTTTTCGAATAATTCTAGAAAATCCAGTATGGAAGGTTGTAAAAAAGTGTGGCCTTAAAATTGCAACATCTCAGACTGTGACTTATTCTTTGCCTGATGGTGCTAATTGTACAGTTAGGGTACTGGTGTTCTTCCTTTTACTGTCGAAACTGACACTAAAGTACTATCTTTCGGTAATAAAACACACATGTCCATTATATAACTACCATTACACCACTTTGCGATCGCGCTGATATCACCATTATGCCTAGAACTGCAAGATATTTAGAAATTAATTTTATACCCTTGTTCCACCCTGCGATGTACAGAAAATAAATTTCTACCAGCATTAGGTACATATCACACATCAGACATACAATGTTCTTCCCATTTATTATTAATACGCAAAAAAGACTTTTACTTTAACAGATTAATAAAAACACACTTGCTACTGCTGATCCCAATGTTTCGGGTTCGAGTACCGACACGAACCGCTTCAAAATGTTTAGCGGGCATCTTTCAGAAAAGTACACCCTTGCTAGGATGAGAGGTAAAATGTAAATCCCGTCTGTGTATTGTCACACACGTTAAAGAGCTCTACGTTGCTTGAATAGTAAGGGTTCGTCAACGTTCAAAATTTCCAGGTTAAAAAACTCTCTTCCTGGCCAATGTAGTACCTTCGGGTGGAGCATTGGAAAGTCAAATGTAGGGTTATTTGCTACTGTTATGTCTGCCAGTCTAACGAATGCCTAACTAAAATATTGCTTATTTCCCATTTCGTTCTGTGAAATAGCCCTACATTTGACTTCACAAGCTCCACCTGAGGGTATTACATTGATCAGGAAACGATTTTTTGTTACCGGGAAATTTTTTAATTTTACCGAACCCTTGCTATTCCAAGCAAGGTAGGTATGTTTAACGTGCGGGACAACACACACACAGGACCTACATTTTATCTCTCAACCGAAGAAAGACGTATTTTTGTGAAGAATGCTCGTTTAACAGTTTTCAAGCGGTTCGTGTCGGAAACAGGCCTAGTACTTTTTATACCACGAATATTCATATACTAGTTCTTCTTTGTGCAAGTATGCAATCTGATGTGTCCGCCATTTTTCAATTTAATACTTTATAAAAAAATTATAATCGATCTTTACAAAAAGACAAAACTTCATTTATGTCTGCAAACAACTCCAGCAATATCGACAAATTATTCCAACTCAAAAATACAGCGACAATCAAAGTTTTGATAACTTCAGGCTTAACCAATCTTACGTCACTAAAATCGAACTAACAAAGAGAAGTCAAAAAGTCGGGACTCACATTGTTGGTGCTAGTGTTATGTAGATTAGTCAATATTCGAGCGGCCCGAGACGTTGGGCGGCAGTGTTATTATTTTTTTTCTTTCGCTAGTTCGAAACTTTTTGAGAATGGCTTTTATTCATGATGTGATAGGGCCAGAAGGTATTGCAAAGAAAAAAATAAAGTGCTCTCGGTCTTAACTCGGGGTCTATTTTGCGGAGGCATGAGGTGGTCGAGGTATTTTACTTGAAACACAAGAAAATCTTGGGCGCCACTGCGTTTATGAAAACCAACAATGAATAGTCATACTAAGGGTAGACGCAAAAAAAAACCTAAAGAGAAATATATCAACTTGAATTTAGATGTATTGTAATTTAATATTTTCCTCAAATTTATCATCTCAATCAAATTTCGTAGACTACTTATTTTTATTAAATTTTAGAAATAAAACGATTTGAGTTTTGACTAGCATCTAATAAAAGAATTAGTTTCTCTTCATCTTTGTACAAAAATTAATACTGTATATACAACAGCATAAAAGTGAATGCTGAAGAAATTTATTAAGTAGGCAAAATTATAGTAATTAACAGACTATGCCTGTCTTAAAAAAATATACTTAATATTTTATTAACATCAATCATACGTTGTAATCAGAGATCTTTGATATAGCTTACACGTATTAGGAACATAGGTCTTTAGCTTAACTTTTTCTTTCTAACATTTTACTTTATTTTCTTGGAATAATGAATTTTCTAAATACAGAATTTACTCAGCAAACATAAGCGTCATCTGTTTTAATGAAATATGGGGAACTAGTTTTTTTTATCATTACCTATGTTGTTTTGAAGAGCTGAATCTAACAAATGTTTAGCACAAAAATATGGCAACAAAAAATGCCATATCATCTTAACAACACGTTATAAAATTGTGATTTGCTTTAATAAGATTACGTGCAGTATTGATATTCAAAATGCTAAATTCCATATTTACTAAATAAATACATTTTGGTTGAGAAAACCGTGCTTTTCAAATAAAACGTTCCATCACGTACGTGTTGAATACTTCCAAGAACGAAAGTTATGATATGTTCTTTTCGATCGTTATAAAAAAGAATGTTACTCACCAAAGTTTGATGACAAAAACATTTAAGCAATAACAAGAAAACACGGAACACCTGTCTGTTCAGAGCATTATGATTCTGCCATTTTCTTTATGAAACAACTTCCTTTCATAAGCCAATAATTAAATCTTGATCCATAATAGTTAGTATTGAAATCGAATCCTGTTTTTACATTTTTGATCCATAAATTCTATTATCATCTAAACATGCTTGCTAAAAGTTCAAAACCTTTTTAGAAAAATGAAAACGCCATATTTAAATAACGAACCGTTTTATAAATATCACTTCACTGGTTAGAATCACATTTTAACAGAAAAAAAAACAGTGTATAGCCTCAATCCAATGCTATACGAAATTGCCATGAGTGGAGTTTGTTTAACCCATGTTAACTCAAAAACTCACACTTTTTTTAAAACGTGTCTGCTGATTACATCCTAACGAACAAGAATGGCCTCTTGTCCTTTACCCATTATGGAGCTTGACTATCCAAATTACGGCTGCGCGGAATATTAAATACTTTAATAATGACTTTGTCGCCTAAATTCTAGCAGCGTACGTAGTATGAAGTGCATTATATAGTTGCCTAAAACTAAATTGTTACAACTTGTAGCATTAGTTGCACAATATGCTCCTTTATCAGTGATTTTCTAATGTGGCTTAACTGCATGTGCTTTAAAATGTCCTTTTTTACCATAATTTCAACATGACTATTTATCGCTTATAGCTCTATTTTTTTGTCGAGTACTTATTGAATGCCATAAAAGAAAAGATGTCATCCACAGGCAGAAAACAATACATGCGTACTTCTTGAACTTCAATTAGAGCTAAATTAGTTTAGAATCGTTGTATGTAAAGTTAAAATCCTATCACATGGAAGTGAGAAGTATATGTGCTTTGCTTTCGGTTGCAGCTTTGGATAACTTAGGCTTATATCGGTTTGACGTGATAACCGCATTTCTGTATGGTACACTTCAGGATGTAGTATATGTCTAGCCCAAAGGCTTTGGTAGTAGTAGTAGTCGAGTTTGTCGGCTTCGCCGTAATTTGTACAGGCTCAAACAATCTCCACGATGTTGGAATAGCAGATGTGTGAAATTTATGAAATCTAAATGAATTCAAAATAGCATTTGCGATCAATGTTTATTTATACAATGAAAACATGACAAACAGCTTTTTGTTGCAGTATACATTCATGATGGGTTGATAGCTGGTACTGATAAGGTTGAAATTAATACTTTTCTAACAAAATTGTATAGTACATTTAAAATAGCATCTAATAATTTAGATAATTTTTTTGGGATGCAAATGTCAGGATGTGTCAATTCGTATCTCTCAAGATGTTTTACTCCAAAAATATTATCCCGTTTTACTATGACTAATACTAATCCAGTATCAACACATTAAGAACAATGGTAGTAGTGACCAAATAAGCTGTAATGATACGCTATATAAGGAAACAGTTGGTTGGCTTATGCATCACATGATGGAGACACGTCCGGATATTGCTTTCCCTATTAGCAAGATGTCAAGAAGATGAGTCAAGTGCAGCTGATTGGATAAGTGTGAAGTCTATATTAAAGTAATTAATTACGGCATACCTTGTAAAGCTGGAAATTCTTATTTAAAGTGTTTCAGTGATGCTGATTTTTCAGAGAATGACAATACACGACGTTCAACATCTGAACGTGTTGCAGTATTTGCCGACGCACTTGCATTATGGTCTAGCGAAATTCAGAGATTTGTTGCCTTGTAGACAACGGAAACGGACATTGTTACTGCTGGTGAAGGCACAGAAGATCCTTTTTGGTTAAATCGTCTTTTTACAGTCTTTTTATTATTAGTTGATAACGCAAGTGCAATAAAATTGACCAAGAATCCTGAATATTACCAACGCTCAAAGCATATTGAGATACGCCACTACCTGTGGGAGAGGGTTATCTCAATAGAAACATCGTTGTAGTTCATATTGACGGATTTAAGTTGCGTGAAACGCTAGTTTAGATGAAGACTCATTGAATTAGTTACGTTTCATGTAGGAGAAAGTACTACAATAATAGGGTAATATAATTATATCTAGTGACAACTATTCATCTGAGCTTGTATAAAGTTGATAGTTTAGTTATCTAAAAATAATAACTTATGTTTTTTTATTATGACTTTTGTTCAACTTATTTTTGCTTACGTATTTCTAAGCATTTTCTATAAACATCTTTATAAATTATTTTGCGAATTCCAGCAGTTGTTCCTGCTATCTCTCAACACCTTATTCTCAGCAGTGACTTGTAGAAAGTTATGGGAGTGGTTCCAGGTTTTCGAAATTACGTATTAATTCGATTTATGCCTCTGTACATATCACCCCCACTGCTAATTTGACGTCAGTTTAACAAACTAAGCTCCATACTCTCTGGAAAATTCCATTCGAAATCAACCTGAAGGTGTGGGTTGTACGAACCTCATTTAGCACGAAATTCGAATGAATGCTGAACCCAAGAAATAACGCTATTAACCGCTTTCACCAGCACTACGTGATGTTAGGAGTAAAGCATTGAGCGACATGTTGACGTTAAGTGTAGTTGAACCTTCTACTAGCGCTTGGCCGAACCTCGTTGTAACACTACGTAATATTGTGAATAAAGAATTGAGCGACATGTTGAGGTTAGCTGTAGTTGAATCTTCTACTAGCGTTTTGTCAGCCCTGTCGTCGTAGTGAGAAATACAGAAAGTAGCTACAAAAACATTTCCCACGTTTTACGTTACGAAGCACAAGTGTCAAGTCAGAAAATAAGAGAATAATTATAACCATATTCAAAACTGTCGACCTTAAATTCCTCGAATCTGTGTGATAAGAATGAGTCAGCCTCCGTATTAAATATCAATATAAATCAATTGTGGTTTTAAGCAAGTTTGTTGTACAAGGCTAGAAATGCTTTGCAGCATTTTTGACGTCTCGTACTGTCACATTTTTCACAACTCCGTTTTTTTATATGACTTGTGAGGTAATGAATTTTTATTTAACTGAATATTCGAAGAATTACTTAGAGTTCAACTTTAAAACTAGGAAAACAAAATACTTTAGAATTTGCAAAAAAATTTTTACATTCAATTCCGCTTTTAACGTGGAGTAAGTAGTCCATACTATATATGCCTTATAATTTTGACTTTGACGTTAATGCCAATTCTGCCCCAGAACTATATCTATTCGCACAACCAGCATGCAAATGTTCCATGAACTTGCAGCTTCTGTACACTTTGCTTGCTCTCATCCTGCCATGAATGTTCAACAGTCTGATATTCCATGCTTCATCAGGTAGAACAAACTGAACGCTTTCACATTTCAATCGCATAAAATCAATTCGCTTCTGGGGAATATGAGGCAACAGTGTTTTGTTTTTGTTGTAGAATATTTTTAAATACTTTAAAAACAATTAAATTAAGTGATGAAAATGGGTATAATGACTGGCACCACATTGGTGAACATTTAAGTATCCATGAAAAAAGTAAATTTCATTTTGAGAACTTAAAAAAATGGTCAGAATGTATCACTCGCTTAAAAAAATGGCAACTATTGATTTTGCGGCTCAAAATTTAATTAATATAGAAACAAAATATTGGCATGGAGTTATCGAGCGCATTTTTTATATTATTCAATTTCTTGCTGAGCAAAACTTAGCTTTACGTGGTACCAATAGCAAAAAAAATAATGACAGTTTTCTAAAATGCATTGAAATGTTAGCAAAATTTGATCCTATAATATCTAAGCACACGAGAAGGATCCAAATGCAGGAAAAGATAAGAATGCCTCATTATCTTGGGGACAAAATTCAAAACGAAATAATTAATTTAATAGGAGAAAATCTTAAATTAAAAAATTTTAGGCATGATTAAAACAGCTAAATATTATTCAATTGTACTTGATTGTACCCCGGATGCCCAATAAATGATTGTACAGGTGAGGGTTTGAAAAATTTCTTAATAGAAACATTGGAAAAAAATGGCTTAGATATTTATAATTTACGCGGCCAAGTATATGACGATGGTGCAAACATGCGCGGTAAACATAATGGATTACAAAAAAAATTCTTAATATAAATCCAAGAGCATTCTTTGTGCCTTGTTGCAACCATAGTTTAAACCTTGTCGTGAACGATGCCGCAAAATCAAATATTTCAAGTGTAAATTTTTTTTCTATAGTACAGAAACTTTATAATTTTTTTCCGCTTCAACTAACCGTTGGTCAGTCTTAAAAACAAATATATCAAATTTAACCTTAAAACCCTTATCTGATACAAGATGATCTAGTAGAGTTGATGCTTTAACTCCTTTAAGATATCAGCTGAGAAATATACGATGCTCTATTTGAAATCTCTAGTGAAGGAAATAAAGCGTTTGACAATAATTCAAAAAATACGGCATCATCGCGTGCCAAAAAAATAAAAAATGTTGAGTTTATATGTATCTTGATTTTATGGTATAATATTTTAAATAAGGTCAATATTTTAAGTAAACTTTTACAAACTGAGGATTTTAATATAGCAGAGGACTGTGCTAATTTAAAAACTTTAGTTAATTGGTTAACAGAATACAGATCAGATAAAGGATTCAACGACTTGTTAGTCGATGCTCGTGAAATAGCTGATTCATTAGACGTTGATTTTGAATTTAAAAAAAAAGATGGCTTGAGGGTGAGAAAAGTTAAGAAACAATTCAGTTACGAACACGATGATGAACCCACTGATGTGAAAAATTAAAGTTTAAAGTAAATTCTTTTTTTAATATGTTAGATATAACTATAGAATCTGTAAATGAAAGATTTCAATTATTATCAGCTTATTCAAATCATTTTAACGTTTTGTGGGACATTTCCAATTTTTCCAAATATTCTAAACAGGAGCAGTTAAAGTTATGTACAGACCTTGAAATAGTATTAACTGATCTAAATCTCAATGAACGTGACGTGACATAAGTGGTGTAGAACTCCTAAACGAATTACAGTTTATTAATTTAGGTGAAGTGAACACTTCCACTCCTACAGAAACTTTAAGTTACATTATTAATATTAATTTAAAACAATCCTTTCCAAACACTTATGTGGCTTTACGAATTTTGTTAACTATGCCAGTATCTGTCGCCACAGCAGAACGTTCGTTTTCAAAATTAAAAATGATAAAAAACTATTTAAGATCCAGTGTGCCTCAGGAAAGACTGGCAAATCTTGCTATTATTTCAATTGAATCTGAACTACTAAAAGATTTAGAAACTGAAGAATTGATAAATAAATTTGCAAAAAATAAAGCACGCAAAGTCAAGTTCGTTTAGTTTAGTGCAATGCTACTACTACTATGCTATTATATATACACTCCAGCTATGTATAATTTAAAAAATATTGTAAAAATGTAAGATATATTTTTGATTAAAATGTTTATAAGTTTAAATTTTTTTTTTTTAATATATCGTATCGTTACTTTTTTGGTGGTACTACTTAAAAAATAGTGATAATACACTTTTAGCGTTTATCTTATTATAAAGTTTATGTATAGTATAAAACGATATACGACTTTTATTTCAAATTATGAAAAAATTTTAGTTCTAGGTACTTATTTATATTTGTCCCTAGCCAGGCAATTTTATAAATTTTTGAAAATAATGTACAGAGTAAAGAACAAAGCCTTTGTTACAAAGACACAATTTTTTGAAAAAATTAAATAACTCTACTCCATTAAAAAAATTCTCCTACAATAAAAAGGCGCCTTAATGTTTTAGCCCCAAGACGCTATATAGCCTTGGCGCGGCCCTGCTTGGACATATCCCTTTGTTGCTTCTGACGGCGAAATAGCTGAGGTAGTTAATTTGCAAGATAGATTAACAGCTGTATTAAAAATAATCACATCATTTTATTGCTCGACATAATGTAATCTCTTCGAACGTTGTAATTAGACACGTTTCACTAGCTCTCTTATATCGAGACCTAGAATGGTTTTTATAGCGATTTTAGCTGACTTTTAGTTTGAAAATTTAATTCGGATTAAACAAGTAAATTCGAGCGTATTTTTTAAGTAAGGGCTGTTTGAAAATAATAACCTAACGAAAGAAAATTTTCATACCCCAAATTTACCTCAGCAATAGTAATAATAACCGATCTCCATATTGGCGCCTGTTATATATCACCACTCTCCTCCCCTCAAATAACCATAATTGAAATACATTGAGCATCAGGTAACATCTTCCTAATATCTCCGCACTTCCAATACCAAATCCGCATTAACTCATACTTGGACGAACTAGACAACATCATAATATTCATAGGAGACCACCCCTACATAATTTCAGACATTAACGCTAAAACACACAGTGGCACAACACTCAACGCGGGCAAAAGGACAACGATAATGGAAAACGATCATACAACGCCAGCTACATATCCTAAATTCCCTTTCAGATACACCAACTTGTACTCGTCAATTCAATATAGACATCACCCTGGCTTCCCCATCCTCTGTACGCTTAATCAACTCCTGGAACGTCAATCGCTTAATTCAGACCAGCAATCACAATCCTATATCCTTTAACATCCTCCCTAATAGTCTTAAACCGCCGTTTATCAAAACCCCAGCATATAACACAAATAAAGCGAACTGGCCCAAATTTCTACAATCCCTAACAGAAACAACTACACATTCCCATTCGCAGCAATACAAAGACATGGACCCGCACACACTAACTAAGATAATAATAGAAACATACAAAATGCCACCTCCATCACAATCAAACCAACACCTTGGTGGATAAACGTAATATCCGAAACGCTAAACAAACGACACTACAAGCAATCACTTACATACTAATCTCACTTCTTACCATAGACACTGCCCTCTCTATCCTACTTGATTCGACAATCCCGTCTCGAATCACAGATAATCTTATCCTGCAACAACAAGCAAATAGCAACAACACAATAGTTCCTCCCACTACAGCACCAAACACAGAACTACTGATCGAAGACCTAGACTCAACAATAGCCAAACTTTTCCCTCCTAAAAGCACAAATATCCTGACCAGTCATTTGATCATCCATTCACAGCCTTTTCCAAAAATATTTCTAAACAGACACGTTCCCTAATATTACACTAATCCTCAATAATAAACCCGCCGACTATCCAACCTCATATACACCTATTGCACTACTTTCCCCTAGGCAAAATCTTCTAACAGATACTCCAAGAAATTAACTTCCACATAGAAAAATACTCTCTTATCTTCAAACCAACATGACTTCAGAGAAGATCGCAGTGCTGAGAATACAACAGATTTTTGTTTCTACAGCAAAATTTTCTCCATACAAATGTGTCCTAGCCCTCTTCTTAGACTTCAAATCCGTCTGCGAACTTTTTTGGTGGCCTATCATCCTAAACCAAATCAAACAAGCAAATTTTCTATCCAACATATACAAATTCATTCATTCTTCCTTACATCCCGAACTGCAACCCTCACGACCACCTACCACCCCGTAACCAAACCTTTAACACAAGGATATCCACAAGAATCCCACCTACTCCCCACTCTATGGAACCTAGCTATTAATCACCTCTTAAACGTAGACATTGCAAACACTAATGCATTCGCATCTGCAGATGACTTAAGGTGCCTTATTCACAGAAACTCTCCTAGAAACCACAGTCAGATCATTTATGGAAAAAAATTGTTCCTGGTCCACATTCAACAAGCAACCCATTTCCATTCAAATGACAAATCTTTTGCTGGAAAGGATTATTAGACATTCGTCAAAGTCCAACAATCCGCATCCAGGACACATCCATAACCCTATTCCAGTCTGTCCTATATCTCGGAGTACACCTCGATACCCGTCTTAAAACTCATACACTTATACCTAGACTACGTTCCAAAACCAAGAACACCTTGTTCAACATACAGCAATCACTTCCCACTTTCGTCCAACTCATACGCACCACCTGTAAATGAATCCTTAACCAAATAGTCATCCCAAAAATACGATACACGGTAGACTCGTGGTTCTCCTATCTTCACCAACATCCCAGAATACCCTAAACATGATATTCCTTTCAATCCTATTATATATTTCTTCAAAGCCGATTGTACCAACTCAACAGCCTCTCTAATCACTCTATTACAAATCTCTCCCATAGACATACAATTTCATGCACACCTCCAAATACGCAATATGAAATACAAATCCCCAATTCAACTGCATGACAGAACTTTACAATATGACAAATACTGAAATAGAATCCTTAATCAACCATGTTTTGATCCACAACTGGCAAAGCTTCTGGACCCTTTTCACTACCGGCAGACACATCCATCCCATTTTCCCATCTGTCACTGACGTACCACCACACATCCCAATACCAGGCCACTTCACTATCCACTTCCTAACGGGACACGGCAAATTTCGATCAAAATTACACTCTAAACTTCTGAGCATCTCATCTATTCATGCTGTTTTTCAACACCACTTCAAACTAAATACTTATATATTTATTGGATTGTGTTTTTTTGCTAAATTTTTAATATGTCAAATACATTAGATATGTGTACACCCAATTCTGCCAAGGGCCTCTGTATGGTTTTAAATAAAGATCACCACAACTAACCTATATCAATATCAAAAATTAACCAATTCCACTTAAGTCAATGTCCATATCTTGCCTAAATTTCTAATTGCAGTTATAAGTAACAAAGCGCCCTCGTGTTCAAGTAACACACTATATATATTTTTTAATTATGTTGGTGTTTAGAATTTGATTGCGTGGATTTCTGTTTCTAATGCCAAGTCACTGATTCGAAGACGTCACAATAAAAACATTTTATATGTACAAATTTTGTTCTTTTACTTCGTGTGTGGTTGCATCTTGGTAAATGCAATCATAATTTAGTTCAATGTTAATTGACAATTGAAAACTAATACAATCCTTCTTTCCAGTTAAATGCCGATGGATATGGATCTCATACTTCGCCCACGCACACACGTAATGATAAGACGCCATTAATGCCTCGAGATCCAGAAGATGAATTTCATTGTATCGAAAGGACATTTTATCCCAAGAATGCCAAGTAAGTTTACTTTAACATTGTATTTGAAATTCGAAATAGACGAATATAAAGCGGTGACGATGTTATTGGTAAAATGAACGGTACGTTATAAATTTAGATTTGCCCTTAAGGGTCCGGGATCCTGTAACAATGTTTAAGATGCACCGGCTAACTACAGTGGCGCGGGAATGGCTTGCTATGAAAGAAATAACACAAATTAACATTCGAAATAACTGAAATAACTGAAATATAAAACTACGTTATAATAACCACTTACCTTGGTAGGTTTGGTCTCTTGTCGCAATTAAGGGGCATTCAACCGCCTGGTGTCTGTATTCCCTTTCGATATTTTTTCTATCTGGGAGACGGTTATTCCGAATAGGGTCTTCTTTGCTTTTATCACCTCATACTTTACTTATTTCTACAATAGCTTAAAAACACATTAAATTTTGTCATATTTAAGAAATTTTTAGAATAAAGGACCTCTCTCAAATATGACTTTATAACCGGGGTGGCTAGATATCCTTTAACAAATTTATCTATTTTTACCTAGTTCATAAATAAATCTAAATACAATGCAACCTAAATTAACTTCTATTAACATTACATAATTGCAATATGAATACAAATTTTTTCTTAAATAAACTAACTTCATAACATCAAACTGGCCAGGTATTCTAAAATAAATTCTAAAGAAAAAACATTTAATCAATCAAAAATACTACCACACCATTGTTCCAGTTTCCAAAATTTATATACATGACATTATAAATCCCATTTCTGCAAATGCCCTTAATATCAATACATAGAACACAGTGCAGTACCACCTGTTTTCTTTAATTGTCCATTAAAAAATACCTTAAAATTAATACCTTATTTCCTCATTTTTCGATATGTTTAACCTTCTTTTCCCGATAATATTTAATTATAAAACAAAATGAGTTTTGTCGCTATTCCATTGCCTAACAAAATAATCCTTTTCGTGTACTGTTAAATCCCAGCCACATCGATACAACCAATTTACGACTTACTTTTAAAATTCCACAAATACATATTTATAAATTATAAACAACGGTTTATTTTCAATTTATCTTTAGAATTTACGGATGTCCAGGAATGCCGATGATACATAAACCTTTTACTTGCTGGACACGTTAGGTCACGTAATTCCATCTTGGTCAACTTTTACGAAATCTAAACTCTGCAAATCAATTGTAAACAGTATTTTCCTAATGTTTCATTACCAAAAGTTGAATGATGCGATTCTATGAATTGTTGTTGTGTTAGATCTTCATTCAAATCATAAGTATCGGCCAATTAAATCTTCATGTGAAATTTCTATTTTTCACAAAATTGCTTGTTAAAACACTCACTGTAAATAAACACCTCGATCAGTTTTTAAGCTGACACTACTTTCACAATTACTAATGGTAAATTTTACGAAAATAGTAATTACATGTCTCTATCGCATCATCTATTGGTTATTTGTAATGACTTTCAAGATGTCTCTCACTCTCATAATACTTCTATCTGCAATATGGTTTTGAAATTTTTTGCAATGCCGGGCTTTTCTGAACTACATTATATGTAAATGGTGCACGAGAAACATTTATTTACAAGTTAAAATATTAATATGAATTTATTATATATTAACATTACATACAATTGTTTTGTGTGCGTAATTAAATTGCAATTGTCTTTAACGCTATCACTAGCACTTTAGTTTGTAAAATTGCTAAACGACTTCCTATGTTGAAGAGTTGTATGTTGTGGCTTCATGGCGAAAACCTGGGTCTGGTGTAGCGTAGATGATGTCCATGGATGTAAGCAACCCTGGCCCGGGTTACGCAATGCAATTCGGATGTCGGTAAGCTTCGGTACCTAGTGACTGGTGGGTTGACGCTAATGTACGACGACTTCATTGGTTGATAAAATTGAAGCGGGTTAATGGCGCACGAGAAGTTTGGTGGCTTCCGTCTTGCAGTATCTTATTCCAATTGTAGCCACCCGTCTCGGTGACGCAATTGGAAAACGCATGGGCTGTGAAAGCCTAAGATACAGGTTTGAATCCTCTCCGGGACCTTATATTTTCTATCGTTCAATTACTAGCTCAATTTGAAATGACTATTTGGGTTTTGCATAAAAGTTTAAGTTATTATTTCATCTTATTAACTATTATATATTGACGTGATAAGGGGTCACGAGAGGTCAGGCGGCTCCGTGGCGTAGTGGTATGTGTGTGACTACTACGCCAAAGGTCCCGGGTTTGAATCCCGACACGCTCCGCTTGAAAAATGTTAGGCGAGAATTTTTCACAAAAATACACCCTCGTTCGGGTGAGAGGTAAAATGGAGGTCCCGTGTGTGAGTGTAGTCACGCACGTTAAAGATCCCTACCTTGCTTGGAACAGCAAGGGTTCGGCAAAATTCCAAATTTTCCAGGTAAAAAAAAAACTCGCTTCCTGGCCAATGTAGTACCTTCGGGTGGAGCATTGGAAAATCACATGTAAGGTCATGAGAGGTCATTGAAGCCCGGATTCTACAAATAAAGTCCATTCAAATATGGGATAATTTGGAAAAAATGGAAATTTCCATGAATTCATGATTATGTATAATACAAGCGCACTTTTCTTCACTGATATACAAGCTAAAAATTCACGTGTATAGATAGTCGCCCGGTATGGTGGGAGCGTATAAATACATAGCCATTAATTATCATTTAAAAAGTATATTTCCTGTTGCATGTAGAACATGTTCTATTTAACGTAAGAACAATGAATCTTGTTAAAGACGAAATGCTTTAATTTTAATGTGTATTTAAAACCCTAATTTTAATCTAAATGTGTATTAAAAACACGTTTTACCGTGAAAGCAAATATTTTCTATAAAAAACAACTCATTTGCATTATAAAGCTTAAATTAATTACCCTACATACAACATAAATTTATTCTAAATAAAGAATTTTCTAGAATATTAGGAATATAGAAAATACTTCAATTTAGTATGACCTAATTAATAACTAACACATTTATTCTAAGAAGTGGCCGGAACATTAAAACCCCCATAAAAATCTAATAAAAATTGATAAAAGTTTTTTTATTAACATTTGTAATTACTGAATTAGTATACGACTCCACAATAACCTTGGGTGTCAAATAAAGACGAGCAGCGCACGTCACTAATAAGTGGAACGCAATAACGAGGTAATAAAACGCAACAATTTGAACACGTCAGATGGGCGTGTATTATTTGGAATGGAATCACGCAAACACTAGTATATTCTAGAAAATAGATAATTTGTATATAAATGGAAGCGTTTGTTAAAAAGATTCATTCATGAATTCGATTGCGAAGTGTTATTCTAATTGAGTTGCGAGCATGCTGCTTTGCGAAGATATTTGAAGTATGCAGTACGCATACCTTAATTTAATAATTACGATGTTACAATCAATACAGAAGTGATGTTTTAAACGTAACCTGCATAGAAAATGGAAATTATTAAGTGTAGTTATATACAATGAAGAAGGTAAACTCATCAATATAGCGCTTCTTTAAAAAATTTTATTAAATAATTGAAAGAAAGATTTAAGCAAATATGTACTTTGGTAACTGCTGTTTCTAAATGGAGATTTAAATGGAAATCTTGTTAGCTGATTTTGAACGTCAATTTAAAAATAAAGCCGAGAAGCTGAAGATATTTAATACCGTTAATTACTCGAAGACACATTTTTTTGGATTTTGCAAGTATTACTTTTAGATTTATATTATTTACAATTGATACTTGAATTTTGTCATTTAATTTAAGCTAGAATAGGTCCTAATCATATAATATTTTTTTGTGTAAGGGTATTTACCAGGGAGGTTTATGAGCGGAGTTCGTAGCACTCCGGCCTTTTAATAGATTATCTGTCAAGAATTTTTTGGCCAAAACAAATTTTACAAGCTTGACAATAAAATGCCAAGTAAACTATTTGTAAGAGAATAGATTTAGTTCTGTAAATTTAAATCTGACGAAAGTAAGGAATATTTTTATAGTTAAGTAAATAAGTACTTATTAGAAATAATTTGATATTTGAAACAAACGATGTTGTAAATGTTCTATATGCTTTTGTATGAGAGAAAATATTTCATACTGTATAAATGCTTTATGATATTGCTGTATTTGATTTCTTTTTATAAATTCTAACATTTCCGTTGAGCTAGTCAGGCAAAGTAAAGTTAGAAAGAATAATTTCAAATTTTACAATTTGCTGTATCTTTATCACAGCACTCTTTTAGCGGCGCATCAAAACGAGGTGTTGTCACAGCACTCTTTTAGTGACGCCCCAACGTGCGGCGTTGTCACAGCATATAATACGATAGTATTTATCAACTTACCTTGTGTAATAAACTACCTAAAATATATATATATATATATATATATGTTTTATAATGCGTTCAAGGTCAACTGGTAAAACCGAAAACCCTTTTTTAATACCTAAATTTTCGGAAATAATTTAATCCTCGATCACCGGCTTTTAAAATTTTACAAACAACTAGGCTAAATTATACATAAATTAATTGCAACTTACAAGATGAGCTGTTTTAAAAAATTGTGTGTGTGTGTGCGTGCTACGTGCGTGCGTGTGTGTATTTATAAGTACATAATGTACTTAACAAATATTACATTAGACGTGTATCTATGTTTTAAAATTAAGTGTAAATCGAACTCGAACTACTAATATCAGTTTTTTATTTATAATATTTTTTGCACTGATAATGTGAAATATTTCAAGCGATATAATCTTTTGTGTTTATCTTTTTCTGATTCTAACATTTTTGGATTTTGGAAATCTATTCTACGATTTAAATTAGTCGAATGACTTGATAAAGCACAAGAATTTAAGTTTCCATTCTTAAAGAAATTTGTTGACTATATAGTAACAGCTATCCCGGAAAATAAAATAGTTGAAGCTTTTAATATTTTTAACAGTTATAATAATCATATCCAATTTACCACAGAATCAAAATCCAATAACTCGGTACCGTTCTTGGACATGTTATTAATTCGAATAATGAAAATAAAATAATTTTAGATTGGTATCAAAAATCAACCCATTCCAATAGATATTTAAATTATTTTTCGTATCGCTCTTTTAAAACAAACATAAATTTCATTTTAGGATTAAAAAATCCAATCAAAAGAATATCTCATCCAAGAGTCTACAATAAAATATAAAAAATTTTTTTAACATTTTAAAAAACAACAATTATCCTAATCCCTTACAACAAAATTACTATATACTTCTGAAGAATATAGAAACACAAACAACAGTAACTGCAATATAGGCAGTAATAACCCAAGTAGTAATAATAGTAAAAGTTTAGAAATATATAAAACAATATCAATTATATAAAACCCAATTAACTCATAAGCTAATTGAGGTATTTAAAAATTATAGTTTTAAATATGCAAAGAAAAATATTTTAACAGTCAACAATCTCTTTTCAAAATTAAAAGATAAAACACCCAAACTATTTCAAAAAAATATTGTATATCAAATTAATTGTTTAGATTGTGATTGCCTGTATATTGGACAAACACAAAAGTGTCATAAAAGTTAAACCAAATTCTTGTCAAGTCATTCGACTAATTTAGATCATAGAATAGATTTCAAAAATCCAAAAAATTTTTCGGAAGAAAATTAACAAAAAAGACTTCCTTGAAACGTATCACATTTTCGTGCAAAAAATAGTATAAATAAAAAACTTATATTAGTGGTTTGAGCTCGATTTACACATATTTACTTAATTTCAAAACATTGCTACGTGCCTAATGTAATATTTGTTAAATACATACACATATACATATAAATACGCGCGCACAGATAACAAACACAACTTTCATATATAGCATGGCATATACATTAAATAAAGGTATCAGGTATCCTGTTAAAAAAGTTAATTTGAAAGATTTCAAAATTTGACAATTTTATTTTCACGTTTTTTCTTATACATATTAGATGTCAATTTTAAAACAACTTATCTTGTAAGTTGCAATTGATTTATGAATAATTTAGTCTAGTTGTTTGCAAATTTTTAGAAGCCTGTGATCAAGGATTAAATAAATTTAAGAAACCTCGTGGCGCCACGAGAAGGTTTCTTATGTTTGCAAATAAATTTTGCTATAACATTCTGCAAATCACAAAGGCAAAACATACTTGTATAGCCATCTATAGAACTACGATGTAGTTTCGGATCAATTTTTGTACTTCCACACTTATTAGTGTTGGTGTTTTACCACCTGATGGCGATATTATTTACTTTTGCCATAGTACAAAGATTCCTTCGAACTCATATCAGTATAATTGCGTCGATTACTTCATAGGGTTGTTGGAAACTAAGTCACTCTGACGAAGCTTACGAAAGTTGAAACCAGTCAGTGGATGTTTCGTCCCCTTGTGAAATAATAGAGCTATTGTTTTCTTAATGGCTATGCAACAATTAGCTCGATTTGTATAGGTGATAAGCTTTCATTATTTTCATAAGGGTTTATTTACAGATACATCT
The DNA here is from genome assembly GCA_036346225.1 of Platerodrilus igneus. Classification (NCBI taxonomy): domain Eukaryota; kingdom Metazoa; phylum Arthropoda; class Insecta; order Coleoptera; family Lycidae; genus Platerodrilus; species Platerodrilus igneus. The sequence continues at coordinate 857,023 of JARFIW010001109.1, read as the reverse complement.
TATTTTTTAGATTGTTGTACATTGCGGACTGCAAATAACCTGTCCTGTATTGGAAGATTTTTTTATTTGTTATTATTTTTTTTTCAGAAAAATTTTACACAACAATATATATATATATATATATTGTTGTGGAAGTCGGGAAAAATCGAGCCCCAGCGTGTTGGGCTGCATAAAATTTGCTGTGGTTAAACCTCTGGACTCGATTCTCGCCCCACGAATTGGGCCCCATAAAATTGCAGTGAAAGTCGATAAACAAATCGTGCCCCACGCTTGGGTCAACATAAAATTGCTGTGGTTACTCTAAATATATCGGGATCGCCTTCGAGTCCCAGCGTTGTTGGGCCGTCATAAAATTTTTCTGAAAAAAAAATAATAACAAATAAAAAAATCTTCCAATACCTCTGCAACGCCTCCTTATTTCTGCACACCCCGGCTAGCTCTACAATCTGCTTCTTCCTGGATACTTCCCATCATAAGTTCACTCTTTCTCACATATACAGTCAAATAAAATTACCACTTAAATAATGCAACGAGACAAACAACTTTTTTATTCATACATATTAAAAAGTTTCCATTACAAAGAAAATATTGACACATTCGTATAAACAGCTTCATAAAATGTTACAATCTCAATCTTTAAACTTTTTAAAATTTCATGATTTCTATTTTCAATTTTATTTTATACGAGTAGATAGGCCCGTCGTGAAACCCTAAATTGACTTTTATTCTGGTCTATGGTGAGCTCATTATAAACCCAGTTACTCTAAATGCCTAAATACATCGCTTCTTTGTTTAAAACAACCTTAAAGACCCGTTTACACCTTACATCAAAATTTTATTTCATTTATTAACACTTATAAATAATAAATACCAATTGTCCTTTACATATACCCCTTCAAATGAGTTTTTATGGTCATAAAATACATCCCCAATATGTCAAATCACTCATGCACAAAATAACAGCACAAAATGTTCAAGCAATAGCAAATAGAAATTAATTTCGTTACCTGGAATAAGCTTTTGCTATCGTCACCTCTGAAGATGTTGTCCAAAACCTCGCGTGCTTCCATACACTTTGCTGTTATACGTAGATCAAACCCATTTCCACGCGCTATCCAAAACTCTGCAGCCGCCTTCAGTGTTTCTACCCCGATAATTGTCTCGACCAAGCTTAATCTTCCGTAATTACTAAACCTCAAGCATTCTCGTTCCCAACACTTCTCATCTCGCTTACCCTTGTACCATCCTTCCATTAGTTTGTTGAGTGTAATAACTGCACCGTCTATTAACTAGCACTTACTTGTGCAATTCACACGTTTAATAAACTATCGACGTACTGTACTAACACTGGTTTATACACTTTTAAATTTGGATGTTGCATTTACTAGCTAAGCGAAGCAAGAGAGAGTAAGAGCGTAAGAGAACTTTATCGCGTCTCCTAGTGTATTTATATTTTTCAATACACCCCTCTTTGTACCCTATTTTAGTCAAAAAGCTCATTTCATCATAACTGATTCTAAAAATTTACACGTAACGAATTTGTACAACCGAAAATTCTCATTCCACCGTGCTTTTAGCCTGAAAACTGCTCAACAACATGTAACCGTCGCAAGCCTCTTGAAAATTTCTAGCATTCGACCAATCAGACACCTTTCCACCATTTTTACCTCCAGCCTTTAGCTATCTTCCTTCGTATAACGCATATTTGCTGTCTCTTTAAGAATCCCACTCAATCAACAGAAAATCGATATTGTGGTTGACCTCCAAACCTGCCACGTACTTATATATAACACATATATATATATATATATATATATATATATATATATACATCAAGTACTTGGACGTTGTACAGCTTTCTAAGATTCTCTGACAGAAAAACGTCTATTAGGCGTCTTTTTTGAGCAAAGCTGCATCTCCCTACATTTAGAGTTAATTGTGAGAACTTGTTGACATATGTGCGAAGTAATAGATTGGGCGTGGATGATTAATTCTTTGATCTCTGGTCTATCTGATGTACACAAAGTCGTTCAGATTCATTTTGTAAAAATATGTTGTTAAAGTTAATTCTTACATTTTAATACATTGACATATCTTAAAGTTACGTGAGATCTTTTAAACGTTCATTGACGATTATATTATCAGCTATAAAATTACGTCTTCGTACAATAAAATGAAATTTTTTGCTTACGATTTTTAACCCAGTTTATCAAATACAATCGGTGTGGAAGGGGCTATCCAAATCTGCACTACCTTCTACAAAAAGGTCCTGTAGACAAGATAGATAAAGAGACGAGAAAGGATCATGGAAAAGACTTCTTACCACAACTTACACTTCAACTTACCGGTAAAAGATATTCGGTATACTGCGGGAAACTATCACATCCCCGCTCGCACTGAGGAGTCTATTCTCATGTTCGACGGTCGTTGACAACCAACCGTGTAATTCTCAACAAAAAGACATATACATGTTCAAACAAGACGCTTCATTTAAACATAACGTTAACGAAATTACATTACGAGAAGGAATTTGATACTCGTCAAAATGACACGTAACAATGTGAAGGATGGTGGGTATCGTACATCTGTTGCTAATATCTGAACATTGAGAATCCGTCTAGCAAAAATTTCAGCACCGCGTTCTGTCAGAAATCAGATAGCCCTAATTCAATATTATGCGTTTTTTAGGGGCAAGACAAGCAACCATTCAGAAATTTAATAAAATTTTTGAGTCTTCTATCCATTACAAGAAAACGTGTATTGATACGTTTATTAATTTTCTTTTTTAAATACCCCTTGATCTGACCAACAATTTCTGAACACCATATAAAAATAAATTGTCTTCTTTTAGTATTTTAGATAGAAGTATTGCAGTTCCATCGTTTAGACCATAACATACACATTATACTTAATTTTCTAATTATAACCTCTTATAAATGCCATTAAATAGATAAGATACTGAATTTAATTACTTGACTGGAAAATTAATGAATCACATCTTAGTTTTGTATCCATTTATAATGTGCTACCGTAATACAAAATTTCTTTCAAAGATCAGGAATTTCTAATCACAAGCTTAAAATAATCAGTGACCGAGAAGAAACTTGAATGAATTATCGTACAAAAGAAGAAAGCAGAAAATAATAACAGTTATAGAAATACATATAAAAATAAATAAAAAATATCCCTTGTTTGACGGGACTGACAATCGGCGGTATCCATATTTGAATACTTCGTTGCAAAAATTATCAAGATACCTCGTTTCCTTCTCAGATTGGTTAAAGACAACTCCCAGGAACCGCTAGTATTTCCAGTTGACGGATTCGGGTAATCTACTATGTTTCTTTATGTCTTAATATCCTACCGTCTCGTCTCATTAGGTTCATCACTTGTCTTGCAGGTGATTTTTATAAAATGAACTAAATGCCTGCTAAAACTATTTAGTCCATTTTTAGTTGAGAATAGCTTTCTGTTAATACAAATTTTTCTAGCAAATATTCGATCCGTTTCCTTATATTTTTGTAAACTTTTGACTAACGGTTTCGGTTTTATCAAATAAAATAGTTTTTTTAGTACACGGCTTCCCAATGCTTCCAATCTTTGAACAGAAACTCCAGTCTCAAAGATTGATGCTCGAGTGAAACTACTCAAAACCCAAAATAGCTCCTAGTCAAAAACCAATTAGGAATTAATCAATTTCAATACCACCAAGCCAATTAGGTTAAAGCCAAAATAATCAGTAAAGGGAATATTTAAAAATTGAAAACAATATTTGCACTCTAATATTTGAAGTCTAATACTTGGAGTAATATTTGTAGAAATGCTGGAAGTCTGATTTGGATTAACACTTAAAGCAATATTTGGAGAAATGCTAGGAGTACTATGTGAATTAGCACTTAACAGTAATACTTGGCGCCCAAAAATGCCTCATAGCCTAACTAGTTTAAAACATACTAATTTGCTTATGATTTTAACATCGACAAAACTGAACTGCACTTTTAAACACAATTTGTACTTTCACTTAGTGTAACTTAGTAATTTTAAGATCACTTTATTGGGTCGCAGAAAATGTAGCAATCCTTTTCAAAATAAATTCACTCATATATAGCATTTAATTCTGGTTATCGAACCATTTGTTCCACGAGTTTTATTATAACAAAGTCTAGAAAACTTGGTAAATGGCACGTACGCCATGCTCAATCAGATAGCTTTCTGTTCATAACAAAGGATTCCGTTAGTCGGGCCTTTGATTACTGTTAGTTTGACGTCATTTGCAATATGTAAAATCCAGAAATTCAATTTGCTTAAATATGTAATCAGACCGAATGCTTCTCTAAGTAAATAACAATTTATTTTGATATCGCCAATATCATTGCTAAATGTTGGTTTTACACTAAAAATTAGTTATGGCCTACTACGTGACAATTCCCTGATCGTGCTGTTGTATTGAGAGTTGCTACTTCTTCATGATATTAATATTTGGATGACTTTTCAATATAAATGCAATTTTCAATTTTAGTTTT